>JARNME010000404.1:83611446-84008946 GCA_030179655.1 Scaptomyza flava | reverse complement strand
GAGAAGAATTGCAAAATTCTTTCGAATTTATCAATAAAATGAAAAGAACAAAAACAAAGTATTGCATGTAAATATACCTTAAATCGAGTCTTTTATATTGTATATTAGTTTGATTCACTGATAATACATAGCATACATACATACACGACATGTGTGCGGCATGTTATAAACACGAAAGCAACATATTCATGTATTGTATGTTCTTACAGAGGGGATTCCAATACACAACAGTACCCACACAGCAATCCAACAACAATTTGAATATCAAGAGTTTTTCCCTTTGCATTGCATTTCCACAACTATTTGCGTAACAAAGTAACTCAATGTTGGTAGTGGAATCAGCTTAGCGAAAACAAAACAATTTAAATGAGAAATTAATGAAGAAAAAAAACAAACGAAAATTGACACTTTAGTTTATTAAATAAAATGTTACAAGCGCAGGACTTTTTAAACGATATTTATGTATTTTAACAATCAACAAAGCAAAAACAAACTTAATGACATTCTAAACAATGAAATTGTATGTTATCAAAGACAGACGAGAACCGGAAACAGGATGCCGGATGCCGACAAGTGTCGGACGGACGGAAGCTAAAGCCGACACAACAACAAATATGGCATTCAAGAAGGAATGGAAAAAGAAAACAAATTATTACAAATTATGAACAAAAATCACATAATTAGTGTGTAAGAAATTTAAAAAAGATATATAGTACACATATAGATATATATATATATATATATGTATATACATATACATATATAACAAAAATAAGCTTTAGATGTGAATAAAAAATGTATTTAAAATGTGGAATTTTTAATTGATTTGGAATTGTTTCGTTTTTTCCCCATTTTTTATTTTTACAAATTTTCCCTGGAATTTTCTGTCAAGATATTTACAGGTCAGAAAGAGTTCTAAGGCTTTTCAAGATGTTCTTCGGTGGATGGAGATCTAGTTCCTGACAAGCTTGGTAAACTGGCGTATTTTATTTTAGCAGTTGCATGTGGCTAAAACCTATTTCAACGGATCCCAAAAAAGTTAAATAGTCAATAGATTTGTTTCTTACAAAAATCTAAAATAAAACCGAGCTGTTATTATATTGATGAAATAGTAGTCTTGAACGTTGTTTGTTAGCCTTAAATTACGCTCTATATTTAGATTATTTTCGTACATTTAGAACAATTATTTTGTGTACATAAAAAGTATTAGATTATTAGTGGATTGCTATAATATCATTTGTTAAATATACTCGTAAATAATCATTAATACAGTTATGCACTGCCCAGTGGTATTATAAAGCTTATATAATCAGCAGTTGCACCCCAAGCAGCCCGATTTGTTTGGAATATGATAATCCAACTAATCAGGGCAATTGTCCAGAGAAGTGTGCCTATTGCCGAGTATATGACATCTACAATTAAAAGAATGAAGTTGCTGGTTGCACTTAAAATGCAAATAAAATCTTACAGCGTTTGATTTGTGCCTGCTCGGGGTAAGGCGGCTTACGAAAGGCCTCCTCCAAAAACCAGCAGACATTTATGGCCCAAACAAAGGGCAAGAAGGCGAAGCCAGCTAAAATCAGTATACGGATTAGTAAAACACAAGATTGTCATAAAATTAAGCCACCGCTTACTCATAAAGTATGTGCGACAGAGCTGTAGCTTGCGTGGATTTGGTGCTTTTGAGATGTCCATTTTGGTTGCTGTTTACGTGTTTTTTTTTATGAACTGCAAATGTTCAAGCCGTCGTTGTTTATTTATTGTTTTTACGATGCTAAAGCGATTTATTTATAATTATTTACAGCTCATCTGTGTTTATTTTTTACAGTGCTCTAAGCTGACGATATTAATGTTGGTATTTACCAACACTTAAAAGTGACAGTGCTGCCGGACATTTAAAAACAGACTTAATAATCGCTTGTCAACATAAGCTCAAAAACAAATTTAAAAGCATTTGAAAAAAACTTCAAATAATTACGACAGTTAAGCGAAATATAAAAAGTTCAATTTGATGTAAAAATAGTAAATAAAACGCGGTTTTTGTTGTTCATTGCATTCCTGTGCGGACTTATCGATAGCACATTTTCGCTCATCGCTAAATAACATCGCACCGCGCAAAAAAAAGGACGCGCACCAACTTTTAATTTCAACGATTTGTGTAAAGGTCTGTGACTAATAAAGCAATTATGGCCGACATTGACAATTTAGAATCACTCTCCAATGCCGAATTGCATGCACAAATGGTTGCCCAAGGATTGCCGAACATACCAGTCACTGATAGCAGCCGCAAAGTGCTTGTTAAACGTTTGCGCGTCTCCCTTGGTGGCAATGCGGCATCGCCGTCAACCGCAAGTCCCAAGAAGACCGGGAATCGTCGCGAGACCATGCAGCCAGCTGCTGCCATCGCTGCTCAGGTGGACAAACTCGATGGCTCAACAAAGACACGTCGAAGCATTGCCTTTCCGCCCAGTGACACTAAAGAGGCTGATCGTCGCCGCAAGCCAGAAACTGTTGCAATTCCCCAACGCGAACCGGAGGTCGTGAAACCAATCGCCAATGCAACTGCAGCTGCTGCTGCATCCAAAACTGTGCCCATACAAGCACGTCGCACTTCCACACAGCGTCTTGAGCAGCTCAACGAACGCGTTGCTAAGAAGCCCGATGTTATAACTGAGGAGACAACAGCAACAAAACAGCGACCGGGCGAAAAGTCTTTGGCGGTCAACACGTTGATTATACTAGAATCCGATGAAGAGGAGGAGGAACAAATGACGCGTGCTTTAAATCGCGCTGAGGAACAACTATTGGTCAAGCAGAAGACAACTAAACCAAAGCTTACCACAACCACAACAAGCACTTATCAATATACAGGCGAATCGGCTTATCCCGAGCGAAAACAGCAGCAGCCACAGCTTTCTCAGCAGAAGCAACAATTCGTCAGCAGTCCACTGTATCCCGTTTTGGAGCCCAATTTGCAGCGCAACCAGCAGCAGGCAAGGCAGCCGCTAGAACGTTCTAGCCTGGCCTATGAACAGCAGGCGCCCATATCATACAGCCAGCCTGCACGCACCACTATGGCCAGCTCTTATGCTACAAGTGGACGTTACAGCAACTACTTGAGTCAAGTTCAAGGATATGCAGTTTCAACTGGAGCCACTGCAACCGCAAGCTCTGCAGCTGCTTCAAGCGTTTTGAGCCATCGCCGTTCACCGCCGCGCACCTTTACCAGGGAATTCAGCGATGACAACGGCGATGATACTGAGGAACCTCGTGCAGATGGCTCCAAATTTGAGAGTGAATTCGCTCGCAACTTGGCACGTCTGCGCTCCGAACGCATTGGCGAACGCTCATATAATATACGATCCAACGCACCCTCAAGCATTACTAGTGGTCGTCGCTCTATACGACCGGAAGATAATTCGACGTATGTTGCATTTAACCGCTGGTGGCACAGCCTTGATCGCGAATACAATGTCAAGTCGAAGCTATTTATATTGATTGTTGCTTTGCTGCTCTACATCGTTTATCGTATTTACTACTAAATGTTATGAATCCCGCTGTGCCATAGACAAGGAAATACTCGAATTTGTCAGCATTTGTTTAAGTATTTAGTTTTTTGTTTTGCAAGTTCCGTTTCAATTGATTTACTGGCTACAAAATTAAGTTGTCTCTCATTAATATATGTATGTATTTAACGTATGCAATGATCGTTCGAATTTTAGAGTCAAGCCTTATACAATTCATCAAACAATTCATCTGCATATCACACTAAGATTGAAATTAAGACTACCAAGTTATCGAGCGATCACTGTACTATGTAGCTGTTATAAAATATCTAAACTCTATTACACGGCGATATATTTAGACTACAATCTGTTTCATGTAACTTTTTCAAGCATTGTTTCTGTGTTTTTTAACATAATTTCCCAGTATAAATAATAAAAGTCAAGAGAACGCCGCAACTTAAATATGATAAAGATTCGTCAATGTTGTAACTAGCTTAAGGTATGCAATGCATCCGTGTTGCAACAGGCCGCAACCAACGAGGACCAACCACATGGGGCAGCAGCAGCAGCAGCAGCAACAGCCGCTAATGATAGAAAAATATTTGGAATGCGTGTACAACACTTGTTGGCATTGCTGTGACCAAATGAAGGCGCACACTAGCTCACACACACACACACACAGCTGGCGGCACACATTGCAACAAGCAAAAAGAAATCTTTGTGTGTTTTTGCGATAAGAATTAATAAGAATTTTAGCAGTTTTCCCCTTGCCTTGTGTTGTTTTATCATGAGTTAGGGGTAATTTTATTAACTAGAAATCTCACTTGCGCGTAAAATGTTTCTTAAGGAAATTTATGCCTTATTTAGCTGGGGCAACCGGATCTCCATGTTATAAGTTATGAAAAATGCAAACAAACAAAGTAAAGCAGAGAGAGACGAAACCCGCCTGTCGCCGTCGATGATGAATTCCACAAATACATGAACGACATCCAGTTGGCTAGTTGGTTGTTGCTAGCAGTTGGAACGTCTGTGTCTGGCTAACTGGGCAAAGCGGCAGATTCCTCGAAAAACAAAGGCAATATAAAATGTACATAAATATGTATGTTTGTATGTATTATGCGACTAATAAATACGACGCGCATTGCAAGTTGCTCTTAATGAAATTAACTTCCAGGAATTACCTACATGGCGACTGCCAGCCAGACCAACTAAACAATGGAGGAATGAAGCTGGAATACAGCTGCAGCTGCAATGCTTAGTTAATGCATATTGCCAGCCGCATTCATTGGCCATGGAAATTAAATGGAAGCCTGCAAAATAACTAAAAAAAAAGAAAAAAACGTTTCACGCGATGACTTCACACCCCGTTTTGTAAGTTTGTTTGTGTGTGTGTGAGTCTGCTCCACGCCAATAATAGAGACGTAGTCGCAGACTGCTGCTGCACCCACCAGTGCTGCACCAAGTGTGTGTATGACATTCATGGAAAACAGTGTGGAATATGATTTTTATGGCCGTGTCGTCGTTTCTGTCAACTGTCCAATGGACTGGCGGGCCAACGGCTTTGTCTGCATCACGTACCCATGCAAAATGAAGCGTTCGAGAGTAAAGAATCCACAAAGCTAACTGACTTTCTTGCTGCTGCTGTTGCCGCTGGGACAATGACTTCCTCGTTGGGCCAATTAAAGTTGTTGTCGCTATTGTCGTTGTTGTTGCAAGCGCACAGCAAAAATCATTTGTAATGCAACGCTTGGAATAATTCACGCGCAAATTGCTCCACTCGCAAAAATATTGCAACATTCCACAGCAAATTTTACGATTATGCGTTTCGACAGCAAACGCAGCAAACCAGCAACCAACGACGAGCCAACGATATGGCGACAAATGCCAGCGCCTGCAAAACGCTACAAAACATTCGTAGGCGCACATCAAATCAAATCAAATTGTTAGCGACAGCGGTTGTTGCACCCAAACTGTTGCAGCTTCAGGCATCAGCAATCAGAGTCCAGGTTGCGCGCTCTCCACGCAAGTCACGCTGCCGTTCGCTGCCATTCCGTTTAAGTTTTGCAGCAAAACCATTCGCCATGCACACTCACTGCTCCAAATCGATAAATCAGTAAGCTAATTGTTCAACTCGCCAGCGCCGCCAACTCTTGACGAAATGTGAGAATTAGGAATCGAGTGTGCTTGCCTCTGCAACCAACTTGAACTCTGTCTTTTTCAAACTGTTACTCGGTATCGGCATGGCATTTAAAGTACTATCATATCTGAGAGAGGCATTTGATACCACACACAAACACACAGCTTCTAGCTGCAACATTAATCAGCACAAAGCAATCGTTTTGTTTAAGACATGCCAATATAAACTAGCAATAATTTATTATAATTGGTAAAATGTGAAAATTAGAACATTTTACCTTAATATAGAATCCCCTTATCTTTTCAGTTCCCATTTCGCCTTGGTCCTACAAAATATAGTTATAGGTACGGACCAAATGTGGCCCGACATCCGCCTTACCTAATAATATATTTCCTTTTGATTTTTAAATGGTATTTCTTAAAAGTTAGTATTTTAATTCCCCCCCATAACTTTTATTTATCCATTGTCAGAGAATTAAGCTTCGAATTTCAGTAAACACTTAAAAAGATCATAAATAAGTTTTAAGTTCTTGTTAATTTATACAAATAAATTTGATGTTCACATCAATTCAGATTGCTGTTTAATTTAAATCAAAATACCTCTAATTTCCTAAAACTTTGTCATGAATATGTGTAGTAATATCTTTTGTAGCTTAGTGCGGAATTCCCCATAATTTTGCAAACAAAAAGATCTTATATCAATCTAATAGCATAAGTTATGTTTCTAATATACATATATATATATTTGTTAAAATATTTTTTTTTTTGATTATACTCGATACGAAAGGTAAGGAGTATATCGGTTTTGTACAATGTCCGTCATGGTGTCTGTCCGTCTGTCCATCTGTATGAACGCATCTTTTTAGACCCGTAAACTAGAGACTTCGTTACGACAGATTAAGTGTCAAGATTGGGATTCTACGATTATTGGGGAGCTTTCAAATCGATAACTCAATTTCGATAAATCCCACACCCTTGCAGCTAGATTTACCCAATTTGGTAAGAAGCTAGCTAATGACGTCCTCCAAAAAGGCATATACATTTTAAGCAACGCCCACTTATTCCGTCCCCAGCTCCACGTCCCGAAACTATACCCCACCACCTCTTTAAGAACGGGAATGCGTGCATCTTTCACAATTCTTGAGCTAGACTCACCAGATTTGGTAGCTCTATATACCTGTTGGCATCCCCATCTGCATCAGCTTATCTTTGAACGCGCTTAGCCTCCCTTCCCCTTTGCAAACGTATCGAGTATACCGCAGTCCGTTGCGCCCGATTGCAACGTTTCCACTTCTGTGTTGTCTTTAAATAATCCTCTTGAAACTGCAATCTATTTGAATGACGCCTGAGACTTGATGTTGGCATAATAGAATTAGTTTTAAGTAATTAACATAATTAATCGTATCGTTTTGCTATTTTTGTGTACAAAAGGTTAAAGCTTAAGTGGACAGAGGCCAGAAAGAAGAGCCGAATTGAACAATTTAAATCCATAAATAATGACAATGTGGCTATAAACGGACAACTCGTCAGTTTTGGCTGCCCACTTGCTAAGCTATTGGCATTTATGCGCGTTAGCTTTAGCTATTTAAGTTTGTATTTATTTGTGGGTTTTTTTTTTCTCTCTCTGAAAACTGGCAAACTGTCGAACTGATGACGGTGACTATTCGTTGTGAAGTTTCAGACCACAGCGACCAATCAGTGTCAACTGAAAGTGTCTCTTTTAGTGGCCTAAGTGATGAGCTAATCAAGCTGGCCGCTGGCCGCTGGCTGGCTGGCTGACTGACTGACTGACCCGACTTTGAGAGCCCAAATCACATCTAGTGTCTATTTTAATAACATTATTTATGTGTTTGTTGTTGTGTTGTTGTTATTGGTTTCTTGTTTTCTACCTCCTAATTTTATTCGAATCACAAATGAAGCGAAACTATGCGAAGAAGAGAGAGAGAGAGTATACTGATTTTAATTTGAAATTTTTGGATGTTTTAGGTGTCAATCGCATTAGACGGAATCAGTTTTGTTTTATTGTACAAATTTATCGCATCGCCGTCTTATTGGTTTCTTGTTTCTTGTTTTCTCTGTTCTGTTCTTTAGCTCTCAATAAGCGTGCTTGTTTATGTGTTTGGTTTTTGGTGTCTCTGTCGCCTGTGCATTGGTTTTATGTTAAATTAAACATTTTAAGCGACGCTTTTAAATTGCCTACGAGATAATTTGTGTGTGTGTGTTTGTGTGTGTGTGGTCTGCGTGAGTGTTTATGTGTCTTAGGTTCCAAATAAATTATAAACTAAATCAAACTCAATCGAATGGGGGGAGAATATTTTGTATCCATTTGCTCTACTCGCCTCGCCATGCGCACAAAAAAGATATATATTTATAGTACATATTGCAATTAGGCGGCACGGCACACACAGAAAGGAAACGTGCAACAAATTGCTGCTGCTGCTGCTGGTGCTGCTGTTGGTGCTGCTGCTGGGCCACATGCAAATGGAATCAAGTCATGCCTATAATCGGATTTGTTGCTTCTCGTATATTAACTTGTCACAGCTTTCTATGTGTTGAACATAAACACAATTTGCGCCTAATCCGGTCAACGGCTGCACGGAGCGTGGAGATTTAAGTGCAACTGCAACATCGCTTGTCGCTATCAATTATGACATTTTGTTGCTGTTTTGTCACTTGTGCCACTGCCCTTGCCACATTCAACACGGTTGCTGCTGCTTCAGCTGTCAGCAGCGCGTCTCTTTGCTTGCTTGCTTGCTCTTTTGATGCGGCATCATCAATGCGATGCGGCGATTGAATTACTAAACCGCAATTGCTGCTCATATCAGTTGGCAATCAATCAATGCGTTTTACAATTGAAATGAGCCCCCAACACCACCCCACCTTTACCTTTACCTTTACCGCACTTCAAATTCACATCTGCACACATGGCGCATGAGTAATTTGGCCCCATTTGGCAAAAGCGCATTTGCGGTTATCGCAATTATTGAGCATTGACGCCTGGGCATCAGGAAACGTGTGTGTGTGTGTGCACCGCAGTAAATAATTCGTTAGATTAATAACAATAAGGTTGAGTGCGCTTAAACAAATTGCAGCTACTTTAGGATTATTTATGACAAAATTGCCACACAACTCAATACACAATATCGATTAGCTGGCCCCACTGTGCAGCTGTGCAACAGTGCAGCATTCAATCCAATCTAGATTGCATATGACTTGGCATCTTGCAACTCACAGCCAATGCACATGTTTGCACTGAAAAAAAAAAATACTTTAATCAATCAAAAGGTATTTTTATTATATGCAAATTATGAACTTAGCAATTTATGTTGAAAACTTATTTCAGAGATGCTGTTTAATGGAAAAGTAAAACTTTGTTTTTAGAATCTTGAATTTCATGAACAAAATCACTAATTTTTGGCCATATTTAAATAGTATTTGTTATTCTTAAGAATGAACCAAAAAACTTAATTTCATTTCCATGCAAATAATTTTGTAATTTGTAAATTTTTTGATCCGAAATTATACTAAAACTCTAATTGTGCTACAGTGCATTGCACATATGAAAATGCACCCACGAGTAAGCTTTGGGCTTTTGGCTTATGGTTTTGGCCACGGATTTGGACTATTACTCTGTTAACGTCCGGCGGCGGGGCTGTTGCGATTGCTAGGGGTGTGGCCGTGGTTTGGCCGCAAATTAGGCGCGAAAATATGCAGCAAAGTGAGACAAACAAGCAAGCCGCTAAAATACTCAAATACATGCAAAAAAAAAAATGCTCAAAATTGGTAAAAAAAAAGAAACAAAAACTTGCCGCTGGACAGCTTATGGTGTTAAAATTTTGTGGCAGCGATTGCATCTATGGCTATACAAATTGCAGCGGCTGCACAAAATCGACAACAGCACTTGGGCAACAACATGGCAGTAGCAACAACAACAACAACAGCACAGCAGCAGCAGGTCAGTTGTTAGCTCGTTTTGTCAACAAGGCGAATGCTTAGCCGCGTTTTCCCAGGGGACACTTAACGCGGCTGCTTAACGTCTAAATCTGTCGTCAAGACGCGCTCAAAAGGCTAAAATGTTTGCGTTAACCAGCGACGCACATGGAGTTGCAATAGGTGATGCAAGGGGAGGTTGGGAAGGGAGGGCGAGTTGCAGCGAAGATGCACCAAGTTGTTGCAAACAGCGAAACAGCGAACAGGCAACAATTTGTATGCAACTTTATTTTTCGTTGTCGTCGTTCGTTCAAGTTGACCAGTTGAGATTTCCTTTTCCCCAGTGTTCGGCTGTTGTTGTTGTGCCAAGTTGGCTGCTTTGCTGCCTGGCTGCCTTGTCTTTGCTTGAAGTGCGTTGAACGAGTTAAAGTCAAAGCTGCAGCTAAATTTATGAACCGTCCCAGTTCGGCCATGGCCATGGACAAATAAGAAGCCCGACAACGGCCAACGAACGCGTGTAAACATTCTCCAAGTACACACAGAGCAACGACTGGCGACAGGCAACAGCCAACAAGCAGGGAGAATTGTATGAGAGAGGGAGAGCGAGTGGATGTGCTACAACAACTCTAAATGCTGCCACGGAATTTATATGCAACATAATCAGCATAAATGCCGCCATGCGCCATCAAAATGTTGCGACTGCAATGCGACGCTTTCTGCTCTTTTCAGCTGCGGTCGGTCAGCGGCATCATTTGCCATCACTTGGGTGGGTGCCATTCGACCAAATGGCAAACAACAACATGTGCAACAGTGTCTGTGTTGTCCTCTCTTTTGGTCGCCTTGGCTAATTTAAGCAATTTGCAAATTGAGAAATTGCAAATAATTTACAATTTAGCCCAAGTTATTCGAAAATACTCGCAAGTGTTAAGTGCCTAACCATAAAACGTTGGCCCTAATGATGAAAAGTGAATTTCCCTATACGAATCGGACAGGCTAGCAGTAAACTCAATTATAATGAAACCATATTTTCGTTTTTTTTTTTAATATTAACATTAACAAGCAATGCTATATAAATTTATATGTGTGTGTGTGTGGTTATACTTTGTTAATATACTTTTGCATATCGATCTTTTAATTGAAATTCATGATCCCATGTAGATTTTATTAGCCAATTTCTTATATTATTATTAAGTCTGTCTTTGTCTTCGCTCTTACTTTACATGCATAATTTTATAATAGGTAACAAGGGGCTAATGAAGTTTATGAGATGAAGTTTATGGATAACTCAATCTTCACCAAAAGCTTTTGTTACTTACACAGATACATCCAACTTTGTACCTATCCCACACTTTCATATTCCTAGCTTTCTCTCATATTCCCTCCTTAACTTAAACTAATTAATATATAACTTTTTTTAAATACAGTTTTTTATTTGGGCTTTTAATGCTCACAGATATTTTAATGCTAGTAGTTGGGTTTGAAGAGTTTTCTTTTTATTATTAACTAGCTTTCGCTCTCGCTCATGTGTCAAAACAGGACTTGGGTCTTGCAAATAGTGGTGCCAAATAGTATTTAAATACTGTTGGGTTGTGTGAGAGGTCGCAGTGCAGAATAGAGAATTTGAAACTCGATAGGGAAAAAGTCGCTGAAATGACACACCGAACAGCTAAAAGGCTGCAAACAAGCTCAGTGGTCTTGGTTTTGCGCTCCAACGCTGCCCACTTTCTTTTTTGCGTAAGGTATGTATGATTAAAGCGAAATTTGAATAGTAAAAGCCGCAATATGATGACAACAAGTATGCACGCCAACAACAACAACCAAAGCTATACAAAACGCATTTCAAATCACTTGAGCTGTGGTTTCGCCCCTGGGCCAGGGTGAAAGGCAGAAGCCAAATGAGACAGCAACGAGTTAATTAAGTTTGCAGCAAAAACTGTCTTAAATTACACACACACACACACTGGCAACTGCAGCGGCTAACAAAATCGAGACCAAGTCCATGTCCGAAGGGTCTGAAGGCAAGCTGAGCCGCAATTGTGCCAACTTCTGTGACAGTTGCCCAAAACAAATTGCTGCCATTTAATGCGCACAAAAACAAAAAACAAAACAACAACAAAACATATAAATAAACAAAAAAGTAGCAATGCTGCAGTTGGCCTTAACCGACTGTTAAATACTTTGATACCAGCAGCTAAAAGTTAATCTAATGTGTATAAGAACACCTTTATTGATTATGAAATCAGTAACTATACAATTTTTCTTCTGTATTTGTCGATAAAGAACAGAAAGATATTTTATCCACCAATATACTTTTGACTCATTCAAAGTTAGAGTATAAGAAAAAACGAAACATATACGCAGCCAAACAATGTGTGGCAGCTGAGCAGGAGCCATTGAGAGACCAAAAGACAGAAAACAGGGGGACCAGGGGCCAGAAACGAGCTGGATATGACAAATTCCTCGAAGTTGTTACCATATAAATTTCTGCATTTTTCGCTTTGCTTTGCTTTTATTTGAGGAGCCATCGAGAAGTGAACAGACAGACTGCAACTGAAACTGAGTCATGGGCCCAACGTTTATTGATCGCTTTTGGGCAGCAGCATCATCATCATCATCATCATGATGATGATCATGAGCAGCTTCATCTTCATTATCAACTGCAAGTTTTGGCTGTCTGCTTGGACTGGTAATTAGGCGCATTACATGTGCTTGGTTCGAAGCTTCGAAAAACTTTTTCGATTTATGTAAATAAGTTTCGTTGTTTTGCGTGGCTTTCGTTTACTCTTTTTTTGGTTTTTGGTTTTTTTTTGCGGGTTTGTTGTTTATTAAGACAAATGACAGTCACGCCCAGCTCTAAGCGCAAAGTAAACACTTGCCAAATGACCATAATTATGAGTACGTATACACTCCCGCCGCCAGCTTGAAATTTATTAATGCATACACCAAATACGTACGTGCATTCGTTTGAATATTTTGGTGTGTGTGAACTTCAACACGAGTGGAAGCTTAGAATAAATTATTAATAATCCAACGATAATAACAGACAATTAATTTTTAACGCTGATTTGTGCGAGTGTTATGACTCGCAAGAAACAAAAACAAATCAAGGCGCTCGCAAAATACTCGATTAAAAAAGAAGAAGAAAAATTATACAAATACACAGCACACACAAAAACCAGAATATCAATTTAGCGCATTTAAAGAGCCAGAGCGGCCAACAACTCTGTGGCAGTGGCAGTGCTTGTCAGCATCTTGTGGCTCTCATTCGCGGGGTCTTGGTCAACCTGGCACATGCCTGTTAATGTATGCGATGGTCAAGGCATTGGTATTGCAGCACCAACACATCGTATGTCATTCGTTTTCAGTCCAGTTGCACCAGCCAAATAAGAGGCTAACAAAAAAAAATAAAATAAAAAGGCGAAAAATATGCAAAGAGCATTTTTACATTTTACATTTGGGATTTTTGGATTTTAGAGTTGCGAGTGCCAAGTGCAGTCTTATCGTACTTATTTATGCATATGCAGGCGACTCCGCTTCACACATTGACCAAAAAAAATACAAAATAAATTCGGCAAAACAACACAAAAAGAAGATGAAAAAAAAGGAAATGCAACAAAAGACTTCGGACACGAACTTGTTTGTGCGCAGCATGTATGGGTGCAGTCGACTCAATGCAAAAGTAGCACACGAAAAATGCAAAATACACACACACACACAAATATACACACACAAGGGCAAAGCAACGCTGGCGATGCATCACCCAGTGCCAAGGCAGGCACGCTTATCAGTAACCTACACTTAAAGTTAATGCATGCCCGGCAGGACCAACCAAGAGTTGAGCAGGCGCAACCAGAGATCGTCGTCGTCGTCGTCGTCATCATCAGCGTCAGCATCAACATGGTGCGGGTTCTTCTGTT
This sequence comes from Scaptomyza flava, assembly GCA_030179655.1. Classification (NCBI taxonomy): domain Eukaryota; kingdom Metazoa; phylum Arthropoda; class Insecta; order Diptera; family Drosophilidae; genus Scaptomyza; species Scaptomyza flava. The sequence continues at coordinate 83,995,457 of JARNME010000404.1, read as the reverse complement.
GCTTTTGCTCTTGCTCTTGCTGCTGTTGTTGTGTTGTTGTTATCAATGCGGCTGAAGCCTTTTAGCAACGCCGACGCAGCAGTTGCCGCATCTTTAGGTCTTTTGCCGTCAAAAGGCAGGCAAAATAAAATCGAAAATGAATGCGACTGTAGATAAGAGCAGCGAACGCATTTTGAAATGACACACGGACAGTTGACAATCAAACCCAGAGACGAAGAGACTGGGAGTGAAAATAAATAAAGAGAGAGTAAGAAACATGGAAAAAACAGGAAAAAAATAAAATGTCCCTACAACCATAGAGAAAGGCATATGCTTGGGTGGAAATTTGAAGCAATCAAGGCAATAATCATGCTCAAAATTATTAATAAATTAGGTGTAAGCAGTCAACAATATTTATACATATATTATTTATTCTTTGACCGTTTGAACTACCCAAAAAACTTTAGGGTTTAGTTGCATATCAGAAAAGTGAAAAGTTTATCAATCGGCTTGAAAAATGCCAGAACAAAAGTATTTTTTATTATATATTATGATATCTAATACCAAAAACCGCATCCAAATCAGTGCTGATGTTTTTTTAAGGGTTACTTAAATGTTAAAGGACATACACACATACATGCTTAAAATATAGTTACTATAACAGGTTTTCTAATTGCACAATATCTGTTTTGCTATCTTTCTAAAAGCCTTTAAAACTAAATTCTTAATCGTTTTTTGCCAAGTAGGGTAGCATAAAATGCTAGTTTAAGATCAAGGATTTATGAACGTTGGTCGGGTCAGAATAAAGGCTGCAAGGCAAGAGATCTGTTGGCAGCACAGCAGCAGCAACAGCAACAACATTCCAACTTGAGACAAACTTGAATGCAAATCGATGGGGCAATAAAACTATTAAGCCATTAGTAAGCCAAACACGAGTACAATGCCAAAAACAAACACGTGCAAAAGTTACCAGCCAGTAAGAGTCGCAGCAGCAACAGCAAAGGCAGGGCAACAGCAAAGGCAGGGCAACAAAAACAACAACACCAACAAGCAATTAATGCAAATGTGCAGCCGGCAGCCAAATCGAGCCAGGCAGAAGCAAAGCCACATCGAGATCGTAGACAGGCAGCCAGGCAGACAACCATACATATACATAGCAATGCCAGGCAGTTCAAGAGTCTGCTAATGTTGCACTGTCAGCTGCCTGCTCGCAAGCCCTGGCAACTAGCAACATTGTCTGCACACCAGCAACAGTCACAGACAGAGCAGCAACAACAGCAACATCCAGCCTGACAATACATGTGCGAGGTGCAAACTAATTGAAATCATTACACTAGTAAAAATGTTAATTCAATTAAAATGCGCGCAACACAGCAACAGCAACAGCAACAACTACAGCAGCAGCAACATCAACTCTTGCTGGCTATTTCTGACCCACAAGTGCTTGTTCCTGCTGCAGCATCAACAACAACAGCAACCACAACAAAAGCTGCTGCAATATAGACTAAAAGAGATATCATCGGAACATGCTGTGGCCGCCTCTTTCAGCCTCAATGGCAACAGCAACATCAGAAACATGTTGTTAGGTCAGGCAACATGAGCAACTCTAGGCCAGGGCAACAACTGCAACTTGTGTGCATGCAAATGCAGCAAGCCTTACCATTCCTCGTCGATGTTTCTATGTGTGTGTATTTGTGTTTGTTTTATTTTTGGGGCTGCTCCTGCTGCTGTTGTCGCTGCCAAGGGCGCCAATGTGTTAGAATTAAGCATTGGATGGGATAGCATTTCCGGTTCGACAAGTAGCACCATAACAAATGAACAAACATGTTGGCCAACTTGAAGTTGGTAAATGTGGCTGCTAGCTGCCAATAAAAGGCAATAAGTAAACTTAACACACACACACACACACAGCAAATAACTCTTAACTGGCAACTGCAATTTCAACTTGAAACCGCAGCGGCTTTCTAAGACAAACAGTTTTATGGTCTACTCTATATGTGCGCTTTGTGTGTGTTTGTGTGTGTGTGTGTTGCCATAAATGAAATGCAAGTCCATAAGCAGGCAACACTATCTATCGGCTGGCCAGCAAGCCAGCAAGTCGTTGGTCGAGGTGTGAAAATGTTTGCCCATATTAGGGCAGACGGTTAACACATTCAATATGATTATTATGAATGTGGTGTGCATTTGCATTTTTATAGCACAACCCAAAAAAACAACTTAAAATACACATGTAATAAAAATACGAAAGATACTTCAAATACTTCAATTCGATGCGCAACGGAAGCTCTGCGGATAAGAGATTGACTGATGGCATGTCACAGGAAGCAAATAAAGGGGGAAAAACAGAGAAAAAATACATCGTTAATGCAGCCATTAACGATTAATAAATTCTACGAGCTGATCAAGCTCAGACTATATACATATATATAAGGCTTTTAAATGACATTAAAAATAACACTTAAAATATTTTCAATGAGCGATTTTAATGGCCGCGGAGCCAAGACGAACCTTTTTTGGTGGTCTTCGCATCTCGGCTAGCTGGGAATGTCTCTGTTCGCTGTGGTCGCTAATGCAAATGACGCAAACTGCGCACAAACTACTGGTGTCGATATAACAATAAAACGCCCCATGCTACGCCCTGAATCTTTTGGTTGCTGCTGCAACGTTTTTTTTGGTAGCTGCGTCTGCGTTTGCGTCTGCGTTTTGCGGCAAGTCGGATTAAATAAATGCCAGAGCCGCGAATGAGCAAAACAAAACAAAACTGCCAAAAAGACGAAAAAAAAAACCAGAAACGAGACAAAGGCGCGCGCAGGCCAGCAAAAGAGGAAACTGATCTGACAGATCTGATTGTAAGCATGCAACAAAAATGTGCAACAACAACAACGGCAACAACGGCAACAGCAGCAATACCCCAAACCCAAAATGCGCCCCATCAAAGGCCGTACCCAGGCATACCGCTGCCTACTGTCTCCCTCTCTCTATCGTCTCCTTGTGCCGTCTCCGACTGCAGCAGATTCCTCTGCTCATCCTCATCTTCAGGCGCGTCGTGGGCATGCGCCGCTTAAGCTTGTGCAATTTAGTGATCAATCATAGCGGGAGCAGCAAGCAGCCCGCACAACTCACACACAACGCAGAATTCAATTTTAGTGCGAATGGCTGTTTGTTGTTGGTGTTGCCGTTGCATTTGCTGTACAGCAGCGCATCAGGCGTTTGTGAAGCGGCTGCTGGCATTGGCTTCCACATGCGACGAGAAGGTGGAAGCCATAAATCTTGGCAACATGAGAAATGACTTTAGCAGTCGAAATGATGAGCTCCTGCCGCAAAAACGCTAAGCAGCAAAATCTGCAATAACTGTATGGCTAACATAAATATATGTTTATTATTATCCATACAAATACAAACTACTGCAAAATGTTTGTATGTTTTTTTGTCCAAATTGTTTCCTTAAGAGAGTTGTGATTTTGCAATTACATTATCTTACTTTTGGTGAATGCATTAAACCATCAAATAAATTATGCTAATAGTTTTTGCAACTAGTCAAATGAACTTTTCATCGCATCGAAATTAGTCTCAATTGCAAAGAGTATTAACCAAAGATTGCCATAGAGCCGAATTGTGGACCCTTAGCATCAAAAGAGTTAAAACAAAGTGCTAAATTTAATATCTCATTAAATAGTTTGTTTGTAAAAGATGCGTACAAAGCGAAGTTGACATTATTCCAAAGGCTTTTAAAAACGGTTGACTACAAACTTAACGAAAACTTGATACCTTTTGATACCTTACCATATTTATGTGTATATATATATATCGTCAATTCCAGCTCTCAACTAATAATATTTATACGTTTTAATATTAAAAAAAACATCAAGCTTTTCTATAATTAATTAATTAAAATAATTGATTAAACTAAAGGTTCATCAACTTTGTTCTGGCTACGTAGACGTATACATAATACGTATGTATACATATGCATATGCATACGTATAGCAGGCTACGTTATTTAGCATACGCAAGTGGTCAATCGGCGCACAGGTCATTGTAGCTGTACACCCCCCGCTGCGAATTAATCGTTTTTAGTGCCGGGGCAAGCTGCTCACTTGCCGCCCCGGTCTCCCATGGCTGATTAATATTTTTGTTGTCTTTTTGTTGTTGTTGTTGCCAAAGTTGTTGTAGCTGTTTTGCCACAAAGATTCAAAGAGTTGGTGCTGCTGCTGCTGCTGCTGCGGTCTTTGGTTCGCCTTGTCTTGTTAGCATATCTCGCCTCGCATGCACTTTTTGCATATTTCGTTTGTTTGTTATCGCGTTTGTTGTTGCTGGTTGGTTGCCTGCCCGCTGTGTGAGTGTATTATTGGCGCAAAAGTCCAAGTTCAAAGCCATATTTGACTTGGGAAAAATCAATAAAACGATCGCTTGCTGCGGCAAATGCGTGTGTGTGTGTGTGTGCCACAGTCTCTATATATATGTATGTATGTATCTATTTATACTCCACTATATCTAAATAAATATAATGCAATATATTTATAAAGGTTTTAATGTGCGTTGTGTGTGTGTGTGTTTGCAAGCCTTTCTCATAATGAAATTATTGCGCTGTGATTGAAATCTATTTATGCTAATTTACGTGCGCATATTCCGCCATCTGCCACACGGTGCCGTTGCAAGTTTGCTAACAGAATTGTTCCAACATTTCCGCATTTTGCTGCAGCTGCAACGTTTGCAACGAACGCTGGGCATTTTCCGTATTGGACGACGCCCACCAAAAAAGTGTATCAAACGCAAAAAGCCAAAAAAGAAAAGAGGAAAAAAAACCCAACTTGATCTTGATTAGAAGTTTGTTTGGGCTGCAGCGGCATTTTGAAGTTGCGGGGCCCAAGCTGTTGACAATTTTCAATTAAAATAACGCTGACTGAGTGTGTGTGTGTGTGTGAGTGTGTGTGTTAATCCGCCCACGCAACACTGTGGCAACGCCTTAGCCCCCAACATGACTGACAACAATTCCCCAGCCAGCTTAGAGTATATTTTCTTTTTGCATTTATTGCTCGGCTTGTGAATAGATTCAATAATACTTCTTTTTTTTTAAGCTCCCAAATCTAGAGCCGGACAGAAATTGTCATGTGGAGCTTATGTTAAGTTTCGAACGCTCTTGACATTTATTTGCCCGGCTTTCAACATTTGACGTTTAATTATAAATGGACCGCAAAGCTGAGTCTTTGTGTCTCTGTGTGTGTGTGTCTATTGTGCCTTAATTTTTGAGCTCTAAGCTCTTGGGTGAAGTGCGTCATAAAAAATCCGCGCACTTCATACAAATCGAGCTAGTGCCAGCTGCCGCGGCTGCTGTTGCTGCTGCACCGGCGCCCATATCGAACAGCGATTTCATATTTTGTTGTTGGGATTACCTTATCCAATTAGTGCCGGCACCCAGACTCCAACCAGGCAGCAGGCAGCAGTCAGCTAGCAAATCCCCATCGCAACGCAACAATCGACTAAACACATAAAATTCTAAAATAACTACATATACATACATGTAGCAGTTAGTAGTTGCTGTCGTTGGTCGCGACACTAAACTAAGGTGGGGAGGGGATTTATGGCCAAGCCAACACTTTGCAACGGGAATACTTGCATTTATACGTTACGGCTATAGGAAATCGGAATCTCTCTCTCTAGCCGTATGCGTATTGCGTTCATGCAGCAAGCGCAGTTAAGTTTTGTCGCGTTTGCAACTTGGGGCAGAGAACAGGTTCCCAAAACATTTCGCCTTGTGTTGTGCTACAGTGCGCAGTGCTCGTCGTATTTGTGATATATTTTATTGTCTTTTGATGTGTTTTAAAATCCCACAGCAAGGAATCGATAAAATTTATCGATGCTGTCTGCCAGTCGCCTAGAGACAACAACAAAAAACACACACACATACGGTACACACACTGCCAAAAACTGGTTCTACAGACCATTGAGACACTCCAAGCTATGGGTAGATAGAGTCTCACATAGCTGGCTGGATGGCTGGATGGCTGGGTAAAGCTAGCTCCGCTGGCATGGCGACAATTTTAAGTGCGAAATTAAAAGTAAAACAAGCGATTAACATAAATTTTAAGCAAAGCGCAGTTAATGTTCGCCTCACTGCACGCTTCTGTCTGTCTGACCGTGTCGCGAAGCAGCAAAACTCCTTCATGTTTTGTATAATTTGCATGGGCCATTCGAGCCAGGATGAGACCGAGACTGCTAACAACTGGCAACGGAAATTGTATGTCTCTGTTGTTTGCCAGATTAAGACATTGTGGACTCGCCACAAAATTTAATGAAAACTAATGCAATTTATTGATTATTGTTATTTAATAATGTGAGATAGTCCGTTATCTCTCTTTCTCTCTCAAGATGGTTTCTCAATCCATTCGATTCCATATCCAACTGACAACACAATTAAGCGCTTAAATTAACTGCCAGATGAGATGAGCTGAGCTGAGTTTAAAAACAACGCAAAACAAAAAGAAACTACTTGACTTGATGTTAATTTGGCAAAGAAAAAAGGCACTTGTTGCTGTTGCTTGTTGGTGTTTGTGGTACACCGGAAGAAGCCACCACTGACCCAAATACTATAAGTGTGTGGAGTCAGAGTGTCAGTGTCGGCCAGAGACTCTCAGAGTCGGCGTTTTTCTCTTTTTTGTGGCTTGCGGTGCGAGCTCACTATGTGGTCTGTGGCTGGGCACTGAACTGATCGCAAAATGCATTATTTATGTAGGATTTGCCCAACTCCAAGCTCGAACTTCAGCATCAACTCATGTTCTTGTCCAGCCTTGTGGCCGAAAGTTAACAATTTGGCATCATGACAAGCGCGCACTTGGTCCAATGATGCACGCTTGTCAGCCAACTGACAGTCCCAGTCCCAGTTTCAGTTGCCAAAGACCCAGACCCCTCCCCCAGGTATCCAGAGTGAAATGAGAAAGGGCTGAGAGTGACTGAAACTGTGCCTGGTTAGCGTTTAACTGGCACTGGACATACACTGGACACATAGCAGCACTGCATCTTTAGCTGGTTAGCGTTCCGTTTCTTCTTTATATTTGATTCTGCTTTTTCATTTGCTCAGCCTGTTTGTTTTAGCGCCTGTTGTGACAGCCGTCTGCCACGTTTTTGGCACTTGAAATGGGCCCACTGCCAGTTGCACACACACACTTACACACACAGTCACTTAGCCTGAGGAGGGATGTAGTTGTAGTTATGGGTTGGCAAACCCAACTCAATTGGCGCGTCCAACAAGTGGGAGAGAGAGCGAGAGATAAAGCGAACACTCATTACGCACTGATCGTGATCACAAGTTGTCAATAAAACATAATACGACTATTCAACTAGTTAAAACAGCTTTCGAATACTCTCCACCAGGAATAAAAGAGGCGTTTATAAGAAGGTTAGACTTACAGATATTTCGGAAGTAATGAAAACCTTTAGAACATTTTAGACTAATTTTGTTGGTAATGGTAATCATTTATAATAATAATAAGCTCCGAATGAAAACAACTTTGACGAGGATAGAGTAGTATTTTGTAGCGCTTTCAACTTGTCGTAGTTGTTGGTACAAACTAGCAGAGTGTTTAAAGCTCGCGTCAACAGTTGTTACTGTTGTTCTTGGTTGTTATGTTGTGATTGTTGTTTAAGTAGTTGCAAGTACAATGCACTACCAAAGGATGCTACACAACAACTGCTAGCAACAAACTGTCGACAGTTCGATTACAGACCAAACTTGGCATTACTCTGCTCACTTGCCAGTGCGTAGCGGTTGCAACCTCTAAAACTAGCAAATGTTTGATGATGACAGCAACCATTTGGCTTGGAAGTGATGTGATGGCCAGCTAGTTTCTCACAGGCTATGGCAGCCTAAAGGCAGATCCATCCGTCTGTCCAAAGTTGATATTCTTTGGAGAATTGGCCAGCCGGCCACCTAATTATGTGCAACGATTACATTTCTAGATGCTAGCTGCAACATTGTAGAAGTTTCTTTTACAGTGCGGGTGCGGCCAAAAAGTTTTGGTTTTTGCTTTTGTTTTTGGGCGGCAATTGAAACCAAGAATTCATAATGCCATTGCAGCAGTACCTGGCGGCATTTTGTGCAATCTCGTTGCAATTTATTGCGGCGCGGCAATTGCCGCAACAAACGATTGTGGGCTCTTTGCTAATGAAGTCATTTGGCGGCGAAGGCCGCAGGTTCAACGTGATTTGCCTTTGATTAACATTATGGATTATAAATTGTCTGTCAATCCCAGTGGCCAGTGGCCCAGACTCGTTCCAACTCAATTTGCAAGCAGCAATCACAACCACAGAAAAAGAAAAGCGTTGAATAAAATCATTCCCAACATGATGATTCCCTAAGATAACTTGTACAGCTGGTTGTTGCATGCTTTGCCCAGCAACAGCATACCCCATTTAGTAATTTATAATGGGTATTAAGAACAACAATACTATTTGCGACCATTGGCAATTGTTCACGCCATTGTAAATATCAGCCAAGTTAAATCAGCCAACAGTCAAATTGAGTATTGTATCATTCTCCACTCCCTCCCCCTTCTCTCTCTCTCTCTTTCTGATGACGCACTGCAGCAGAGATTTGGCTAGACAATGCTTGTGACTTCAGGCACTGATTTGCTCAAGTGGGTCGACGCTTTTGGGCAGTCAGCAAGAGAGAGAAAGAGAGATCGAGAGCTGCCTTTGTAACGTTATTCGGTATCTGTTTGGATTATGTAAAACTTGAGTCTTGGCATGATGTATCTTACATAGTTTGGGTCTGTTAGCAGAGCACATATTGTTTTGCGTATATTGTTTGCTGCCTGCCCACGCAATTGATTTGATTTTTGTGACACAATTGAATTATTTATTGGATTAATTCCCAAATGGAAATCGAGACAGCTTAAAACTCCGCCACAATAACAGGCGGAAATGTTTCCATATTTTTCTTCATTTTTTTTTTTTTTTCGTGTAGCTGTAGACAGCAGCTACAGTCCCTTGTTCGTCGTAGTCGTCGTCCAGTGATGCCTGGCTAGACTTTAGACTAACAAAAAAAAACAAAAAAATAATAACAAAACAAAGGCCTAAGAATGTTATTCATTGCTGGCATGGAGAGGTAAACAAGACAATGGCTTTTACACACATATACTAGAGACAATCATAAAAGCATATGGATGAAAGTTATGGTCATGTGTGACCGTTAATGCCATGCAGCTCCCCTCCCCTTCCAGCATGTCAGTTTCTAAGCACTTGGCAATTTGTTAAGATAAGACAAAGAACAACAATAACAGCAACAACAACAACAAAAGTGTCAAAAGTTACGCGCGCAAACAAGATTGTCAATTAAGCGAACTGAAGACGTAGCAGAAATCGGATTTCAAGTAAGTTGAATCCAAAAGGTAAAATATGCAAATCGGTCCGCTAGATGTCGCTGTCGCTAAGTCATGCACGACGAGTAGCCACAAAAACCAAACACACACAAAAATGTGCTCAGCAAACAATAATAATGAGAAGTTCCAACTGCAAAGATTGCTTTATAATTTATTGTTTATTTTTATTACGATTTGATTTGGTTTGATTTTTGAAATTACTTCGCTATGGACACTGCCCAGTTTGGCTTTTGTTTTGCAGTGATCTTTCGATCTTGTTTAGACCTCAGGACACCCTGTACACCAGAGGAGGAATGTCATTGCAAGTTTGGAATAGAAGGAATCAATAAAAAGTATATGAGAAAACTATTTGCTTGATTAGTTTTGTTCGATTAGAGAAACAGACTGAAAAAAAAACAAGTCACACTGCTTAATTAGAAGCAACTGTTGTTGCCTAATGAGCACATATTGTTTTTAACAAGCTTTTAACAGGGTATACGTTCAGAAATCCAGACAGCTAGAGGGAGTAGAGGTGAGAGATCTGTCAGCTGTCTTTATCATGCCTGCAGATCTTGATTTGGCCACAATAGATTAAAAATGTAAATTGTTTATTTATTTGTAAACGATTTTTCTACGTTGATTTCGAGAGAGAAAGAGAGAAGTGAGAGAGAGAGAGAGAGAGAGATTCGTTGTTGTCCGAATTGCCATTGTTATGCTAACAGAAATATGAATGACTCTACGAAATGATTGTTTATGACGCTGAGGCTAACACCAACAATGTTTCGGGCCAAGACATATTTGTATCTTTGTTGCTGTTGCTGTTGTTGTTGTTGTTGCTATTGCCGATGTTGCTGCTGTCTGTATTGATTGTAGCCGTTCGGTATGGATTAAGTCATAAAAATGCCGTAAAACTTGTCGAAAAATGCGCGCGCACTTGGAATCTTTGACTAGCTACAAAGAAATAGGCATCTATGCCACATGGCTACTATAGCAATATGGTTATGGATATGGGCATTAAAATATGGGCCCAGTCGCTTGCTGTCGGTTCACATAAAAGGCCTGCCTTGTGTTGTGCTTTGCCCCATTAAATGTAGAAGAAAAAAAAGTGGGGAAAAAACAGCACACTGCCTCCGTAAATGCCATATAGTCTCTTCCAAATCTCACAGTTATGTTAACATTTTACGACTTAGCTGCTTGTGGGCTACAACAAGAATTTCGATATAAATTTGATTACATATCTCAGGCAGGTCAGCTCAGTGCCAGCTTCTGTTGACAACACCATAAACTATAAGAGATCTGTTCTAAATATAACAGCAACAAAAAAAAAACTATTGGTTGTTAACGCTTTCGATCTGGAAATGTTATTTTTTTTTGGGGCATGATAAGCAAAAGGCCTCAAGACTTCAATTCTGATTTACAATTTAACGCAGTTCAAGTAACACCAAGTGCAGCGGCCTAGAAACAAAACAAAACAGAATCCATCGGTCAAAGCTGGTCGAAAGAGCGATGCTCTGTACAAGATAGGATAAGGGTTATGGGCAAGATTTTTTAAGAAATGTTCAAGTTGATTGACTTTATATCCGTTTCTTCGTTTCTTTTGGGTATATGTAGACCAATGGACGACAGCTAAGCAGATACACTGACATTTTTTGTTGATCAGCCCAACGAACAAAAATCGAGGTGTGTGGCAGCCAACACACAAAGTCAAGTGGCAACCAGAAAATAAATTTTTGTAAATTTCAAATGAAATATGATGTGGCGCATTTGAAAAATAAATCTTTCAAGAAACACATTGCCATAAAGTAAACATGAGATGTGTTTAATTAAAAAACCATTATGAAGATAATGAAATGAAGTGAAATGCATTTTATAGTACTTACCACTTTGCCACACGTTTTGAATGTGCCGCGTGCATCCGTCCAATTGTAAAGCGTCAGAAGCGTTTAAAATTCGCATAAGACACAAGCTGATGTGTTGCGACAAATGCACTCAGCGGTTGTCTTGGGATTTGTGGTCAACGTTGTGGTTACCGTTTGGGGCTTTAAGCTTGAGCCAACACCTTAAAGCAACAGTCGCACCACAGCCCCGCATCTCACATGCCCCGGCAATGTTGCACTGTGGATTCGCTACTGTGGCTGGCCTTTTAGCTCCTGTCGCTATGTTTGCCAACTAAGCTCAACTTTAAGCTGAGAATGTTTTGCTTGTGTTGCTGCTGTGCTGCGCACTTCTTGGTATTTTTTGGAGCTTGTCTTGTTTTTTGTTTTTATGTTTTTGGCGGTGTTTGGTTACCAAAGAGCTCATCAAATTTCATTGAGAATGCAAGGCGTCCGGCGCCCGCTAGACAGAAAGAAAATGAGAAAAGAGAGAGAAAGATATCAACATTTAAATCAAACAACGAAGTTGATCAAAATTGGATATGGTCAATTCAATTGGCCAGGTTAGCTGCTTTTTTGTAATAACCAAAAAAAAAAAATCCGCATAAATTAATACAGTTTATTTATCAGGCATATTAATGGCCGCAGATTAAGACATCATGAGAACTCTCATATTATTATTATACACAAGTTAAAATAAAATACAGAAGAATGCAGACAACATTTTTTAAGAAACTTTTCCAAAGCCATCACAACAAATGACTGAATCTTGAGACGACAAAAAGAAAGAGACCGAAAGAGAATAAAACGTATTCAATGGCATAGTGGGGGAACTCCTGCTGTGAATTTATGCGAAAAGAACTGAACGCGCTGTCGCCTCGGCAGGGGTTGGGCCTGAGCTCTGAGCTCTGGGCTCTGGCTCAGGCTTTGGGCCCTGAATTTTGGTAGCTCTGATCGTCACTCGACTCTGGCTGCCCAGCCACATATCCATCTATGTCTGCTTCTCCCTCTCCATTGCATTACCCTTTACGCCTCTGTAGCGGGCGTTCATATTAAAAATGTGGCTCAAGTGTCATGTGTCATTATTGCACCACCAGCAGCAGCACCACCGCTGAGAACAGTTATGCTTGCAGTCTGTGGCTAGTCTTCAAAATGGTCGCTTTAACGCTCTGGCGCCATTTTGTGAACAAGTGCCAATTACTTTCTCTGACCAACAAAATCCAAAAAATAAAAAATTAAACAGAAAAAAAATGTGGCAATGGCAGTGGCAATTTTGTGGCTTCAGTGGCAGCAAAAGAAGTTAATGATGTTGCCACATGCTTTTCATTGGCGGCCTCAATGATGATGGCCGACTGGCTGCTGTCTGCTGTCTGCCGTCTGCCGTCTGCCTTCTGCGGTTCTCTGCAAAGTTCCCCCATTGCCAATTTACTCCTCTTCACCTGCTGCTGCAGTAGTCGCAACGGCTGTTCCCCATAAGCGACTTCAATTACATGCGAATAAGCTCGAATGTGTGTGTGTGTTTTAGAGTGTTTGTATTTGTGATTATGAGTGTCTTCGTCTTCGTCTTCACTGAGGCGAAGCAGCCAGCAAAATGGCGGCAGCTAACTTGGCCAGAAGACCATTCGACGGTTTTGCCGTCGGTAAAACGACATTGGCATTTAGCGTATAAGAGAAAAAAAAAAACAAAAAAAGGAAAAGCAACATCAACAGTTGCAGGCACTTTCTACTTGACTACTCCGCATGACGGATCGGGCTACCAGTAAACTTGTCCCACCTGTCCAATTGTCTGTCTGAGCGACTGACTAACGAGCGATTCCGATGCGCCGACAATGTCGCTGGTCTCTTATCGGTGGACGAGGTCTGGTGTCCTCACGATCGGTGGCCTCGTCCAGCCTACTTTGTGTTTTTCGGTGCTTGGCATTTGGCTTGTTTGGCTTGCAGCAATTGCCTTCATGCCGCCATGCCCCACCATCACCATCGATTTCGATACCAATACGAATGCGCGGATTGAACGCTGATCGCAATCGCAGAGTATGCTGCCAAAACGCTTCTATGCAAAGTGCCGTGCTTCGATCATGGTTGTTGCCGGTGTTTGCCTGCTGCTCCTCCTTCTACTACGTACATATATATAATATGCATGTATGTGTTTGTATGTATTTACACACAGGTCTTGCTCCTTGTGTCGTTGTCTTGCTTGTTCTTGGTGCAGTTTAACAAACTGCGTTTTCGTTTCGACAAGCAAAAGAACCTGTTGCGACTGCCTCCTGGCTAATGTTGTTGTTGTTGCTGCTGTTGCTGTTGCTGCTGCAAATTGAGTGAGTTGGTTTGGGTTGGTCCAAGCGTAGTCAGAGTCCAAAGAGTCGCTTGGCGAACGCGCCTATCAAGATGACCAAGGGGTGAACAAATTCATTCAGTCATTCATCGAAACAAATTGGTTGACTGATGATGACGACGACGTTGAAGACGCTAAGAGCGAGACAGGCAGCAGGCAGCAGGCAGCATTCAGCAGCAATTGCAACTTGCAACATCCGCAGCTACACATCTTGTCAATCTGGTTGCCTGTGTTGCCTCATCTGCATCAATTCAATTTGCTTGTCTGCCACAGATTTCCAATCCTGCGTGTGGGCAGCAGCACTGATCATCCATTCACCATTTACCCTCTCCCCCAACCCATTTTCTTTTAGCCATCAGTTGCGTGTCAACGTTTATACAATTTTATTTATTTGTCATTAGACTGGGAACGCATTGGGAATGCAAATGCCTTTGCAACAACACTCTTGTGTCATCTGATACGCGAGCCAAGTATAACAATTACGGGGCATAAATAAATGTTTAGAAACAGAAACGAAATCCACAAACAACAACAACAACAACATTAAATCCACAATCTACGATTGCCACACACGCTCAGCGGCGACATTACAAACGGAATGAAATCAATTTGTATGCACACATTTTGGATAACATGGGAAACAGTTAAATCTAGCTCGACTTGTTAAATACCTAGTAAATAGATTTGTTCAAGCTTTAGGCGTGCAACTTGTTAATTGTTTAACAGCTTAGCACTTAGAAGATTGTCTACAAAATCTCTCAAGCTAGCCAAAATTTTAGATGCCATAGAAATGTTTTAGTGTTTCGGGCAAAAACTGTTAGCTTAGTTATTCGGGGCTTTAACTTTGAGCCGCTGCGTTACTTTAAGATGGAAAAGCAATGCGGTCTTAGAGAAATATTATAAATTAAATTCCTGCTACATTTCGATATACCTTAGATATTTTATGGAAATGCAGGGTACATTGAATATGTATCGCTGGCGGACAGTTTGAGGCGGTAATCGAGTTGGCGTCGCTGACGCTGATACGGACTTAGTTGGCCGCGGATATGGAGAGACGACGGCAGAGACGGGACCGAGCAATTTACGCGTTAAACGCATGCGCGTCCCGTGCAGTTGGTGGGTGGTTCTGAAAACGAGAGGAGGAGCGGGGAGATAAGTGTATTGTGTGGCAGTTAAGCTACAAGCATAGGTGTGCAAAAAGACGCGGTGGGTGTGCGCCAGTTTTTCTCAGTTATTGCACGCCATGCGGATCAGCAATCATTTTGTTGTTGTTGTAGCAATGTGGCAATAGCATAAATTGCGCATTTTTATGACTGATAGTGTAAGAAATGGGCGTGGCACATGTGAGATGCCAACAACTATTTAAGAGCTATGCTTAACCTGAGCTGCTCAGAGCCGATCATGCCGTGCAATTGAATTTTCAGAGCATGCCAGAGCATAAATTGCAACCAGACCTGGACACTCAGCCAGCGGTTTCCTCTGCTGCAGTCACAGTCGCTGTCTCAGTTGCCGTTGCGGCAGCAGCAGCGGCTGCCTATCGCCAAGCATTGATCAATTGGGCGTTGCCAGGGCGCTGCGACTGAGTAATGGCCAGCAAGCGCCTGCGGACATTATTTCCATAATGTCCTTCACAGAGCAGCGGCTTCGCTTCGCTTCTTCTTCACTCAGGTGCACATTGCAGTCTGCAGCTTTGCCACAACCTCAACCTGAATGAAGTGGTGAACTATGCAGAGGGCAGGGCAGGGCAGGGCAATGTTCGCTTGTGTTGCCTTGTAAGCAGATTTGTATCGATCGCATTTTATGCCACAATTTTCGTTTGATATTTATGTCGATAATAAAATTAAGATGATGAGCGAAATTGCACTCAGAGCGGTGCATGAAAGGGGCGGGCGGTTGATTCACTTCCGAAAAAAACAAAAGAAGCAGGGCAACAGCCTAAATTGGCCGCCAACCAATCAGACACACTGCAGCTGTCGACCAGATCATTCTTCCAATCATTATTTGCGGGCAGCTGTGAAAGCACCAAAACCAAGAAAAAAAAAGAAACGCAGGGCGATAAAGTTAAAACACAAAGAAGTTGAGCTCTAAATGTTATCGCAGCCATTTTAAAATCTACATATGTAAATTGGTCAAAACATTTCTTAATGGGTTTTATGACAGCCATTGGATTGTGCGCTTTTAGGTCTTAATGGTGCCGCATTTTCCCGGTTTCCTAAACCAGTCTGCATATTGTAAGTATATAAAACAAAGCTTCATCAAAATGTGATCACATGTGACTCTTTAAGTGTCTTCTCCCAATGGGGAGCAGCAACCAGAGCAGAACCAGCAGCAGCAACAAACAATTCAAGCCATCGATTTTGATGGAAGATTAGCAAAGCGCTTGAAGCCAAACAGGCAGACACTGGATGAATATCTATCTACACGGGCTAATAACAATAATCAGGCATGGAGTGCACTGTAGCAAGTACACGATGCAAAACCAAAACCAAAAACAAAAAAAGGGGCAAAAAGAAAAGTTCTATAAACAACGACACATCCGGATGAGGGCAGGAGTAAGGAGAAGGAAGGGTTGATAGAGGCAACCATGCGAAGCAGCAACAGCTGTCAAAGCCAAAGATGAAGATGATGAACAACAACGACAGCGACAAAAGGGAACTTACAACAGCCCAACACGACAATAACAGCAACAACAACAACGTTGACGTTGCGCCCGTTTAGCTAGGGAAGGCAAAACGGCAAGGAATTTAAATCGCCTCGGGTGCAAATTACCACGAAAACAATTTGAGTCTTGCCGCTTGCTGTGTTGCAAGTGCAGCAGCAGCAGCAGCATCAACAGAATAATGAAAATGGCAGCAGCAGATTGCCAGGATAAAGTATAAACATGTTGAAAGCATGCGTCACACTAAAAAAAAAGGATGAGCGAAAGAGATAGAGAGAGAGAGATTCTGATTGCCATACTGCGGCTTCTGTTAGTTGTTGTCTAGACTACTCAGCAGCTTGCCACATCTGCAAGCTGCTGTTACAGCACTGTCATTGATGAAACATAAAATTATGGGAGGCAACACATGATGGCGCACATATAAAAATGGCCGCAACGGCCGGATTAAAAGCTGCTAAAGTTGCAAGAGCGTTCGTTGGTTGGCTGCCAGCCAACTGGACAGCAATGGGGCAGACCGACAGACAGACGTTGTTCTAAGTATGGCGGCGGCGATGTGTCCAGCTGCAAGTGCTAGCTACGAGCTGCAAGAAAAAAAACACATTGAGCGCATAATTAAGCCATGGCCAGCATATTTTGCATGGCCGCGATTTAAGCACACTTGCAAACGGCGATTGGTAGCCGTGATTGGTGGCAAGCAGCAAGCAACAACCAACACTGGCCACTAAGCTTAGCTCATAGATCATTGCACTTGCTCGGCCGCATTCCACTGGCAAATGAAAAATTCTTTTAATTTTATTGCCATTATTTTTGTTCTATGCAATTTCTTTTTGGGGGCTAAAACGAAAGACTTGGGCAACAAACTTTGCGCAGTTAGTGTCACAGCACATCAAATGTCTGTCCATTGCATTGTTCAATGAATTTTTAAAACTTGCTCATGACTTCAGGCCACTGCAGCAGCAGATCAATAGCAGTTGTGAAGCAGCAATAAAAAGTACAACAATTTCGATAACTGTTGCAACACTTTTACAACTCACACGCAACGCACAGATTCCGATTGCCTCGATTCAATACATTGGCGCTGTGTGTGGCTCAGAGCAACATCAACAGCAACAGCAACAACAACAACAGCAGAACAAAAGCAGATCACAGCTTGACAACTTGGCAAGCAAAGTGAGTGAAAATTAGTAAAAATCTCAAAGGACAGCATAACAAAAACCAAATAACACTTGTTATGGTATACTCTTATATTAAAGCTCAAAAATAATATGTAATTTATAATCACATTGGGAATATATTCAAACCAAAGTTTCTATCTTATAAAAATATGTTTAAAACTATTAAGTTTTCCAGACTTTTTCTTGTATAATTTTTAGTTTCTTAATATTTTTAAATATTTTGTAGTTTTGTCTCGAGAAGTCGGCAACTCGTACCAGTCTATTTACCCAGCTCTTAAGTTTCCATTAATTTACTTTCCAAGGCAAACAAATAACTAATGTACAACTTAATTGCTCCAGATCTTTCACGATCTCAATATATTTTTTGTTTGTGTAGAGAGCATATAGACTTCGGTGCTTGTCGCAAGTACTCTGCCTGTGCCTTTCTGATTGCAATTTGCTGTCGCATTGCGTGCACATTTTAGCCACAATCCTCTCTGTCGGCTTTGTATCCTGCGGACGTTCATAAACATGACAGTTTGAGCAATTTCCATCAATCACTTTTTTTTCTCATTTCTTTTTTATGTTTTTGTTTTTTGGGCGCTTTTTCTGAGATTTCGTGACTTTTCGGGGCACGAAACGAATATGCCAGGCTGGATGGATGTTGATTAGGTGCCGTTTGCCGTTTGCTGTAGCCGGCGCTGCAATCTCCAAGCGAACCAGAAATTGCAAGTTAAATATTTTAACTATATTATATAAATTTTTTGGATGTCAGTTGGCAGTGAGACAAGCCAAGCAAACAACCGCACAGAGTCTTGAGATGCTAATGATTGCGCAAATACAACAACATAATTTAAACGATGCCCTCAAATGCAATCAAGGCGTAGCTGAAACTCTCACCTCGCCACAGCAGCCTCAGTCCGGTTCTGTTCCAATTTTTATACGACTTTGGCACCAATCAATTAGCACCATAAGCAAAAAGCCCAAGCCGCCTCTAATGAACACGCACAAAGAAAGACAAAGAGAGAGCGAGAGAGAGCGAGTGCTATGTATTTTCGCACCTTGAACACGAAAGATTTGTTAGGGATATGTTGCTTATCACAGAGGCTGAAAATTGCTATTGCTGCTGCGGCTGCTGCATAGTTCGTTAAGTTTTCACACGCTGCCGCTAAGTGCGTCTTCTCTCTCTCTCTCCCACTCTCTGGGTGTTTGTGTACATCTATATTTTCGTAGAAACATCAAATTGCAATTAGGAGAAGCACAAAAATATTACAAGTGACCGCCAGCGCAACGCATCTAAAGTCAACTCAAAGCCCAAACCCAAAGCCCAAAACGAAAAGCCAGAGCGTTGTCTTGGCCAAAAACTGGTTTTGACTTTAAATTTGGGTATTGGATCTTTGGTCTTTGGCTTTACGCGGCGGCTTTCGTCTAATCAACTTTGCAATCGATGTTCATAAATTCATTTCATTTGGACACAAATTACAAGAGTGTAGGGTGTTTAACATGCCGTTCAAGTTGTAAGATCAAATTGCTGACCAACTACAAGCAATCTCCCGATTCGGTCACAGTAGCCAAACAAATTTGTTTAAATTTTCGATAGGTATTCGAAGTTGGGCAAAAGACGGAACTGCATTGTTAAGTGATAAGTATTTATGAAATGCCAGAAGCTACAAAGAATAATAATAATAATAACTTGCATTTTAATAAATCAATTAAGTTCCTAAAGCTTTCAGTTATTGTTCCATTCAATAAGTTTCTACCCGGTAGATCAAATTAAGTATGCATTTGCAAACAGCTAACATCGAAACCTGTGTCACTTGCCAAATATTTCATGTAGTTGTTTTTTGCCTCAAATATTTTTCTTAATAAATAATGTGGCGCCTTGGCGTTGCAATATCAAGCTATACCAATTAAGGAAATTAGCTAAATCTAACATTTGCGAGATAGCGAGAAAACTTGGCTTAGTTACTTTGCAAGCATGCCTGTTGCCAGTTGCAACTACTTGTCTAAATACTGCGCCTGGCTGCACTTGCCACTTGCCACTTGCAACTTGCCCCAGAAACGGCAGCAGCGGCAACAGCAACAGTAACAGCGACGGCGGCGGCAAATTGTACAATAATTATCAGCGTCTAATTAAATCGTTGTTTTATGCGATATCTCTCTTAGCCACTTGTCGCTCCGGCTGCTGGCCAAGATTGGCCAAGTTGACACAGTTTTGTGTGCCCGGGCATTTTGTGCGTTTACTAATAATTCGCAGTAGTCTTTTGATTTTCATTTTACTTGATTTGGGCTTATGATATTTTCATTTTCACACTTGGCAAATTTGTCGCAGCGGCTGAATTAGATAGATGCAAGAAAGGCCGCTTTGATAAATGGCTGTTGGGTTATGAAATTGTCTGGATTTATGGGCAGGCGGTAACGTTGTTGGCACTGTGCCACAAATCAGTGGCTTTCATCGCCGTCTGCCACCACCACCACCACCACAATGATCTAACCAACTAGTTGGGTGTCCATCGGTCTCTCTGGCCAGCACATAATTTACGCTTAAGCATGGCTTTTGACCAAAATCAATAAATCCACACGGCATTCGCACAACAAAAGAAAATGTGTGCTAGTCAAAAGCGAAGCCCCAGCTAACCACACTTCAGACTCAGTCTCAGCTACGCACTGACTTCAATACCTGTAGAATAGACTCCAACACCACTTCAACTTCCACTCTGTGGCCATAATCATCAACGCCACAACGTTGCTACAGCTGCTGCTTTAGCTGCTCTTGTTGTTGTTGTTGTTGTTGTTGCTGCTGTGGTTAACCTAATATCGTTTGAAATTTATGATTTTGAACTTTTTGCAGTGAGGTCTCTCTTTTTGACCGTATGCGCTGCGAAAGAGCTCTAAGAATTTCGTGTTTAAAATATTTGCTGAAAATTCTTGCGCTTCGATGAACTGGTATTGAGCTAAGCCGGGTGGGCGTTCCAGCAGCTCAAGTTATTATAGTTGTTATTCTTTGAATACCTTAACAGAGGTTATTGGAGATATACTCTTGATTAAAATCAACAGACAACTGTACTGCAAGTCTAAGTCGGTTCATATATGACAATAATAAGTTATATTTTTGGCCAGTTGTGTGTCTAGCAAAACATTGTGTGTATGTGTGTTGCAGTGTGTATTAGTGCTGGCCAAGCATTGACGTTTTTGTGTTGGCCACTAATCACAAGAGCTGCTATACTATAAATCTATAGTTTTGTAGGAGTCGTCGCAGTCGTCGCTCAGTGCGTGTGAGCCACGAAAACTAAATGAATAGAAAAAAAAATAATGATTGAGAAAAAACCTGCTTTCTGGCAACAACAACTGCAACATTTGCAGTCTGGGAGTCTAAGGCTATCGCCAAGAGCGCAGCGCACTCATCTTAGAATGCAGTCGCTTATCTAATCGTCTGACATTTTAGGTTTAATTTGGCCAGCCGAGGCAGGCAGCTAAGCTAGCGCTACTCAGGCCAGTTAGAGCCGACGCCCCTGGGCGAGTCGCGATCGCAGTTGCAAGTTGCAAGTTGCAACTGCGTATTGCCAACTAAGTCAAGGCCTTTTGGCGATTCTCCTAGCTATGCGTAGACAGTCGTATAGTTGAGGCTGTCATGCAGTCAGCAGGCAGGCAGGCTGGCTGGCGTTCGGGCAGGCAAGTGACAGGTTAACCCACTTTCCAAAAAAATAAAACGCCTGACGCAAAATGAAAACCCATTGAATAAGTTGCATTTCGTGGGTAAAAAGAAAAAAAAAAACGATGCTAAAATATTTCCGTTCATTAAATCTCTAACTCTCTCGACTCTTTAGCCAACGTTTTATATTTCTTTTTCCATTTTATTTGTAATTCTATTTCTATTTGAAATGAATATTCACGACCCAATTGCAATGTCCAAGTCGGAAATTGTCAGCGCTTTGGGGCTCTAATCTAAGCTAAAGAAATGCAACGTGCACTCCAAAAAAGTGATGAATAGCAAACGATCTTTTTAAGACTTTAAAGTCATGTGAAAGTTGGCAAAACATAGATACAAAGAATTGTGCAATTGTATGCTTAGTTATATATATATACTGTGTTGCACAAAAAAAAGAACCTGATTGATTGGTTGCACAGTTGCCGTTTTCAGTTTTGCGCTTGATTGATTGTTGCAACTCCGTTCAAGCACCGCCAAAAGCGTTAAAATGCAAATGTTTTGACGGCCTTCGCTTGTTAGCTGCGTTGACATGTAAATAGAAAAAAACCAAGACCACTAAAAATGCGTAAAATTTGAAATACCCTCTAGCCGGGCTCTTGAGTGTCGAACAACGTTCGTAATATTCAAGTATCTCTAAAATATTTGTGTTGAACAAATGTATTTGTAAATAGTTAATAATAGTTTTTTGTTCGCTTGAAAATTGTAATACGAGAAATGACGGGATGTTAACCTCTTATATAAGCAAGAAATCGTTTGGAATTTGATTTTTTATAAAGCTTTTGATAGCTATTTTTATGCTCTAGCTCATAAAGCTCTTAATATTTATTGCGACTAAAGAAAAAACTTCAATCAACACATCGTTTAAAAGAAACATATACTTTTAACAGTCAATGCAGTCTTCAACTGGCTATAACAAATATTAAATACCCATTTTTTGAAAACAAAAAGCAGCCTTTAACAAATTGTGCAATTGGTTTTGCTTGGCAACGAAGCAAATTGCTTGTTTTGGCTTCGCAGTCAACCAAAGAAGCCAAATCAAACACAACAGTTATTGTTTTTTTCCTTTAACTATCACGCATCCTGATGGAAAATTATGATTTCCCACAGTGTTAGTGGCAACAACAACATGACAAGCCAAATGTGCGGAGGCACGTCCGCAACAAAAGCTTCTCCACAACGTGAGTTGTAATTATGCATAATTTAATCATTTAAAGAAGCCGCTGCAGACGGCTAGATTAAGATAAAAGCGAGCGTTGGTTTTGTTTTGAACTTTTATTTAAATTACATCTGGCTGTGGCATGCGACATAGACAGCAAAATGCATATAAAAGAAAAATACTTGCAACAAATTCGCCAAATGTTTGTTAAAATGCACATAAATCACTGCCATATGTTTGACTAAAAAAGCTAACTAAGCCCATAAAAAGTCAACAAGAGCAACAATAATACGAAACATACAAAGCAAAACAAAAAATCAATTACAAAAAATGGTCGCAACAGCCGCCAAAATAAAAAAAAGTAAACTAAAAATGTTTATTGCCATAGCGATGGAATTTTCAAATCAAATCAAATCGAATCGATTCGAATTCGCCTTTTTATATATATTTTTGTTCACTTTTGCGGTTTTTTTTATGTTTGTCTGTTTTGTTTTTTTTTTCTTTTAAGCTAACCTGTCAGTATGGGCACAGCCAACGATCAAGCAAATAGTAACAACTGCAACAAGAGCAACAACAAAATGCCGGCGTTTGAAGTAGCAACGGCTTTCATTGTCAATATGATCTAAAATCAGGCAGCAGGCGGCAGGCAGCAGGCAGCAGGCAAACTGCACGCAGTGTGGTCGGCAATGAGCAACAGCTACAAATGTTGTTAACAATTTCATGCTGGCAAGCACCAGCCAACAGCCAACAGCTACAACTACGACAACAAACACATTTGACAGTTGTGCATGAAATAGAAACATTGGCAAAAGCTGCAACAAAATGCAGCTGGCGCTGACGCTGGCGCTGGGCGGCCCAGCTTAAGTGAGGAAATGTACAATTGGCTCAAAAGCCTAGACAGACAAGCGGCACACAGACAGCCAGCCAGAGACAGTCAGACAGATGGACAGAGCGTCAAATAGCCAGCACAAAGACAGTTGTCGACCAGTCGAACGAACAGTCGGCCTTTTGTGTGTTGTGTGTTGTGTGTCGTGTGCTGCTGTTGCTAGCTTAAAGCATGGTCCCCCAAAATCCAATTGAAAAATTGTGAGCCGAACAATAAATTCCTTCTGTGTGGGATTGCGAAATGTTTGAGTTTGATTGAATTATGAAGTGCGTACGTTTTCTGGCTGGAGAAACAACTGCAGTACAAAGCAAAAAATAAATGCCATGTCTTACGCTGTCTGTCACAGTGATACAGACAGCAACAGCAGTGACTGTTGCAGCGGCGTACGAAACAAAAGACTTAGGCAACAAACGCGACGCGTCGCGTGAGTCACTTTCCAACCAGACACATGCAGTTCTCTTCCTATTTTACACAAGTTTTTTTTTTCTTTGCTACAAATGCAAATCATGCTGAGACGTACAAGCATTACGCATTTGTTACAACAACGGCGAGAATAGCAACAATGCTGGTTGGTTTAGCACTGACAATCAAAGATTTTGGCGGCCTGTCGCAAACTCATAATTTCAGCTTAAATGCATTAACCGTTAAGCGAGACTAGTCGCAAGGCGGGTTATGACATTGTCAGTTAAACTAGTCCCCAAGTTACCCAGTTCACAGTTCCCAGTTCCCAGTTCCCTGTTCCCAACAATCCCCCAGTCGCACTCTTAACCATAGATGGGGCTACCGTTGATGACGTGCTGAGATACTAGCAGCAGCAGCCGCAGCCACAAAACAGACACAGCTCCAACTACATTTGCATATTGCCAACTTTTCAACTTCGTAGACATCTTTATACTATAAAGTCACATACATACATATGGGTGCCACTAAAGCGCGTGTCATATAAGTTAAAAGTTAGGACAAGTTAATGGAAAGCGCAGCAGCCCTCTGCATTCATTTTCTCTTTCAATTTTCCCATTTGCGGCTGCAACACAATCGACGAGCGGCGTCAATTACTGTGCCTGCCACAAATGTCAACTGCCGGCTGACTTTTTTTTCGTACGCTTACAGAGAGAGCATAGCTGCATTGCAGGAGAAATCTGTAGCGCTATACAAAATATATACTCGACTAGCTTGGATGTAAAAAACAATTAAGCTTAATCTATTTGGAATCCAAATTATGGATATATAAGATCAATAGACCATACTCTGTCTGTCTCTATCTCTCTCTCAATAGCTGAATTACAACTTGAAACTTAAAAAATGTTAATAATAGATATAGAATGATATTAATTAGTTTAGTTCACAAAACTCGTTAATTGAAACTGTTTAAGAAATTCATTTATATTTTTTTGATAATTATTTAGGGAATTTCATCTTCGGCTTGTTGATGCTAGCTTTATCTACTTTGATTTTTTTTTTCGTTAGTAGCTTTTTGCTTGGCTTACAAGTATATTTCCATTTTCCAATTTCCATTACCATGGCATAACCTATATCGCAATCTTTTGCGTGGGCATCATAGCCGCCTTCAGACGACAGCAGACAACAGATATTGCCGCTACCCCCCCTACCATCCTCCATATCCCTCAGACTGATCCTGGGCATCAGCTGGCGATGCATGTGATAAATCACAGTCGAGCCATTATATAGTATTTCATTGCTTAATAAGCCCAGGTCGCTGAAGTTGACGCCCGCTGCAAAAAGCAAAGCCAACTGCAGTTTCGGGCCATTATTATTTGTCAGCTACCGCTGGCCTAGGCAACAACAACAACAACAACAACAGCAATAGCAACAACTGGATTGTCTGGTCCTAATGCCAAGCGGGTCAACATTATGTTTTATTTTTATCTATTTCATTTGGTTTAGCGCGCGAAAAAAAAAAATGCGAAACTCGTGACTTTTCACAGCATTTGCTGGTAACTGGCAGCTTTTTAAATGTTTTCCCCTTTTGTTTATTAGTTGCTTGCCAACTTGAAGCTGCTGCTGCTGCAGCCAGAAGATTTTTAATTAAAATGATTTTTAAATGAAACTTATGAAAACTAGGCAAACTGGGTTGGGAATTATAAGAATGTTTAGCTTGTTCAGAAACCAAAACAACAATAGTCCATAAATGGACTTTTTCTTCTTTTAATAAAATCAGAAACTCATAAAAAACACCTTCCAAATGCAGCGTCTAAGTTAAAGCTACAAATGCTAAGCATTCTTAGGATAAGTTAAAAGCGGTATGTTAAGCTTCTGAGTGCCCAGCAAATCTATTGATAAGTGGCAAAACTTGTAAACGGATAAGAACCACACCTCAACGAAAAGTTCTAAATATCTTATTACAATCAAATGTAGTCGGACAATATAGCTCCATATATAGAGATAGATAGATAGAAATACATTAAAGTTGTAGATTCTTATGAGCATCGATAACATTTTACACGTTTCAAATGCTAATCGAGCAGGCGAACATGTTGCTACTGCGTTTACACGCGTCCAAAAACGATTCAAAGCGAAACGAAATAAAGTCAAAGTTGGTGCCGAACCAACGAGGCGCATGCAAGAGGGGTGGCGCCGCGGCAGTGGCTAGGTTCGTGTTGGGGCATGTTCACGCAAGTGTAAGACAAGTCGACGTGACCATAACACAAAAATTGTTCGTAAATATTTTATGTTTTTGCCTGCGATCTGTGCGCAAATTGTAATCAAACACCAACAACAACTACGGCTACTGTTTGACTAGACCTTGTCGATGCTGCAATTTGTTGTTGTTGATGGTGTGTGTTGCTGTTGTTCTTGTGAGCTGTGTTTTAGAGGCGTGCGTTGCTGTTAGTGCAACCACGCCCCAAAGCAGGCAATAAGCTCGGCGTTGTTGTTGTTGCTGGCCATTTGACCTGCATGTTAATTATAAACACATTAGGCCGCTAAAGGAATTAAATTAGCTTATCGCACACACGCAAACGCTCCATACAAACAAAAATGCTAACAAGGCTAAGAGAAATAAATATTGTAAATAGAACACAGCGTTATCTATGCAGCTCTGACGCCTTTTGCCAGCAAACACCAACAACAACAACAACAACAACGACAACCAACACTGACAGGGGTAAGCTGCAGATGCAACCTGCTGATGCAATTAACTAGAGTACCCAATAGCAATACAAAATACAAATCCCAAATACTAAAACGAAGCCAAGGCACCAAAAAAAACCCAAAGCTGATTAGCATAATTTGATGAAGAACAAACTGGCGGCTAGACACCTAATACTCTTACAAAAGGTATGTTGCTTTTAATGATAGATTGGACCAAGAGCTAAATGGATGTACTTACTTGCTTAGACTTTTAAGAAAGTAAGCAGAAGATAGAACACTCATATCCATCAAAAGTTGATAGTCTTGATTAATAATGATAATAATCGAAATATGATTAAGATCCATACTTATTTTTGTTACTTAAAACAAGCTACCCTGCAACATGACAATGTAGAGTGCTTAAGCTTCGGCTTATTAACGATAAACAGTTGTTTGTTGTTGTTTTTTGGTTGTTTTGTAGTTGTCTAATGTTTGGTGTATGGGCACGACATGCACCAACAAACACACTGCACAGGAAAGCTGTTGAAGATTTTGATTTGGATGCGCAAGATTAGACACGCGTTGCACTCAGTTGCTCTGCTAAGATGCTTGGCTGATCTATTGCTCTGTGGCTTTGTGCTCCCCTTTTACAATTCTAATGAACTGGCAGACGACGAAGTCAATGCATCAAGTGCCAAGCACCAAGAGCCGAATACCAATGGATGAACTGTCGTTAAAAGATTTATTGCAGTTCAGACGCAGAGCAATGAAAATCTAAGATGAAGCGTCCATCCATTTTAAAGTTTTGGTTTGTTGTTTTCTTGTTTTTTAACTCAAGTGCAGCTGTTGTAGCTTTGAACTTTCGACACCTTTTAGCCAACACACAGAGTATTGGAATGTGTGTTCTGTAATTGCTTGAGCTACAAAAATAAAGTTGAGCTACAGTTAGCAAATTTTATGACTTGACAGCGCATTAAAGAATGCGCACAACTCAAGACTTCTTTATATACCCATTGATAAATTGTTGAAGAGGCTTAAATGAAAGGTTTTCAAAGGCGCAAAAGGAAAATCGGACGCAAATATTACAATAAAATTAAAGCAAGAAACACTTAAGTCTTTAGACGAGCTAGTACAGGATATCTTCAAGTCGTTCACTGATGTTAAACTTTCTCTAACTTATTGGATTTCTCATTTATGTGTGGTGTCATAAATGCAGTTTGTTTAGTTTGTATTAACTCTGCTGTGATGTTATTAGAGTTTAAGCGATTGTGGGTGGAGATTTCAGCATTCGTCTGTTTTCTAATTTTCTAACGCGAAAATTAATAAAGTTATTAAGCGGATCTCATGTGAGCAAGCGCACCCACAAAAAAAAAGCCTTAGCTGCTGAGATTAGCCAGCTAATTGCTCAGGCTAAATCGAAAGACTTAGGACACGAACTTGCACTAACAACCGTTGCTGCTAAGCGCTGGCCCTCCCATTTCGACAAAAGATGGTTTCTACACAGACACACAGGGAGAGCGAAAGAGAGAGAGAGGGCCAAAATGCCACTAACCGAAAGCAACAAAAAACCAACAACAGCAACAATGACATGCGCCCAGACACGTTTCAGCATGTTTGTCAAATAGACCAATCAGAGTCGCGTAATTTTTGGCTTATTACCATTAAACAAGCGTCGGCTGAACCCAACTCTCTGGCGGCTGCGGCGCAGTAGCGAATAATTTGCTGTTGATTTGTTGGTAATTGGACGCGCCGAGCGCCGAGCGCCTGGCGCCTCTTCAGGCCTAATGATTGCTGTTAGTTGGCCACAGAAATTGAGCCACGTTTCGCTGCCAAAGCGTCATGAATAACATTTTAATTGAGTTAACAAGTGGGAAGCAAGACCGAAACAATGAGAGAGAGAGAGAGATAGAGAGAGAAAGAGGGAGTGCGAGTAAATTGGACATCGGGCAAACATTTGGCTGCGGTTGGCTGTAATTTGACAGCTCAGTGATATTAATGCGATTTGACAGCGACAATGACAGTTGTGTGTGCACTCAAATCAAACAAGACAAATAAACAGGCAACAAGCAGACAGACAGACAGACACATGCTGCGTACGCTTGATCGAGTCGAGCAGTTTTGGGAGGCTTCGCTCTGCTCTGCCTTTGTCAGTCATCCATCAAAGCGAAACCAACAGCAAAATACCAAAAAAACAAGAAGAAGAAGAAGAAGCCGGCATCATGTTGTTGTTGTTGTTGCTGCTAAAGTTTGATCAACGAGCGCGACACTGGCATAATGAGCGCTATGGATGTGGATGCAACCAAGATCTGCTAGGCGACTGTGTGTGTGTGTGTGTGTGTGTGCGAGAGTTTGTTTGTATAATTGTCAATGAAACTGGTTTTGGGTAACATCATTCCGTCACTCACGCGCCCAGTCAACTGGCCAAATACGCTACGGCGACAACGAAGGCGATGAACAACAACAAAAACTCACACAGAGGCACACGGCAAACGCAGCAAAGCCGATGCGCTTTAAAGATAATAACCAATATATGCCAAACAGCAAAAAGAACCAAGAATCAAGCAACAACAACCAGCCAGAACAACCAGTGTAACGACCACGCCAACACCAAACAACAACAAAACAGAACAAACAAAAAAAAAAGAAAAAGAATAATATAAAAAACATACACAAACAGCAATCGAGAGAATGTTACAAACGAGTTAAAACTAATGGAAAATAATGGAAAAATATTTACAATAGACGATTGCCTTGTGGAACTTAGGAATTAAGGCGACGACTGGGGAGGTGAGGGAAATGGGGCTGCAACACAACAACCGTAAGCAGAGAAGAACGTTAGGCAAAGCCCAAGCGGGAAAATTAAAGTGAAAGAAGAAAACTTATAAAGATTTGAGTGACAGTAAAATGAAATGACGATTGGCAGGCGGCAAGAGACCAAAAAACCGCACCGAGTCCCCAAGATAGAAGCAACAATAACAACAACAATTGAAACAGCAACAAAACATTAGAAAGCTAATGAAAGTTAACAACACAATGACAAAAGTTCAGACATCAGCACATACACAATAAACATGTGTATAGAAAAACATATTAAAAAAAGTTATATATATTGTATATTGTAAAAGAACTGCATTTAAGAGAATCAACGAAAACGATTCAGATACAAACACACACACACAAAAGCAACCATACTTCAGCTGCAGTTGTTATTGTGAGCATTAGATCTGGCAGTTGATAATCAAACTAAACATCGTTTGAAGGTTGTTAATATTTAACGGCTACAAACACATTTGCATGCAATATTACAACAACAACAACAACAATAGCAATTAGAATATATATACATATATACCTATAAGTATATATGTATATATATATTGCCTGCAACAGCGACACAAAACTGCAGCGTCGCCCACGCAAATTCAAAGAATGAGCACAGCAACCGAGAATGAAAACGAGTAGGAATCAAAAATCAAACGAAAGTTATAGAAGTCCAAATGCTCTTACAATCTAATATTATCTACAAATTGTTGTATTTAGTTAACTTATCATCAACTATAATTTTTCCAAATGAGGCTTAAAGCTGCTAAAAGTTGGGTGCTTACCAAAATCACTAATAGCTTTTCATCAAACATTTTAAAAACCATTTCGAGAATACTCTTAATTATTATTAGTGTATTTGGAGAATGAGAATGGGACAGCAGAGTAAATGGCGCCAAAACGACATTGAACAGAGTTCGCTTTAGTTTGGAAACGCAACTGTGGGAACGCGACTTTAAAGTGTTTTAAATATGTTGTTGAATAACAAGCGCTAACATGCATTAGAATTGGCGGTGCAATTAAGTGGCATTTGTGCTAAACTGGCGCCGCGCACAAACACAATTGCACAAATTGCGGCTATTGATATACTTTACATACATTTATTCTAGAGTAAAATATCTATCATAAGCAATCATAAATTTTCATTATGCAGATTATAGGCATTTGAGTGTGTTGTTCTGAGAGTGCTTGAAGGTCAACAGCTTGGGGTGCGACCCAAAAAGAGCTAATTAATCTGATGTTAATACTGATCCATGATCAATGATTAGATACAATAGCAGGCACTTACATAACCCCAGCTGCGGGAGGTCTTTAGAACTCAGGTTCAGCAAGAATTCTTACATACAAAACACACACATACTAAGCCCAGAATTGCTGTAATAACAGAAAAAATATTGTAAAACTGGAATAAGATAAGTATCTAAACATTAATGTTTATAAATACAGATAGAAATCACAACTACTTAACAGCAATGACTTTTTTGAATAACAACACAAAATTATAATAATAGTAGTATTGCTTATAGAAAGCCATTTCGAGGTGATCCATTTTAATACAAGACATTTCATTAAAATTATAATAATTTTTAATTTGAGTGAATTATACATATTAAAGCTAGATGTGAAAATATGATTGAGATATTTGTGAAAAAACTGCGTTAAAAAAAAAGGAAAATATCTTTTTATGATGTGTATGCTCTTCTTTTATATGATTTCTCCCACAGTGCACTGTGGGTAGGCAACGTCACGCCTCTTCTCGTCTAATTCGAGCTGAATTTTCAAAGTCAATCTTTTTTCTGGTGTTCATTTGATGGCTGCAGCTTTTAATTATTGAGAAATGGGCTTGCCACAAATAAACAGCAGCCCGCATATACATAAGTCTGGAGCAGAAGAGAGATAGAGGCTAATGTTTGCTCTCAAGTGTTTGTTAATTTGTGGTTGTGCCATGTTCATATATAAAATAAACCTTTATGTATTTGTATGTTTACGAAAAGTATCAGAGTGACTGAAACTGAAACTCGTCTTGCTGAGCAAATGTTTGTCTCAGTTTGCCATGGTGTTAAAGTCTGTCTTGGTCAGCCAGAGAATATTAGAAGAGTGTGCGTGTGTGTTTGCTTGCGTTTGGGTCAGTCTAAGCGCTTTGACTAGGCTAAGCTAGTTGGCTTATAATTTATAATTTGTATATCTTTGACGGTCTGGACTGCCAGTGTGATTTCTTTGGCTTCAGATCTCTACTTTTGTAGATTGTTTTCAGATTTGGACCAACGCATGTCTGATTTTGGTAAGATGGCAGCTGAATATGTGCCACAACAATTTTCAGCTGATGCTGAATATATGCTAGCTGGCTTTGCTTGTAAATATATTTATAGTTCAATCGCGATCCATTAACCAGGCAGAGTGGCAAGGCGCCATGGGCGACTCTCAAATGCACTGCCAGCAAGGTCAACAAAAGCAAATGTGAAAAAGAGAGACAATGGATGAACGAGTGAAACCACAGAAAACAAAAGACTTAGGCAACAAACTATTAATTTCATTAGTTTTGCATAGGGTTTGTTACCCTCACGCACTGTCGCTGGGCTTAAGAAACCATTTATATTTTTCTTTTCAGTTTCTTTTTTTTTTTGACAAATTCGTTTAATAAAATCTCAAAATTGAAAAGATTCATTCATCAGCGTGCGCATCATCATCATCAGCAAAAGCAGCAGCAGCAGTCGAAGTTAAAGTTGAAGCTGAAGCCACAGCAGGCACAGTAAAGGCGGTGTTTAATGGATTTCAAAACAGACCAGCTCGCTGGTAAGACATTCAGTCAGCTCAGTCAGTCAGCTGCGTCAGTCAGCTAGTGTGTGAGTGTGTGTGTGTTGGTTGGGCACAGACAGTAACAACAGGGCAAGCTCAAAGGTCCATGTGCGATCTGACCCATTGTCGTTATAAATTAGCGCAATCAATCAACTCACTTCACCTGATTCGGCCAAAAAAATGTTTCAAACAATGTGAATAGACAGTCAGACAGACAGTCAGACAGACAGTCAGACAGGGAGAACAGGTTCGACTTAGTGTGTTAGCGACGGACAGCTAAAGCGGAGCGAGACCGAATTGGGCAGAATATTTTTGGGGGAAAGCAGCATGTTAAACATTTTAAACGCAATTCTAAACAAGTCAGAATGCGCTAGCAAACATTTTTGAATGGGAAATACACTGTTAGCAAGGAATACATATATGAGTCACTGATGGAAATATTAAAATTATTATTAGTGAAACTCTAATCGTATTGTTTCTGAGACAACTATAAAGAACAGCAAAGCCATAACCATATTTTATTATTAACACGAGTGTATACCCAATTTGACCAATTTTTGCACTTTTTCAATGTCACTGTGTGTAGGGACAGGATCATTGACCAGCTTCTTGAACTAATCAGTAAATAGATAAATGGATTGACTTAAAATATGGCCGGCAGCCAAGTTGTATCATTTGCTACTACTAAAACTCCTACAGAGTCAAAGTCTCAGACTCAGTCTGTGTGTTTGTCTCTGCGGCAATGATTTACAAAAATTTTGCTTGTTTCCCAGACGGGCTTATCAAATCTTGCTAGTAAGTTCGTTGCCTAAGTCTTCTGTTTTTCAGTATCTGTAGCGTATCAGCATTTTATCTCTTTTTTCTTTTCCGAGCATATGTTAACAAGAAACGCAGTCACCGAACCGACCAAAACTCAACTCTTCAACTCCCGAGAAAAGCAGTTAAGCATCTCTTGAGATATTTGTTTGTTCTTTTTTCTCTGCGTGTTTGGTCATTCTTTTTTCTGTTTTTTTTTTTTGTTGTTGGTCTATTTTTCAGGTGTAAAAAAGAAAGAAGGTTTTTCATAAATTCAAATCCAAATGCCGATCGTAAATTTCGTTTGAGCCTGTTGCACATCGCTGCCCTTCCACGTAATTTTGTTAGCGCCCAAAGGGACGCGCACTTAAAAAGAAGCATACCTAAATGAGGGGGAAAACTGGTAACACAAAAACCAAGAAACACATACATACATACATACATTGTGTGTTTTATGGCCTCTTTCTTCTCCATGTTGGTCGCACTTACCCTTTCTTTTGTAAATATTAGTTTCTCTGTGTCTGTGTGTTTGTGCATTGTGTTGTTGCTAAAGTTTAGTGCCATGGACGGTGCCATTGTCAGGATTACGATATGATATGATATGCTGGGCCTATTCTTTTTTAACACTTTCTATTGGCCTGGGAAATGTTTTATTTTGATATGAGTGTGTGGAGTGCAGGCCTCGTAAGGAAAATTGCTGCACAGGTGGGGCATTTTTCCCATGTGGCACAATGCCTTTTTATTATGCCCATACAAAGAGATTAACTATACTACTTCAAACTATATATAATTCTGTAGACCTCGCTCTAAGTTTAAGTTTGAGTCTGGATCTGTGGCTCTTGCATTGCCGCTTTGTGGATTTTTGTATTCTGCATTGATTTTCTTAGCTGCAGGTGCGGAAGCAATTTGTTTAGAATTTTGCTGTAAACGCAACAAGCAAAGCAGCCAACAATAACAACAACATCACCAATACCAACAACAAAAACAAGTGAAAACGTTGCAGTCGGACGCAACCGACTGCGCTATACTCAGTTACCACCATATAAAAACGAGTTGTAAAAACTATGCTTGCAAAGAGAGATTAGCGGGGCGGTATGAATGGGCGGGACATCCAAATTTTTGATGCAGATCTTTTGGGGGATACTCCCAGCTGTGTTGCTACCAAAGGCGTATATTTTTGGTGCCAAATTTTGTAACTTTGGCAGTAAAGATGCGGAAAACATGTGGATTTATCGATTTGCCAGCCTCCCAGTAGGCATAGAAACCCAAAATAACACTTCAGCTGTTCCTCCCATAGACAAAGGAAAGTTTCAAGTCTCTAGCTTAACGGGTGACTTAGAGACACCTCGACGGGCCGTGCACATAACCAATATACTCTTTATCTTCGGTATCAACAATAACAAGTGCTTCAAGAGTCTGGGTCCCGGACAACATGGACATTAAATAAAAGCGAAAAGAGTAAACACACAACACGAGAAAATGTTGCATGCACAGCTTGCCGAATGGCGTGAGTGTGTGTGTGTATGTGTATGTGTGTATGCAAATTATTGTGCACACTGAGACAACGCCACAAGAACAACAAAAACAGCAAGAAGAACGCAACTAGCCAAGCTTTTGAGTCACGTTGTCAGGTAAAGGAATCGCTTCAACTGCCTTGGTAACTTCATTGACCCAGCATAAAAAAATGGCCAAATCAATGTAAACTAACCGAGTTTACCTTATAAGCATGTTTGAACAAAGAGTTGCTTTGAAAATAACGTTAATAAAACTTTATATAAAAAGTTTTAAGCTCTTAATTTCTCTGCAGTTATACATAATAATCTCTAGATCCCTAAAAAATTAAATAATATGTGGCACTCTAAAAGCTTTCAAAAATGTTAAGATTCTAAAGAGTTTTAAAATCTTGCATTGTTTGCTTAGTATTCCCTCGGGTATGTTTATCATATCTAGAGACACATTATGTTTTATTGTTGGCTAAATCGTATGCCGCATATCAATAAAATTTTAATAATAACCCCATAAAAAAATCTCATAAAATATGTTTATGTTTATTCGGCTAGTTGGTGTTGTTTGTAGTTTTTTGATACGGTTACTTTAACCACATATAAAAAGTGTTTTGCAGAACAATTTGTGAGTGTTTTAATGTATGTGCGTGTGTGTTTTTATTTAAATAATGGCACAACGGGTGGGCGAACTGCTCTTCTGCCCATTCCCAGCTCAAACAAGTAAAAATTTCTTTAACTTTTTTTTAAATATTGTTTTATGGTTTCTTAGGCTGAAGCTATAGAAAAATCTCTTTGATTTCAGCTAAGGCAGGCAGCATCTACACAAAATCTTGGCTTTAACAAATTCTGTTTGCCTAAATGTAAAATGATATGCTTAAAGAGTTTGTAGCAAGTTCTGAACGTGTTAAAGTCACAAGTTCCCTAACACGTCTTAAGGTTATTTGATATATTTATTAAACTAGCATAACGATTTTTATTAAGCTCTCTCAGACTCACACACACATGTACACATACACTCAGACACCAACACATACATTTTCAAACAGAGCAGGCGCATTGTGGCTAGAACGGGTTATCTAAACATTTGCTGCTCTTTGTGTTGGAAAGTCCTACGAATTTCTTATGCGATTTGTAGCACAGACAAGTTCAAAGTCGAATAAGTGAGGCAACTGTTTCAATAGAGCAACTACAAATATGTATATTACATACATAAATAATTCAGTCTCGTT
This sequence comes from Scaptomyza flava, assembly GCA_030179655.1. Lineage (NCBI taxonomy): Eukaryota > Metazoa > Arthropoda > Insecta > Diptera > Drosophilidae > Scaptomyza > Scaptomyza flava. The sequence continues at coordinate 83,960,117 of JARNME010000404.1, read as the reverse complement.
TCAGCTGCGACGCCTTGCCTTATTTCATTTAATTTTATTTTATTTACGTGAACTACTCTGGTGTCCAATAAAATATACGCGGCGAAATCAGATGCAAAACTGCAGGCGAACGGCGAGACGAGTCTGAAAACTCTCACATACGCATCTGAGAGATAGAGTGAGAGGAAGAGAGTTTGTGAGAGTGAGCGCAAGAGAAGATTCTCATTCCCAGCATCTTGTCGTTGGGACACGCGGACGCACTTAATGAGCAGCGATCTTAAATCTTAAAGCAGACGCACAGACAGACAGACAGCCAGGCAAGGCAAGCAGGCAGGAATGGACCTGAGGCCCGGGCCTTGAGTCTGGGCCTGGCTATCTCAGCAGAGGCACGGCAAAACATGTGTGCTTGTGTGTGTGTGCGACGAAAGTATCTTGAACTGCGCTTTGCCTCATTCAGACTCAGCTTCATGTTTTCTGCTGGCTTCGTCGTCGTCGACGTCGCTGCACTTGAATTTCAAACTCACACAGAGACGCGCAGAGAGGAGTGGAGTGGAGTGGATGGGAGAGACGGCAGGCAAGCAGACGAGACAAGGGGGACACTTCAAATGCTTATGAAGATATTATGAAAAGCAAGCCGAGTTGAAGCTGCAAGTTTTGAGGCTGCGTGACAACAGTGTGCCACTCGAGAGGCAGAGAGGCATAAAAGAACAGAGACTGTGGCCAGGCAGCAGTTTTGTGGCAAGTTACGACGCTGCTGCCAAGTTGACAAATGCAGCGCATCCATAGAGAGTAGTTAACCAAGTCGCAGTCGCAGTTGCAGTTGCAGTTGCAGTTGCAGTTGACGTCGCTGTCGCAGCTGCTGCAGAACTTCACCTGCGAAAAAAAAAGATCAATGACAATTTATTGTCATGACTATGTAAGTTCTCACTGAGCGCAGGCGTGCATATATAGTATCCGCAGCACTAAGAACAACAAAAACTATCAACTCTTCCATCTGCATCTGCATTTGTATCTGTATCTTATCTGCATCTGCATTTGTATCTGTAAGCAAATGGTTGTAGTCAAAGTGAATTTAGATTTTGAGTCTTTGTGTTGTATGTGGTTTTTGTTTTATTTGTTTCACTTAAGGAATATGGCCCATAAATAATACAAAAAATCATATCTACTTAATAATTAATAATTAGCTTTTTTTACACTATAAACTGCTTAAACAACAATATCACAAAAATGTATCTCAAAAACTAATAAAATTACAAAAATATCTAATCATAAACAATAGCTAAGGCTAAACTTATATCGAGTATTTATATGGGTTTAAAGGCTCGCTTATTTAAACTGATCTGATCTGGTCTGATGTCCTGGCTAATACTCGTACTTGGTCCCGCTAATATTGTATGTATATAATAATGTTGGAAATGGTGTTTGAGCTGCTTCTATTGACTAATTGGAGCGGGCCAGTTGTGAACATTTGGCATTTGATTGTGATTAAGTTGAACTAAAATCTAAGAAAATTTTTAACAAGCAAGATAATTCAGATTCTCTCTCAACGCTATTTACAACGTATATCAGTCAAACAAACTATTAAAAAAGTTATCGTCGTCCATCCCTTGACGATTTTGGATTGGATTGGATATCGTTTCATTAGCTGCTCTTGTTGCTGTCGCTGCACTTGTGGACCTGGGCCAGCACGCGATCGATGCGTTCCGCCAGAATCTTGATTGATTTATCCGGCAGCGAGGGCAGCACATCACGCACATCGTTGCTGGTTGTACGCTCAAACAGTTGGCGCAGTTGGCGACCCGCGCCCTCGGCACGCAAACGCTGCAACGCCTGGATGGTGGGACGGCGAAAGATGCACAGATTGTCCAAGAGCAGACTGTGATAGGCCTCATACTTCTTGAGCAGCCGATAGCCATGCAGCAGGCCCGACTCGTTGTCAAGGAACACGAGCAGCTGGCTCTGGCTTTGGCGCGCCAAATTGTGAGCGGGCGCAGCCATAATGTCGGCATTCCATTGAAAGTTGTACAAGTTATTAACGACACGATCAAGGTTCGCGATCAGGTAATCGAAGACGATTAAATCCGACCATTGTGCCAATTCAATTAGTCGCTGCAACAGCGCCGAAGACGCTGAAGACGACGATGATGCAGTTGAGGACAACTCGCTAGCACTGTTCGAGGATGAGGACTCCTCAAGCATGCGTGATTGATGAGCGAACGTTTCTTCGCTGGCAGCCTCCAACCGTTTGAGTAATCCTCTCGACGTCGACGTCGTTGTCGTCGTTGATGTTGATGTTGTCTCCCGCTGCAGTTGCTGCGTTATATTCCAGACATCGTACTTATTGAGATGCCGTTCCAGTGGCTGAAATGGTTGCGGTATGCCAGCCGGCTCCAAGTCAGCCAACCAACGCGTCAACACCACTGGTCGATGTTCCTTCCACTGTGCTTGCGTTATGTCGCCGAGTGCAGACGACCAGCTTGGCATCGTTGTGTCAATGACTGTCGCTGCACTTGGCGCCAAATTGCTAATATTTAACAGTTGGCCCAAATAATAGCTAAATATCTCGCCCTGTATCTGATCCGTGTTCTGGCGATATCTAGCGCAGGCTCGCGTACCATCCGCAAAGACCACCAAACGATTCTGCATGCGTCCACAACCATGTTCCAGTCGCACCACTTGACCTTCTCCAGCTACATAGCGTTCCCAGCTGTGCTGATCTTGTGCAGCGAATCCTTGTGGCAGTGCCTGCTCCACAAGCTCACCCCAATAGATATCCTCATCGATGATGCCTGCTTCTTGAAGTTCGTTATCACGTCGTGGCTGATTCTGCTGCTGCTGCTGCTTTGATTTGATCAGCTCTGCTCTGTTTCTCTCCGCCTGTTGAGCAGCCTTGGTTAGTTTGCGTTCAGGTCCCTTGCGATAACGTCCGTTGGCTGTGCGTTGAACATGAAACTCCTTGATGCTGCCATCATTGGTGTCCAGTTTCTTGACTATCATCGAATCGGGCGCATTCTTATCCTGCTCCAAATGAAAGGCATTGCGAAAGACCTGCTCCGCACTCAGTTCAACCTGAGCCAATGCCTGTGGCGCATCCCGTATAAAGGATACACTGTATGGCAGTGGCGGACTAGGCGACTCCTCATTCATATCCAGCGTCACCTGACTCGTTGCTGACTCAACGCTTCCAAAGTAATCTGGCAATCCAAGCATCGGCACTATGACACCCAAAGCCATGCCAAAGACAAACGCGGCCAATATGCTGAGCAGGCAGGCGCGACGCTGGAACGCCCGGCGACGGCGTAGCGTCAATAGTGTCATGTGTGTGGCTTCCGAGGGATCACACTGGATGTGACTGTTCTGTTGTGTTGTTGTTGTTGTTTTTGTTGCTGTCTTGGGGCAGAGATGCGTGGGTGTTATTACACTGCAGGTGAGCTGTGGCGGCTGCAATGCCGCAGAACCACTCAGACGATCAATCGATTGTTGTTGTTGCTGAAGTTGTTGATGTTGTAGTTGTTGTTGTTGTTGTTGTAGCTGTTGCTGTTGTCCGGCTTCCAGGCGCTTGATGTCGTACATTTTGCTGCTGCAGTCACCAAAACTGCTAAAACTTCCTCTCTCTCTCTCTTTTTCTCTCCTTCTCTCCGTGGCCTAAACTGACTGCAGGTTCAAGCTGCGCATAAAGAAGCCGGGTCGGTAGACAGGGTAGATGAAGCAGAGAGACGTTTGGGGCGTTGTGACGTTCGGGCGGGCTGCACGGTCTTTTAAGCTTGGTTGCCAACTCGTCGTTGTCGTCGTCGTAGAAAAAGTCGTGAAATTAATTTCTGGCTTTGTTTAATAAATATTGCGCCTGATCCCAATGCTTTATCTTGGGGTCGCTGTGCGGAAAATCCTTTGCTTGTAGCTAGTTCTCTAGTGTCTCCCTTTCTCTTCCACTCTTTCTCTCTTTCAGTCACTCTCTCTCTCTCTCTCTCTGTCGCTGTCGCTGTGACCGGTTCGTTTATTACGTTTAAGCTTTAGGTTTGGCGATTTTTCGCCGATTTCCACAATTGAAATTGAAACAGCAAAAGCAACAACAACAAAAAAAAAATCGAAACGTGCCCAACGCCGCTTCAATTCTGTTCTGTTTTATTTTTTTGGGTTGCTTGGTTGGTTTATCGATCTATTTTCTGCACGATCACTTGTTGTAATTTTTTAATATACATTTTGCAGTGCCGTCGCCGTTTTTGTTGTTGTTGTTGTTTTTGTCCGTTGTATCTGTGGGCCGCTGTTGCACATATATGTACATAGCGAATATGCCTTTTGGGTAATATTTTAGCAATTTCGCTCGCTCTCTGTAGCTGCAGTTTTTCGAAGTTTATCGCGGCCTCCACGCGATCCGCTTGTTTTAGGTTTGTTGTTTTTTTGTTTTGTTTTTAACTTGGCTAAGGGCCCAAGCTGTTTCTGGTCAGCTACAGTTTAACAGTTTATTTTTCTTTTCTTTTCAATTTTTCCAATTTGTGATTTTGGCGCGCCGATAAAAACAATTTCGTGGCTTTGAGCTATTTACCACACACACATAAACACATTACAACTTACACATAAACACACACATTGTATATATATATATATAGATTTTGTGCGACTTGTCTACAGACGTTTTGGCATTCCCAGCCAGATGCAGTGCGCTTGATAATTGCCACAGCAGCGCGACAAGTCCAAGTTCAACTTCAACTCCAATTCACTGGGCACCCAAGTTCCAAGCCAAGGCTCTGCAAAACTCTAGGCACGTTCAAAAGGTTCGCTGTTGTTCTTGTTGTTGTTGTTGCGTTTGCTTTTGCTTTTGCTTTTAGGTTTATCAATTTAATTTCTTGTCTCGCACCTTTGCTTGATTTTATTTCTTTTTTTAAAACTTTTTTTATTTTATTTTTTAGGGCTTTTTGTTCGCTTGACCGTCCACAACACAGCATTCAACAACGTTGACTGCCTGCTTGCCGCGCACCGAACGATCTCTGGAATTTGTATGCTTTTTTATTTTTGTTGTCTCCTTTTAGTTTTTCAATTTTGCCGTTCGATGTCTGCGCGTTGGCTTTTTTCTGGTCTTTCATACAATGAACAATATTCATAAACTTTATTATTTTTCTTAAATTGTGTTTGTCTTGAACTCAATGCACAAATAATTGTTAAGTTATGTTGCACTTTTGTTTATATTGTTTTGTTATATTTGAATTTATATCTGACAGAGGCAAAACGTGCGCGCATGCGTACCGCTTCGTTCGAGTTTGGATGGCAGACTGTCGGCTGGAGAGTGCTCGTGTGGCTTAGTTAAAGACCGGACCAGCTCACACCAGAGCCGGCTCACCAGCTCAACTCAATCGCTCTCGTGCTCTCTTTCGAGGTTTCTCTCGCACTTGACAGCTCAAACTCAAGTGCCATGCCGGTTTTAAGACTTTTTTGGTTGAGTGAAACTCGATGCGCTCTTTCTCAGAATTTAGATACATTTATTTGCCGCACTGGATAAATTCACTTAGCCTAACATGCACATTCATGTCGCTTAGCTGCTGCTGTGCAACTATTGCTGATACTACAAATTGATCCCAAAAACACCCGCACATCAAAGAGTTGTTGTTCTATTCCCATAGAACTTTCCATTAAATGTGAAATCAAACTCTACAATATAGAAATATATAGTAAGTAAGCCTTTGTAGAAGAAGGTCAGAAGGAAGGGATGCTTAATGGCTTCTTCTTGACTTGCCATAACAAACCAATAAAAAATTCAATTCTCTTGCATTTCTGAACTTCAACTGTAAATAATTATTATTCGATTATAATTATAATCAAATTACTATATTTATATATTCATATATCTAAGTCAAGATCAATCAAATAATGGTTTTTTGACTGCTAGAAAAACAATTTGTACTGTACAATTATATGGTCTAACCATCCATATGAATAGTGAGTTTTTCAGTTCCAATTTAAAAAAAAAAGTCAATTCTAAAACCATACAAAATTCAAACGCCAATATAGACCACAATTTAATGATGTTGAAATTTACATTTATTGTTAAGAATCAGATTAACCTTAGCATGTTCATTTCTGATTGGTATCAAGATATAATCCATGAACCTGAATATCGAACAAATTGTCATTGCTTCCATAGAATTTTCCAACATATGTAAAATTGAAGTCGGGCAAAGCGAGGGGGATTGAATTCGCATCGAACTTCATGTGGTTCACTATGTACGTAGTATTCTAAGTTTGATCAGTGAAATATTAGTTAAAGTTAGAAAGGTGTTTGAACCTCACTTACCGCTAAGAATGGGCATTTCTTGGGTAAGTTGTTCTCTGTCTGTTTGATGCCATTCGTTATAACCAAAGCAAGCAACGTTGGTCGTATTGTAGAGGATAACACCTTGCAAATATCTAAACGAATTTTGTTAACTTTAATCACTTTGCTTTGACCACGGTCTTGAATGTTTATCTTCGATATTGCTGCCAATTGTTTAATATTATTGTTGCCCGTTGAAAGCTCCACACTTAACGAACTATTTTCATTTATTAAACATTCAACTTTGCGAAAACTGTTGCTCCTCACAGGACATTCAATGCTTGTAAAGATGATTTTCTAAATAAAATATAAATATATTGTAGAATATACGCATGCATTATTAATCTACGATACCTTTTGGGCACTACTTATGTTAAACATGAAAACAAGTAAAATCCAAATGAGACAACGTTTTTGTTCCATTGTCAGCTTTAAGAATTACACACAACTAGATAAAACGAACTAAAAATTAGTTGACGTTTTCTACACTTTTATATAAGCTAAAGACTAAATACTAAATAAATATGTTCATTAATTTTTAAGCACAAGCTAATTAAATCCTCTAGCAGAGCGTGAATAAATATTGAATATGTTCTCTCATATATAATAATAATAAACTTGATCAACATCAGTTGAAGCTATTTGTTGGCTGTGCTATTGACAAATGACATAATTTGTATACAAATTGGAAGTAAGAAAGAATTTGTTTTAATACTACCAAAGCATTACCATTTGTTGAAAATTTTTTTTCCTAATGTGAACGGCTTGTTCATTATTTTGTTCTTAGATTCAGAACTTTTAATATAAAGAAATCTTTAATAACTAGCCTAATAATAGTCCACAACAACGGTTCTAAAAAGTGTACAGTGTACAGTATAACATACTAAAGGAAATGTTATGTTGAGTGACGGAACAGCATTATCATGCTGCTGGAAATCGTAAAAATATTATTTAAATTGATTTGTTTTATCTTCCTCTCGTTCCTTTGACATTTTGCTATTGATGAACATGAATCGTATGCAGTTGAGTCTTATGTTTACCGAACAAACTTTGGTCCACTCTAGGGTGGTTAATGCGCTCTTATTTTTATACCCTTAACCCATAAAATGGGTAAATAAGGGTATAATGGTTTTGTGCAAACGTATGTAACAGGCAGAAGGAAGCATCTCCGACCCCATAAAGTATATATATTCTTGATCAGCATCAACAGCCGAGACGATATAGCCATGTCCGTCTGTCCGTCTCTCCGTCTGTATGAACGCGTGGATCTCAGAGACTACAAGAGCTAGAGACTTCTGATTTTGTATTTAAGTTCTCCTATACCATGAGCAGAACAAGTTTGCTTCAAATTATCGATAACTATTCTGGTTTCCGATATACACATAATATCGATAACAATAAAATATCGAATTTGGAAAATGTAAAAATGAGGGTTGAAATAATGGGTAACGATAGAACTTTTCTGAAAAATTCGTCCAAATCGGTTAAGAAACACCGGAGATATCGAATTTAATCGTTTGAAGCTAAGTCAGTATACCAAAGTCTTATATAAATTAAATATATTTATTGCAACTGGGTTCAGGGTATCTTCTAGTCGGGCTCTCCCGACTAGAGCCTTCTTACTTGTTACCATTGTCCTTTAATAAAACAAAATTGGTTCCAATTGTATGAATGGGCTTGTCTTTTTTTCTGAGTGCTCGAGTTAATAAAAATCGAAAGCAACAAGATAATCAAATAATTGTTCAATTGAACAATTATCAAAATCCATTTAAATGATTTGGCCAGCCATAAAAACGCAATTTTCCTAATGTATAATATTCAAATTTGTGAATCATACAACAACGTTGTTTATTTTGAGCAATCATGATTTATATTACAATATGAGCCCCAGAGCCGCAAATCAACCGTATTCACTTTATTTGCCATGATTCTTCCGAGGTAAGTGTAATTATATTCCGGCAAATAGAAAGGCAAGTAATTCCCGTCGAGCTTTATTTTGCTGAGTGTGTACGTGGTGTTCTGTAAACGAGGATTAAATCAATCTCGCTCGAAGACCTTTTAAAGGATTCTTCCAACTCACCCTTTCGAAAGGATAGGTCTTGGGAAAGTTGCTTTCGGCTTGTCGAAAGCCTCTTTGTATAAAGGCCAGTAATGTGGGACGAGAGCTAGAATTGAAATTATCAAAAATGTCGACACGCATATCCTTAACATGAAAATCTCGTTTTCTGCCATATTGTTGTAGATTTACAGACGAAACCATCTGCATATTCGTTATTAAATTTTTGTTTGTCCTAAACTGAACTGTGAATCTGTATTTATCCTCTAAGAAACACTTGATTTGATCTATTTTGTTGCTTTTCAAATCGCACTGAACTTTCGTCATCAGGATTTTCTTTACAAAATAAAAAAAGTAAAGAGAAATGATTTGTTTATAAGAGTTTGCTAAAGATTTTACCTTCTGGCCAAAGCAAATGGCTAAGATGCAAGCGAATATGGTCCAAAAATTCATATGCTTCCTAGCCATTTCACGTGCTACGCAACTCAATGTAAGGCCCAAAAAACCAACTTTGAACATGCAACCCTCCTTTATGTTAGTTTTGAGTTGCATTTTGAGTCAGCTTTTGTCGTTTAATTGAGCGTATAAACAAGTCAAGTATAACAAGTCAAGATTAAACAATAGATAATCAATCTATTGAAAAATATTGGAATTGAAATCTTTTTTGTTGTTATTAAAACAATTTCGACAATAATTAAGCGGTTATCCAATTAATACAAGTCAGCATTTATGTAGTATTTCAGATAAGCAAAGCCGACGGCAAAACGTTTATACTAAACTTAAAATCTAAATACACATTGTTTTTTAAGGTACAGTAAACTGTTAATATGAAAAACTAAAATATAAAGTATAAAACAATAAGAAGTGAATGATATTATTTCAAAGTTAATGTCATCAATAATTTGATTTAATTGGGATATCGTTAAAGTAAAACTTTATGATACAGATATCAGATTAAGAGCGAATCTTAAGAGAAGGCAAAATAACTTTTATTCACTCATTTTGATCCGCTCAATGACTCAAATCGAGAACTGGAATGAATGGAGAGAGACTTCTCTCTCTGCTGAGCGCATTGCTGATGCAGACAATGATCATTTTAAATGCCCATTTGGAGCTCTTCGAAGCGTTCGTGTTGTTGATTTTTATGCTCAGCGCGGCACATTTGCTGCGCCACATTAAGAAACTAGTATCTGGTGGTGGTGTTGGTGGTAGTAGATACGTTTTTAGCTCGGAGCGGGAGCGAGCTGCAATGTCAGCACACACACAGACACAAGCACACACACTCAATGCTGGGGGAAAAAAGTTGGAAAAAATATGATCAAGGAATGTAGACATAACTTGACAGCATGTTTAGAGAATTTTTACTCGAGGACAGAGCGCGAATGTGCGTTGGAAACGGAATGAGTCGCTGCTCAGACACAGAGCACAGGCAGACCAGGCAGGCAGGCAGGCAACCAAGGCAGCCAGGCAAGAGCCAAGGCAACGAAGACGACAACAACGGAGACGATAAAAACAACAAAAACACTAAAGTTGGCGCATTCTTTGGCTCAGGCTACTGCTCAGCTCATGTGTATGCGAGTGCGTGTTTGTGTGTTTGCTTGTGAGAGCTTTATTTGTGTGTGTGTGCGAATAAGAGTGCGAGTTAGACTCACGATTTGTCTAATTGAATTTGCACTAACAATTAAAAGTTGCTCAGTATCCAATGACAAGCATAAACATAATTTATGAACAACTCCGTTTTAACAGTTATAAGAAAATAAAACTTAACACAGTTCGTTTCCTTGTCGCATTAATATGCAAACCAAATAAATTGAATGCACATTAAATTATCACATCAAAATTAAATCAAATGACCCCATGCATACTAGATAACAAGTGGGAAATCAAAGTGAAATGAACACAAACGCTCTACGTAAGTCTTAATCGAGCGATATCGCACGCTAAAGAAGTTTTGTTTTGTGTAGGGCCACACACATGAAAAAGCTTAGGTAAGCTGACGATTTGGTGTTGGTTTTATGCCATTTGTCCCGCAGTTTGTGTACTGTTATTAAAATTGTCATTTTAAGTCAAATTAATTAACATTAATTTTTGTAGCTCGTTTCGAGGCATAAATACAACCGGGTGGCATTTTGGAGATCTGCTAACTTCGATGATAAATTGTAACCCGGTTGGCGACTTTGGAGTTGTTTCATAGTCTTATCGCTGCCAGCCTTTTATAGGCAGCTGTTGTTGCCAATATATATACTCGTAGTATGTGGTGGGAAAGCAAGCTGGTGGCTGGGGCTCAAACTTGTTATACTTTTAGCCAGCAGCAAGGTTTCGAGCAGCCCCGAAACTTAATCGAATTAAACAAATACATGTGTTGCGGCTCCAAAGAGAGCTAGCATATGCTTAAGCATTTGACAAATGATGTTTCCAGCTTTTTGGCGTCTCATATGCTCAATAACTAGCATAACTGTGCATTGCTTGTCAAGTTCGTTGCCTAAGTCTTTTCGTTTTTGTGGGAACGGCTTCGTTTTAATTATTGCCAAAGTCTTTGCCCGCGTATAAATTTCAGTGCAGTAAAAAGAAAAAAGCAAACACCAACACACACACACAAACACATGTTGCTAGGAGAAAAAAAAAAACAAAATTTTTTCGAAGTTTGTTAAGCGCAAATTCTTGAAATGTTTGCAGTGCGCAACAATTTGGAACATTTTGTTGAACACAGAAGAGATGCGAGCACAGCAAACAGGGGAAAAGGCAACAAAAACAAAATGCAAGACAATGTATCCGTCGAATGCGTCGCCTCGTGGTCAACGAAAGTGAACGACGAAGGACACACAAAGTGACGGCTGGCTATATAAACTGGAATACTGGAGCTGTAGTTGCAGTTGGAGTTGGAGTTGGTTGTACTGGTGGTGGACGTGAGTGAAGCTCAAGTGAAACTGCCATTGTTTGCATTGCTAGATACCAGACCACTCCAGTTAAACGCTGGCGTCGCCGATGATGACGACTTGGACGTAGTGCCTGAAGAGGCAGGAACTCCTCAAACTCCTTGCATACAGTCGTCGCAGTCTTCGTCACGGGCCGTCAGCACTTGCATCCACAAATCTACACACTCAAAACACATCCTAGCTGGTCTATACTTGAAACACATGCACACATGGCACTTGCTGTTGCTTCTGCTGGCTGGGCTCTTGAACAGAACAGAGAGGTTGACTGCAAGTCTACGACTGTCTCTCTGGCCAGGCTGCCAGCCTGACCTGAGTTAAACAAATTCATTAAAAACTCGTCACTTTGCGCGCATCACGCTGACTTGGCATAACTGCCTCACTGCCTTGCTGCCTGCCTCTTGCAGCCTCAACAGCTTCGTCGTTGGCGTCTTTGAGCATTTGCCACTTGCGAGCATACTCATAGTCGTCTCCGACTTGTACGCTGCAGCCAATGAAGTGCCTGGCTCTGCATAGTCTTAAGCCATTGCCAGGATACACATTCTAAAAAAAGTGCAACCTCTGCATTATAACAATATTTTTTTATCATGTCCCTTCACATTGTTTGCACTGCACACGCTGCAATTCCTACTTCCTACAACATATCAAGGCAAACAGACCCCAAAAGAGACCTAAAACAGAGAGAGAGCCTTGCAGGCATGCCGTATTTGTATTCTATTTTGAAAAGCCCTTCAATCAACTTGATCTTGGCAGCTGCCTGGAACGCAAGTCTGCCACCAGCATCGCGCTTTGCCAACTGCTTCTTCTTCTTCACTGGCATTTCTCCTGAGAAAGCTACTGCTACATACAACTGAATATCATCACAAGCCGATAAGCAGCCCGCCTCTGATGCTTTATTGATGCAGCATACGCTTCTAACGGCTGTACACAGAGTCTTTTTGTGTGAGTGTGTGTGTGCGATAAGTTTCCAGGAAGCACAAACTGCGTTTTGCCGTCGGTCTCTAACAAAAAACTGATGCCGCCAGTTGATGTCGCAGACGTTGCATTGCTACTGCTACTGGCAAAAGAAAAACAACAACAACTAACTCTTGTAAAATACACTTACTAACACGCATATTCAGGAAGTATTTTATGTCCAATCATTGTTAACTCCACAACTAGTTAAGCTTGTTGCGAAATTGAAACAAAATTATCCAAAGTACAAACATTAAGTAGGAAGGAAACAAGAGTTTTATAATTAACTTATAATTCTGACTGCCTTTATAAGTTTTAGAAACTTAGATTTCGTATAATCAATATAATAAATATAGTTATTGTTTCCTCTAAGTTTTTATAACCCGACCACACAAAAATCTTCATCAAAGCTGCTTTTCACATTGCTCACTTGTTCGTTACGATGCTTTCGCTTTCATTGCATTATGAATATGATTTGTTCCAAATCGTTGCATGATTATGTACATATGCTATATACTCATACCAACTATAATACTTATGCCATATAAAAGAGATCGATGCTTTTGCTTACACACCTTTTATGGTCCAGGGTAAGGAAACAAGAATATGATGCGTTAAAACTTTGAAACAGCCCTGACAAAGGGGGCCACTAGCAAACAACAGTAACAACAATCACAACAACTCCAGCAAACAGCACAGAAGTAAAAAGCAAAGAAAAAAGGAGTCAGATCGCTGCCGCCAAACAAACGCGCCTGTAATTTTAAGACGCAGCCCCAAGTATGACGATGATGACAAACAAGGATACCAAACTCAGAATGCCACTGAATTCTTTTGGATAATTAAAAGCACTTAAGTCGGAATTTTTTGGAGCGCGTTTCTGTTGTTTTTCGCTTTGTTTTATTTTGCTGTTTCATTTAAACTTCTGTTTGTTATATATATCATATGATTGTCGATGTCGTTGTTTTTAGCTGACTGGACGGCAGATCAAAACGCGGGACGAAGTGGGCATTTGCCTTGAAGCGAACTAATTAGTAAATAGTTTAGAGCGATGTAAGTTGTATCCGTATGAATGATATCGCGAAATCGATCAGCAACTGGATTGGGTCATCATGCATTATGTATATACACTAATCGACGAGAATCGCTAACGAATCAGAAATAAACAGATCATAAGGTCTGCCCTGGGTAAATGCTTATCTAGAGCTGCTTAACGCAATATAAACAAGTGAAAACGTTGCAGTGGGACGCAACCGACTGTGGTATACTCGATACCTTTTTACCTGATGACCATGGGATAGCTTAAAAACTGTGGAAGATATATGCGTTGATGCAGTTTTTAGGGGCATGCCAGCAGCTATATTCTTACCAACTTTGGTAACTCTTACTGTAAGGGTTTGGGATATACAAGGATTTATCGATATGAGTTATCGTTATCGAATTTATTGATTTTCCAGCCCCTCAATAATCGTAAAATCCCAATCTTGACACTTTATCTGTCCCGGCCATAGAAAAATATATTTGCAAAGTTTTAAGTCTCTAGTGCCGAAAAAGTTGCGTTCATTCGGACGAACAGTCGGACTTACCACGGACATTGCACAAACCCAATGTACTCTTTGCCTTTGGTATTGAGTATAAAAATGCAACTCCTTTTCTGAAGATGGGCACAGAAACCATTAAACAGGATCTATTTAAATCACCCGATTTGTAGCTGGATAAGGTAAAGAACATTTCAATATAAACTTATTTAAAAGCGCAATTTTCGATAAGCTTAAAGTGTTGTGTAATAATAGATGTTTAGCATAATGAACAACTGTTATAAGAATGTTAAAAAGTTTTTTATATTTGTTTTTATAATACATAAAAACATGAATTTTCACTTTCCATATGAAGATGTGAAGGAATATATTTCGATAATCTCGGCAATTCTGATTCATAAGCAAAGTAAGTTTTTCAACCAATTTACCAGCTCAGAATGCATGTTTTCTCGCTTATTGTGAAATGCTTTTAGCTGATATTCAATATTTTTGCGAGGCGAGGCGAACTTGAACTTCACAGCGACAACAACAACAAGAACAATATGTGTTACCTGGTCCATGTGGCCTACCTTTGATTTGTGGCTATTTCGCGCGGAGACACTTCATTTATCACGTTCGTTTCTTTGGTCGTCGGCTTTGGCGTCGGCGTCGGCAACGGCGACACAAGCACTGACCTTGAAAACGTTTTAGCCGAACCCAAAACCAAGTCCCAGTCACAGTCACATTTGCCAACAGTTCCAACTCCAAGCTCCTCCAACCTCCTTCGTCTTCGTTTTGCCTTTGCTTTGCTTATAAACATTTTGTAAAAGGAGCCATACATATTTTTGTTGGTTTTATTTTAACGTTTCGTTTTCATTGCCAACTTTTTACGTGTGTGTGTGTGTGTGTTTAACTTTTATTTGTATGGCTTTATTAATGATGCGATGCGCGATAATGACGCATGCATACCAGATACGCTGCAAGGCTAGGATTCATTGCAAACCCATAATATACTCAAATACTTATGGCTAAAATCTAGCTATAGCTATAGGCTGAGGCTGAATAGCTAAGTGCTTCCGCTCCAAATCGCAAAACTGAGGAGGTTCTATTGCATTTGCCTATTGCCCGAATATGCCAAGAATGGTGTTAAGCACGATTAATTCATGCCTCAATGCCGACGAAGCCAATACCACCCTCCCCCTCCGCTTCTCAGGCAGTGTCGTTTGGCAGCACAGTGCTAAATAAATAAATAAATGAATTAATGGCCAACGCGAGTGCGGTGCAAAAAAATCAATTAAATAAAATGCGAAACGTGAAACATGCATAAAAAAAAAAGAAGAAGGGAAGGCAGGCAGCCAGGCCAAGCAGGCAGCCAGGCTCAAGGCGCAAGGCGCAAGTCACATGTTGCCACCGTTGGCAGACACAACTGAAGTTGAAGCTGGAGCAGCTATGCAGATGTCTTTTGGTTAGCTTGGCTTGGTGGTTGCTGCTTGCGCAGTCGCATCGATATTAAATTGTTAAGCTTTGGACAATTTGAACACGCGCAGGCGCAAAAACAAGACTCGAACAGCGAAAGCCAAACGCAATCGCAGATCGTTTGCTCGATCAATGCAGCAGATTGGATTGGAGCAGCAGTTTCTCCAGCTCGGAGATACTCGGCGTATCGAGACTCTATAAGGTCGAGGCATGTGTTGAGCCGCCGTTGTGGTAATTAACTCGTTTGCTATTGTAAATGCCTCATTGCAACACTTTTGATGCCGATTGCTGCTTCTGCTGCTGTCGCCGTTGCTGTTGCTGTTGCGGCCGTTGCACTTGGCTGTTGATCTGGCCAGTGGGTGGTCTTTGGGTGCTGGCGGTCTGTTTGATAGCCATTGCTGTCATTGCGGCCATAAATGTGATCTGTGTCTGCTCAAACATTTCGCCAGCATTGGCAATTATGAATGGAGATGCTTTAAAAACGGGTTTTTTGTGCTTACTTTTTTCTTTAAGTTTCAAAGCCATAAACCTCACCCACACACATACACACTTACAGCCCAGCCCAAAATATATAAAGCTTTTGTGGGTGCCAAAACATGAGCCTTGCGCCAATCTGATGGCCGCTTCGTTTGAATAAGCGCGAGCATACGAAAGAAATTAAGAACCCGTCTAACAATGACAAATCTTCTCGCCCGACCAACAACAACAACAACAACGCAACGAACAGATTCCCAGACCATGATGGGGCTAGCCAGGCATCCAGGCAACCAGGCAACCAAGCTTTTGGACAGTCAGCTCTCACGACATTGCCAGTTGTCGTTGTGTCTCTGTTCACTATTCCTTTCCCCTTCGTCCTTAGTTTTTTTAAGTTCTGAACGTGGCTGTCAAGCTGTTTCGTGGTACCTACACCTAATGGATTTTATTTGTGCTGTTTTGCTGATTTAATTTTGTTTTAGTTTTTTTCTTTCTTTTTTTTAGCTTGTTGCTTGTTTGGCATTTCGTTTCGTTGCGCTTTGCCAGCGCTTGGCCAGCCCGAAAAAAAAGAACCACAACAAATTCAGCGGCGCATCTGTGTGAGAGCTCAAGGCTAGCAAGCGTCCCGCAAGCACCACCTTGCACCACCTTGCGCTAATGCGAATGCAATACACAGTTTTATTGTGCTTAATTCGTGTTTGTCGTTCCTCGCTGACTCTTCAGCTCTTCAACTCCAGCTATGACTCAATTAGGCCCTGACCCAGCAGGCAGCCCCAGTTTGCCTGCCTTTTGGGTGCAGTTTTGCTTGGTTTCATCATTCGGGGTTTGAGTTTTGTCTCCGTTTGGATCAATGTGACTAAGCAGGAACACTTTGGGAGTGAAGTGAGGCCAGGCCAACGAAGTTATGTTGTATTTATTGATAAGCTTCGATTGATTGCATTCATTTTGCATGTGTTATGAGAGCTTAGCCTGAGATTAATATCAAAACAACAACGAACAACAAAAGCTGCATATTTTATGATGATGCGCATTATTCATACGAAATATGAGATGAATTAATATACATATACCGTTTTTTTTGTGAGTAAGTTTTTTTTCAATTCCATTTCTCTCTATCATAACTCATACAAAATATAGCTAGTAAGCCTATTTTAAATTCATTTCAAACTGGATTTTTGTTTACATTCTAACTTGTTGTAAAATAATATCTTTAAAAAAAAAGTTTATTTATTGCTTTTGACTTTTTTAAGGTAGTTTTCACAATGGGTTTTTTTTTTAATGTAGCCCTAAAACATACTTTAAATTTGTCTTTATCATTTTATTTCATATAATAATACCCACAAGCCCTTTCGGCAGACTATTTTGCCGTCATTAGTGTAATGAGTTTTTAAGTAATTTCACTTTCATTTTGGTTCGGGCTGTGCGGGCGTGTATCCCTTGGTTTCGATTTAAAGCCAAAAACAACCGACAACGGCTAAGGCGGGTCGAACAAAACGAAAGACTTAAGCAACGAACTATGTCGCAGTAAACGGAGCAAAATTAACGCACATATGTATGCATAAGAGGGTTGTTTGTTGTTGTTGTTGTTGTTGTTATCGCTGTCGCATTTGGAGTGTTGGAGGCGCTTCCCTTTTGCCGCGCTGCCAGCATAAACAAAGACTTAAGCAGACAGCAGGATGTGTCAGACATAATTTTCATAATTTTACGCCACAAATCTGCAAAAATTTTTTTAAGCATTACTTACGCCAGCCCGCACCGGCAGTCCCCAGCCCCCCCTTAAACCCCAGTTGAAGCCATCGCTTAGCAGGCTGTGCGGTTTTGTGAAACTTAATACCGCACCAGCAACAACAGCAGCCGCTACTGCAACAACAACAACAATACCTATCCAGGCAAATGCAATTTAGCAAAGTTCTCGTCGTCGTCGTCGTAGCCGTTGTCGTTGCTTTTGTGGCTTGAGTTGTGGCGTTGTAGAGCTGTTGGGGACCGGCTGAGGTGTGAATATTTAACCGGATATGAGTGAAACGCATCTCTCAGGCGCGAAAGGACGACGCCTTCGCCTTGGCATCGCGTCGTCGCGACACAATTCAAACTAAATACGAACGCAGTTGAAGAACCAGACGACGACGACGACGAGCTGCAGACTGACAAACGAGTATGGAGTATGGAGTTTGAGTGGGGGAGGAGGGAGCGGGCTGGGTAGGGTAGGCCTTTTATAAAAATGATAGACTGACAGTGCGGGAGACAGCTCGGCGCTGCCAACAACAAGAACAGCAGCAGCACCAGCAGCAGCAGTAAAAATAAGAAGACACCCCCAATGCACAATGCTGCAGCATTGATCGAATAAATTGTTGTGCTCCTGCTGCGCTGCCAGCAAGTGGAGTGGCTTCTTTATCAAAGGCGTAACCTGCGCTCCAATCTGAGCCCGACCGACCAAACACCAACCTACCAATCTGAGATGCCAGTTTGGCTTCGTTTTGATATATTTGATTCGCTGCTTGCTTGTTTTTTGCTGGCTTCGATTTTGGTATGTGGCCTGTCATACTGCAACAACAAACAAGATTTTGTTGCTTTCGAAAAGCATTCGCATGTAAACAATCGAATTACATATGCTCCTTTGGACTTAACACCAAACAGATTAGATGAACAGCAGCAAAACTTCATTTGCATGCAGCATTCAATTCACAGGCAAATGCACAAAATCGAAAAGAAAAGAAGTCTGAGATTTGTTTTGAGTTGTGAGGGTTTTTTTTTTAAATTGAGTATGTTTTATTTTTTGGTATTTGTTAGGCAGCTTTATATATACTTACTTACACATACGCTTGCAGCTAAGAGAAAAAGAAAACGAAAAACTAAATAAAAAATAAACACGTCGACCTTTTCACACCTTCCTTTTCATAACAAAAGGCGCATTGGATATCAATTTCACTTGCATCCGCTTTTGACAAATTCCCTCGAAATCTACATTTGCGTTTCTTCTTGTCTTCGCTCTCTCTCTTGCTCTCTCAATTTAGTTTGACAAATTTCGACTCTGGGAAACCGATATCAAACTCGTGCAATCGTGCCGCCAACAAATGGCGCCACATTTCTACAAAACCTATTTATAGCTTATAGTACTACAAAAGCAAACAAACAATTCAACTTTTACAATTCTATAGACTTTTATTATAGATTTTATGTGCAAATGAAAGCGAAATGTCGCCAGTCGACGCCTACGAGCGTCTGCCTGAGAAATGGCCAAGACAACAACAACAAAAAAAAAAATGCCAAGCGATAAGCTGTCATAACTTTGAGCCAATGTCCGCTCATTGCATGTAAATTTGCCAGCCACTTCAGTTTCAGCTGCTGTTGGCATAATTTTTATGGCAAACGCCTGTCAAATGCAATTGAATGAATGCGGTCTGCCAACGAGCACTTGGCCTCGACCAAACACGGCAAAAACAGCAACTGCAAACTGCAACTGTGGCATTTAGTTTAACAAGCTAATTTACAAGCTTAGCTAAAGTTAACGCGGCTTAGAATGCCAGCAGCTTAACCTGACGTTATTCAAGTTAAGTATTCTATATTTTTAATTAATTTTGTAGTTCTTTCAAACATCTGCGGTATTTTTGGTAAAAAGTTAAGTTAATAAGCAAATATTATAGTAAATTTATAACTGTGACGAATATCAAATATTTTCTTCTCTATTGAAACATTTGTAGATTTAGTTAAGTTACCATATTATTGTGACTGAGAGATAAATTATTTCTTGTCAAGTCTTTGGAAATATTATTTTATTACCTTCCCAAGTATAAGTATTGGTTGACTTTGTCGATGTTAGTTGACTTTAAGCGATAAATTTGGAAGAGTAAATCGGCTTCGGTGCATTAGTTCGCTACATTGTTTTCTTATGGGCTTGTTCGATTCATGCTACTCGTAAATTCAATTGGGTGCTGTAAGCATTCAAATGATTTACGCCAAATGTTTATGGCAAAATGTTGAGGTGCTTAGGTGCTTGGTGCTTGGCGCTGGGATAAGCTGCTGTGGGCTTATTTGTCTTATGGTATGCACTGGGTTAATCAGTAAATAATTAATATCAATTCATATGTTAGCTAAAGTGCACTTATCTCAAGCTCAAGTGGCTTTTATTTCAAATTTGCATTGCAATGCTCACTTAATTTATGGGGCAATTGTCGCAAAGGCGCCTATTAACACAATCCAACACATTCTCGCCTCATTAATTTGTATCGAAACGAAAGCAATGACAACAGTAACAGCAACAAGAACAAGAGTGAGAGAGTAAACGAGGCGTAGAAAGCGGGGAGAATAGTAGATGGAATTGTAACATGTTGAGGCCAAGTCAACAAGCACTTGGCACATTTTGTGGCCATTTCACAGAAGTTGAGCTCAGCCCCAGCCTCTGATTCAGATTCAGATTCAAAAGAGTTATGTTACACATACACACACACACACCTGTGTATAAACGCGGGGAGAGGCAGTGAAAGACACACACGCACAAACTGGGCATAAAAGACAACTGAAAAATGTTTCGTTTCGTTTGGTTTGGTTTTGGTTAGGGCCATTCTTGAGTTTGTTTTGAGTTTATTTTGTTTTTTCTTAACGAGGCGCTGCCAAGTCACTGTCAAAATATTGAAATAAAGGAATTTTAAATTTTAATTTCTTTAGCGCGCATCGCATTTGCTTGATAAAAGGGGAAAGCAATAGTGCTTAGTGGTGCAGGGGCAGGGTCATGGGCAGGGGTAGCGGCAACCGTTGACGTTCCAAGGAAGTGACTCTGTTCTTATGTTAATGATTGTTATTTTAAGCGTTAAATGAGCGTGGGTAAATAAAAACCTACGAAAATGAACAGTACAAGCAGCCCTGAAATTTGAAATTGACACATGCAACAAAATTACAAATGCAAGTTTTTCAAATTTTTCAAGAAAAACAAGAAAACCAAACAAAACACATGCTACGCCATAACACAAACTTACAGAATTCAACAGAATAATATAAACAGGTTGGAATAATAAATATTAATGGAATTTTTAGTAGAAAATCTCATCAAAAAGAGTTAAACAAGCATGCTAAACCATTAAATCTTTTTATACAGTTAAATGTCCACTAAAATAAATATGTTTATCTTTTAAAGAATTCCACCAAGTCGAAAAAAAGTAGCAAGCCGCTGCCATTTAAATTTATTTTGTTGCTTTAAATGATCTTCTTTTGATCTCTTTTTTTTTTGTACAGACACCGTAACCTTGAAGGCAAGCGTTTATTCACTTTCGTTGTGGCAAAGGCAATATTATTCAATCTTAGACCGTCGTCTAAGCAAAATCCGCCCACTTTAATAGGCAATCCGCTTGCCGCCCGTACCCATAATTTGTGCAGTTAACGCAATCAAATATTATGATAATGTGTTTCTTTACCGCTCGGGCGAATAAGCTTTTTTTATTCTACTCGACGTCGTAGCTTAAATCCGCACGGCGGGTGTTGTTATTATTTTCTTAGGCTTAGCCGCAGCTCGTTTTGCGCTTTCTCATTTTATGCAAATTTCACTCAATATGCAAAACATAATCATTTTGTTAAAAGAACCAAAAAGAAACGCACACAACACACAAGCTGAACTTCAGGTTGAAGTGGAAGTAGGAGTCGATGTTGAAGTTGGAGTCTCGGGCGCAGTTTCAAACACGCCCCAGCCTCCAGTTGCCTGGGCAATAAAGCAGCCAACTAAATAACTCAAACTATCACGAAAGATGCGCAAACACACACACACAGAGAGAGAGAGAGGCTGGAGAGGCAGGCAGGAAGCATGCACAGGGCGGAGGACGATCAATCGTTTAAAAATTTAAATAATATATATGTTTGCCAGTCGGCGGGCAAAGCGAAAAACTGTAACATCCAATGTCGGAGTTGAAGTAGGTGGAGCACCAGCACCAGCAACAGCAGCAGCAGCAGCAGCCGAGGGAGTCAAGCAACGAGAGAGTCGTGGCAAGTTCAGTGAGTTGAACGCATATCGGCGCATGCCTGCCGGCGATTTATGCTTAAAACGGTGTAGATTCTTCTTATGCTCGGCTCGACTCGGTTTGGTTTGGTTTGGTTCTCTTCTGTTTTGTACAGCCGTTTGCCGGTGCCGAGTCAAAGGAGTTGAGGGGGAGTGCAAGAAGAGAGAACTGCGCACAACCGCCCTGAGATCCAAGCATCATCAAGCTGCAGCTACAAGCCCAGACAGCTAGGCTGCTTATTAAGCGATCTAGTGATTTTAGAGCAGGTTAAGGAACTTTTTTGGAGCATGCCTCCAATGTGGCAATGGAACGTGTGTCGCCGTGTCCCAGCCTTGACAGCCAACCAGCCGAACCCCCAGTGAAACAAGTTTCACAGAAACACCTTCCCAGTTTCCGTCAGTTACAGTTCCAGTTTGAAGTTCCTAGCCTCGCATGCACTTGGCATTTCATGCCAAGTTATTGGCAGCCCAAAAACAAATACTAAAAACAAATTAACAAGCAAACATTTGCAATAAAAATAAACCTAAAAGGCAGTTTTCACTTAGCTCTGACACTTGGCATGGCCAATGGGGGCGTTTAATTGATTCAAATCGCAATCATTAGAACTTTGACGCGTTAATCTCTACACAAAACAAGCAAGCGTTAAAAGATTAAGAGGTTACAACTACGAGATACTCTTCGAGCATGTGAGAATATCTCATCAAGTTGTTAAAATATTCTTGAGATTCTAATGCTTTCGAGACTATATGCTGCAAACATAACTATTGCTCATACAATAAGGTAAGCGTATATTTATGTTCTGTTCTTTAGTTGGAGGAAAAAATCTTTCAGGTACATTTGAACAGCTTTTCTCGAAAAGCTAAGGTAAAGTAAGGTTATTTTTATAAGCCGTTTGTGTGTGTTTTTGGTTTGTTATTGTTGCCGTGCCCTGTCGCTAAGCCAGCGCTAATGCAGAATCATTGAAGCAAATTAATGAAGCTGCGCTAAGCTCAAAGAAAATTATAAGTAAAAAAATTTAAAATCTCGCCACAATCAGTCATAAGTCCCACAGGAATTGACACACACACAGATGAAATCCGAAGACGCAATGAATCACAGCAGCGCTTCACAATGATTTCAATTTTGGATTTCTTGAATCGATTGTCGCAGGCTTATGTAGCTCAACCTAAAGCTCCCCCGCGCTCGATTCCCGCCTGACAAAGGTGTGACAGCTGCGCTTGACTGTAACTGTGAATGTGACTGGGAATTGGGCTTGGCTTCTCTGTTATCCGCCACATCACCAGCACACAGCTGTTGACCCCGCTTGTAATGTAGCTTAATTAATTGTAACGTAATTTCCAGTAGCTGGCTTATGTCTTAGCTTTCGAACTTGTCTCCAGCACTTAGATGCATCTGTCATCAAGCCATCAAAGCTGCAACAACAACACAACAAAGCTCTTGATATTAACGTTTCCTGTACACAAATTGACACAAAAACTTAATTTATTCCAAATATGCATATTCAGAGAGAACTAAACGGATGTTTGGCACCACCGCAACCACAATAAATCTTTTGAAAACCGCAAATGTGGCTGCGTAGCTTTGTCACCATACTATTTCTTCTGGCAAAGATCTTTTAATGAAATTCAAAATGTTGCCCCATTTGCTTTGGCTGTGTTTTCTTTGCGACAAAAAAGAAGAAAATGACAATAGCTCTGTTCGAAGGCTGGAATGGTTCAAAAGGTGTGCCCCGCAAATATGCCATCGATGCTTGCTGCGGTTGCTACCACAGCCAGATCCGCTGATTTATCAGTACAATCTGTATAAATGAGAGGCGACGCATCGCCATCACCGCCGACGCCTCTGTCTGTCATTTCGCTAAACAACTGGAGCTGAAAGTTGAAACCCAAAGCCGCAAGCCACAATTGCTTGTCGGAGTGTAAACACTACTTTAATATGGATCTCTCTTAAGAAGGCGGAAAAAGCAGTGCTGTCAGTTTATCGAGAGTTGCGCTCAATAACTAATTGTGATAGGGCAGAAGGCGAGAAAATCGTTTGTTAGTAATACTCAAGCCAATTGGATCTGTGTGCTATTTAATGTTTTCTTCTTATTTCTCTATAAGCATAAATGGCAGCTTCTATTAATTGTTAAAAAATTCCAAAATTAAACAAACAAGTTACGAAAAAAAACACACAATATTTAAATTAGGCATTCAGAGATAAGCACAAATGTCAGCGTTAAATGTTTAGACAAGCAAAAATTGTTGGCATAAGCAAACAGCTTCGTTAGGCTCGCCAAAAAACAAACTCTGCAACTTTTGCGCCTATTCATCATTGGCAACGAGGGTGTCGCTCCAAGGTCTGTCAAACATTTGCAAATGTCATAATTGCAAACACTTTGATTAGATTTTTTTTGCGCACAGCAGCATATGGGAGATAAAATAAAATAAAAAGTGAATGTCATTTATGAATCAAATGCCGCTGTTAGATTAATTTGGCGACACCAGACACATTCAGCATTCAATATTCGCATTCAACATTCAAAATTCACATTCGCTTTCAAGTTGCTGACGAAATCGACAGAAACGGCTCTACGGCTCTGCCTGCCACCTGTTGCTGTGATTATGTCGAGTCGACTTTATATACATATGTATATGCGAATGAATATCTTTAATATATGTTTGCCAATGCAACGTGTAGCAACATGTTCAAATTTGCACCACGCTGCGTATGATTAATGTGGCAGTTGCAAATTGCAGCGCCCCTCATACGCTGTCAATCAATATGCACTGCAAATTTGTGCCAAATTCTACATTGAGCTGATATATTAAAGAATTTATTACATGCTCGATCTGTCAAAACAAACAAATTTGTAGCACATTGATTGATTTGGTACTCCGCACCTTCAGGTAGATCAAGAAAAATATCTATCAAAAGATAGAAACTTTTTCATATGTTGCGTATAATAAACTTTCGTAAATCCCAACTCTGCGTGTTAAACGTGACTTTTACTTTTATTTAGAGCTCAGTTTTAGAGTCTTATCAATTCTCTTAACTGGCGCCTTTCATAAGCTGCTTAGCTTAATTATACAGACCACGCAGAGCATTATCTAAATTACTAATTGTTAAATCTGTAGTCAATTGATTATATAACTAGCTAATCGACCAACTGATGAAAGCGGAAGTAGTGCCAATAAGAGATCGAGAGAGAGAGAGGCAAGCCAGAGCATAACATTGTTTTTGTCAGCTATTTAACATGGTGAACATGGATGCAAAAGGAGAGATGGTCAGATGGGAAACTGAATCGTTATGTGTAATCAGCGGATGCTAAAGCAGCTGACCGACCGTCTATAGTGCTCTACTGAATTTCCGTGAAGAAATATATGTATGTTGCCTGGGATGCAAACAACACAACAAGCCAACTGACAGACAGCCAACCAACCAGGCAGAGCCAAGCAGGCCGAGGGTCTATGGCTGGCTGGATCTCAGGCAGGCTCTGGCAGTCAGCGACATGCAAAGTCGACAACAAGAACAAATTGCTGCCGCTTGGCAAAGACAACAACCACGAAGACAACGACGACGACGACAACTACAACAACTTGGCCATGGCCAAGACGGCAGCTCAGTCATAACTCAGGCTATTGGCTTGTTAAGCGGTTTTCCAATATAACCAACACAGCCGATCTGCAAAGTTCAGTATTTTGTAATTACGCCTAGTAGTAGTATAAGTATCTATCTATCTCAATCCCCCCCTCCCTCTGTTTCTAGGACGCGTGCGTGCCCATCCAGCCAGCCATATGGGATATTTATTTTTTGCGTACGAGTTTTTCGGCCTTTGGCGCTTTTCGACTATAAATATCCATAGCCATAGTACGTACGTACAACACTGTGGCGTCTCTGAATGTCTGGGCTAAGGTCTGAGCCTGGTTATCGCAACCACCGCCGCCGACGCCGCAGCTGGCCTCATATTAAGCTATTTTACGCTTATCAAACGCATGCAAAAGAACACAAAAAAGACACGTGTATGAGAGTGCAGCACAGTGCATGTCCGCATGTCTGATGATGGTGGCTAGTACATACGATGCACTTCGATGCAGCTCGATCCATGTAATGCTGCAGTGGCAGCTCGCAAAATGATTTATAGAAAGCTCTCATTATTTATAGCTGCCTCAGCTCAGCGCTGTCAAATAAGTTGAGGCAATTAATTAAGCGGCCCCTGCATCAGCTTCGATTCCGAGTGCCGAAAGCAAATATTGATGCGCCTTCAAAGTATGCGGATAATAGCTGATGCCTCGAACTGCTGCGTCTGCTGCTGCTGCTGCTTTTGTTGCTGATACTGATATACTTTGTTACAAAAATCGAAACGTAAGCGTTGAATATTGAAACTTAAACAACTTAAAAATCGAGATGAATTCGTTCCAAATTGTCGAGCGTATCCGGCAGTCAGTTCGTCGTATATAGATATATTGAGTTTTCTGGCATAGATTATATTTGAAAGCTTACAAAACAAAACAACTCTTTAATTATTCTCAATCAATAAAAATTCCTAACCAATATCCAACACCTTTCTATATGAGTATAAATTTTTATTGTTGTTTTGGCCGCCTTAAGTAACAAATTTGCATAAATACAGAAAATCAGAAAGTGGCACTGTGGGAACTCCTTGTTTTGAGTTTAACTGGCGTGCAGCTAATTGGAGCAATGGATATGAGTTTTAAATGCCCGCTCATTAGTGTTAAACAAGCATTTTATTTTAGGGCCAGCAGCAGCAGCGGCAGCAGCTCATTTGAAACGCCTCATATAAGTGAAATGGAAATGGCAATTTTTGGTCAAGTGGCCGAGTGGCCATAAAAACACGTGCCGAAAAACAGAAAACAGAGCCCAAATCGACAGGTTAAATGACATGGTAAGCCAAGCACGAATCCAAATACATATCAAAAAAACGCAAAAGCAGCTGCAGATACAGAAACCTTTTTCATATGGCGAAGTTTGTGTGTGTCATTAACTCAGAGCGCGTGCTGTCGTTATTTTTTTTGTTCGAACTCCTTGCTATAATTCGCAGTCGCAGTTAAAGTTAAAGGCAATAAAACTGCGCTGTCTGCCAAAATAGAGGCTAACCATAATGCCAATACAAAAGTTGAGGGCGTGTTCGCTGGCAACACACACACGAGAGACTTTTTATTCGCGTCTAAAGTTTATAAGCAAGTACGAGGGCGGGTGTTAATTATAGGGCGTGATCCAGCGTTTAGCAGCGCAATTGTCAGGCCAGAACCATTTCAAGAAGCACAAGTCGAACCTAATCAATTAAAATCAAGTCAATACGCAGTTACAACAAAGAAGGCCAAAACACTGCGTGCTCATCACAAAGCACTTAGAACTAGCCTAAAGACTCCCACAAGAGTTTTTTTTTGTGTTGTCTCCCTAATTGAAATAAATCAGTTTCGTGCCTTAACTAACATTACCTAGCCCCATTAAGCGTCACTAATGATACCAAAGTAGAGAAGAAGAGAGACAGAAAAAGAACGGAGAGAGAGAGAGAGAGGAATCTTTATTAATAATTAATCGTGTCGGAGTGATTTGGTGAATTCACGACATTTGCCGAAACCGTTGATTGGAACAAGAATAATAATAATAATTGTTCAAAATCTGTAGCCATAAATCGAATTTGTTATAATTGAGTTCTCGTCTCGATCATAATCAGTGGAAGTGGATGGAAGTGGAGCAGCACTGACGAGCTAAGAATCAAGCAATTGGGGGGCCGAACTTGTAAACACGACTGATATTATATAATTGAGTGCATTAAAATGGGTCTCGCTTACTTTGTTGCTGGCTCGTTTGCTGTTGTGATTTGTGGCACGTACTTTGGGCCAGCTGGCACCTGCCCTGCTAACAAATTAATAAATGATTATTATATTACGCGCAGGCCGTTAAGTAATGCGATTATGACATAACGATCACACACACACACACCACGTCAAATGTTTATGTTAGAGCTAAGAGTTCAACTGGAACACAGACTCAAAATATGGATATAGATGGCAATGGGACACAGAGCGCAGTTGCGTCGCAAGCCAGCAGCATCCGTCGCTTCTCTTTTGCCTCAATAATTTATCCATTAAGATTGCACGCGCCTGATTGTGTGCTACGTGGTAGCTGGTAGAGCCTAGCTAGCCACCAGACTGTGACTCCGACTCTAAGGCTGGACCTGTGGGGCATATACTACTATATACATATATATGTATACTGGGGGCATGGCTGCGGGCGCTGCCCACAGATGATTTAATGCGCCAAATTATAAAATTGTTGTTGATTTAATTTTTATGAGTGTAAAAAAGCCGGCCCCAACTCTTTCATTTGTTCGTATAGCACAACAACAACAACAACTAACTAACTGTCTGACGATCAGTCAGTATGCAGCTACTCGTCTTTGTTTGTTACCTGTTGTGTTGTTGTAGCCGGGTTGGCTGGCTGGCTGGATGGCTGACTCGATGCTTTGCTCTCTCTTCAGCTTGTAAGCATGTTTCGCAGTTTATCGCAATCTTAGCCGCAACCGAAAACCGCTGCCAGCAGAGGCGAACGTGACATGTGAATTAGGCAGCCAAAGACATGGACATGGACATGGACACGAACCAAAAACTCAAGCGCATGGTGTGGCATAGGAACAGGTGCTGGGCCAGCAGCTATAAGAAACTCCGACTGTCGGTTCTCTCCCTACAATATTTTGTTGTTGCTATCGTGTTTTATTAATAAATTAATTGACGCAAATGTGGTGCTGGCATTAGACATGATCTTTAAACTGCTCTCCGGGTCGCCGCGACTAAAAGCTTGTTATGAAGCTAGCCAGCATTTGGGTTTATTAATTTTGTGGGTTCTGTGAAATTAAGGCAGTAAAATTCGTCGAATTTTCAAGAAAGGCAAAAAAAAACTGTTTTGAAATATTATTATTAATTTAACTCTGATCAAACTTAATTTATTAGTATACATTACGATTAAATAGCTTTAATTATTTTCTTTGTCTGAGATCTTAACACGAAACCTCTTTGCACAATTGCTTTAATGACTTGGCTATTTAGACATGTCATCTACCAAGCATAATGTAATAACAGGTAATAAATAACATTTGTTTTGCTGCTACTTAAAAAAGATCAATCAAAATTAATTGGCAATAAATATGTATTTTGTTTAAATAATGTTAATCATTGTAAAGGTTTATGTAAAAATATTTATGTTTGCTTACCTTATAACCATTGATCTATCCATGTTACATTTGATTTGTTGAAAAACCTTTAAGTAAAAAAAAAAAATTAATTAATAAACGATTTTTTATTGACTTAATTATTCTAAACAAATGCGTTGATGAAAAAAATCGTTAAGCATTAAAATCATAAAATTAAAATCGTACAATGATTATAAAAATTCTCAAATACATCGTGTCCCCATCAATATTCAAGATTACTTTATTTAATTGAAAGCATTTACTTTTATATCACCGATTTTATTCGGAAAGCTTTAACGCTTTCCAATCAGATTTAGCTTTGTACTTTAAGGCAGCTCGACCAGTCAATTAAACGAAGTTGTTGTATTTTTTTTTTTTGGCAACAACCAGCGGCAGCAGCAACATTTTGTTGTTTCGATAATGCCACACCACCCGCTGCTGCTGCTGTGGCATAAAGCGAACTGGAAGTCAATAATCGAAATACTAAACCCGCTCTTAATGCATCACAACGAGGCAAGGGGCAACCAGCAGGCCGTGCAACGTGCACAATTTGGCGCCCTACTTTGGGGCACCTACGCAATGCAAATGCTGTTGGATTTTTGGATTGCGTTTGCTGTGCCATGTTAAGTGTTAATAAATCGCAGCCTCAATGAAGATCACGGAAATTTGTTTCAAACTGTTTTTATATTATTTTTACAACTTCGTTTTGGGCAACTCGCTTCTTTTTTTTTGAGTCGCTTCTTGCCTTTTATTACTTAACAAATTAGCCCAAATTAATCAGAAACGAAAGTAACGCCACATGCAGCACTTAGGGTCAAGACAAATGGTTTGAGGCACAGTGTGAGGCCTAAACGAATCTGAATCCAAATCCGAACTTAAAACCAAATGCACTTGGGCGGCCATAGAAGAAAAACACACACACACACACACACACAAACGAACAAAATGCATTCTAAACATTTAACGAGACGACATTAAGCGGAGCTCGAGTGACATATCCACTCACAGAGGGGGGAGAGCGGGGAGCTTAGGTTAAAAAAGAGAGAGAGAGATGCGTAAGTGCAGCATATTCTCAAATAATTTGCAAGCTTTCAATCAAGCTGGCGGTAGAGTGAGAGGAGGAGAGTCAACTGGGGAACTTGCGAGCTGGCTCTAATCGATCAAAAACCAGTATGGCAGGCGCATGTTGTGGCAGTCGCGTTCGATTCCATCATTCATGCGATCAGCATTATCTGCCGTCAGGCATCAAGCCGATGCCTCCTTGTGCTGCAAAGCTTCTTCTTTTAAAAAGACGAAGCCAACAATGTGCCCACAGAGCCCCAATCTCTCTGTCTCTCTGTCTTCTCTTCTGTCTCCTCTCGCTGACTTGGTAAAACGTTCTCAAAAGCGTAATTAACGTTCGCATATTTTGCTGTCGGATTATCGCCCGTACTGCGTTCATCAGCGACAAAAGCTTCCTGTGTAAATTGAACGAATAATTGTGCGGCTAACTGTAAAAACAAAAACGTTGTTGCAACAAAACGAACTCTCCAGAGGATTTCACCTGGCAAGCGGAGAGAGAAAACAAATCTCCTCGACCCCGCTGCACCCAATTAACTAATAACAAATGCCAGCAATTAATAAATCGCTTGACAAACGCTTCTTTATGAGGGTGGTCTATCTTAAACCCTGGCCGGAAAATGCCTGTGACTTTTCCCAGCCAAATAGGGTCATAAAATATCGAAACGGAAAGAAATACTAATATATGTATGTACTTTGACCAGTCAGTGTCAATTCTCGAGTGGTTTGGCTTGTATTTGTAAAATGATATGAGCACTTTTTATTTACAATCTCAATCTCGAACTATTTCTTACTTTTTCTTTCGCTACGTCTTTGTCCGCTTTTCTTTTTTTCCATTGATGGGCACACGGTTATTTCTCAAACGCTAATCCTTCGGGTCGCTGCTTATCGCCCGCTCCCCTTAGACGCTAATTTGATGAGTCATCTGTGCCGACTTCACCACCATCGTCGTCTTCGTCGTCGTCGTCCAGTTGCGATAGTCATCTGCGTATCGTTGAAGGGCTATATAAGTGAAGGCCCCCGCCAATGACCCCGTCGACCCAGAGACTTTTACGACGTTTACCTGTTCGTCTATTGTCGTAAATTTAAGGCATGTCATTGAATGGGAGTGCTGTGAGCATCATCTAGGGACGGGACGGACGAACTACTATGTTTGTATTGAGTTTTCGTAGAAAATGTCACAAGAAAAAAAAAAGAGGAATGTCAACACACACAATCGCACACACACACACAAACTGAAGAGAATAGATGAAGAAAACTATGTACACAGTTAGATGATAATCGGATCGTTGCTTTGCGCATATACGCATTGGGTATCTCATTTCTAAATAAAAAGGCCGCAAATGAAAATGGTAACAATAGAAACTGTCTAGCGTTTGTTTGACTTGTTGTTGTTGTTGTTGATTTTTGGGCTATTGTCGTTGCCGGCTGTTCAATATAAACGTTGATACCCGAGAGCCAAAGGCATTTAAAACTTATCGACTCTGAAACAGAGCCGATATTCAAGTATTTATGCGCTTCATTAATTTGCTTTTAATTCAAGGATATGCTCTGTCTAGATAAACTCTGACAAGTTTCAAGGTTTGCGTATACAATTACACCAAGCAGCTGTCATTCCATTATTATTTCAACATTTTAATAACTTTCCCAATGGTATTTCCTCTAAAATTTCCATAATTCTTGGCAAAGTCATTAAGATATAAGATTTTGAGCCAAATTTTTATCAATGCTTTGCATAAAATACTTTTATGATGCTTACTAATCAAAAGTTTTATTAGGCGCCGAGTATGAAAAAATAATATATTTGAAAAGTTCTTAGAACATTTAAAGCTGAACCCTGACTTTTTATAGATGTTCAGCAAGAAACACACATTAAGTCTTGAGTTTATATTATAAAATTTTTATAAATGTTTCGATTAATGGCGAAACAGCTTAGAAAGAGCGCTGAAAAAAACCATGAATGGGAATCAAATGTCGGCATTTAGTTTTTGATTCGCCAAATCAAGAAAAAAGGAAAAGGCAAATTAATTGCTTTTGCGACGCTGCCAACTGTCTAAGACAAAACTTTTTGGGCGCACCCTAACGGCAAGTGGCCTGAATGGTCAGATCTGGTGAGATCTGTTCTTGTCTGGCCTTTGCCTGTGCCTTTTGTCAGTGCCTCTGGCTGAGTCATAGGCGCACAGTTCGAGAGGACTGGACTGAATGGCTGCCCCCCCGTTGTTGCTATCATAAAAACAAACAGCAACAACAACAACTAAATCGATGCCGCCGTCACAGGTTTTTGCCAAAAGGAAGTGCTACGAAAAGATTCGGTCGCCTACTCCAGAGCTGTCAGCTTATCATTTCGCTTTTAGCGCAACCTCTCAGAAACGGTGTCCTGTGCATGTGTGTGCGTGTGTGTGTGTGTGTGTCTCATTATCAGAGCGAGCTCAATGGAATGCAATGGTAACTTCTTCCCTGCCATTCTCTCTCTTTCTTTTTCTCTGTCTCTTAAGTTGCGTGTCTTTTTCGACTCAAGTCTTTGGCGCTCCGGTACTGTGGCATTTCATGTTATCCTTGTGCTCTTGTGCTCAATTTCGGCTACTTTTGGGACGACCTTATGGGTGCGTTTGTGTGTGTGTGTGTGCATGCATGTGTCGTGTGTGTTCGTGTCGCATGTCGCCCAGAATACTCGCTGTGTCTGTGCCTTTGTCCGTCTGCCGTCCACTGCGCGATAAGGTTTTAAGTTATGACCTTTTAAAATGTCCAAATGCGACGATAACGCGTGATTACTACAAATGTATTCCGAGAGTGCAGCGACCAGCAAACAGGACGCCACTCAGTTTAGAGTTAGGGGGAGAGAGGGAATACCAAAAGGAAATTATACAACTTAAAACATACAACAACATATACAACATGCACTTAACATACTACGTACAAGAAGTTGCGAAGTTGTCGGGCGCAACAGTAACAAATTGTTTTGGCCCCCAAAACCTAACTAAGAAATGAAATCTTAAATCACAGTTCCGCCCCTTTTGCGTTTTGGGCCAAGCTTCTGTCTAAGATCATCACTGATTGCATCCAAGCACTGCAGGACATTGGCAAAGTGGCCAACTTGCCAGTTGCCAGTACCAGTTGCCAGTTACCAGTTGGAAGTTGCGATCATCGTCATCATAGCTATGCATACCATGTGAACCAACAATAAATATCGATCAAAACGTCAATTTTTATCTATTCCGCAAATCGATTGCACAGTGCGCTCAGTAAAGGATGTGGGTTTATATGTTGTTTTTTGGTTGAGTATTTTTTATTTTAATCCCATTGAAAGCTCGCCTTTTAATATAAAAACCATACAAGTTGGAAATTCTTACTTACAATTTGTATATTTTCAATAGCTCTCAGCTTTAGATTATTATTATTATTTGATTTTTATTTATAACACGCTTTGTGCCACTGTGCAACTGTACCGGGCACTTTGTAAATTGTTGCGCCTTGCATAATTTTTGCATAATTCTTGTTGTATTCTGTTCTGCCTTTGCTCGCTGTTCAGGAATTTTCCGTTTTCTTTTCATTTTTTATATTTTATTTTTACTTATTTCATTTTCCCCCTTCTTGTTTTTTTTTTTTTGCATATGTCGATTGTTGCCTGATATCCATGGCGGACAATGTTGCAAAGAAATGCTCGAAGGGATTCTGCGCTCCTCTCTGCTGCTTATTATAAGTGATCCATTCATCTGTGCCACCCTTCTTCTTGAAGAGCGAAGAAGAGCGACGAGACTTTGGGAGTATATTGCTAATAATAACAATAATAATATGCGTTCGCTTATCAAAATTGACGTCCGACTTTATTGATATGCATCAT
This sequence comes from Scaptomyza flava, assembly GCA_030179655.1. NCBI lineage: Eukaryota > Metazoa > Arthropoda > Insecta > Diptera > Drosophilidae > Scaptomyza > Scaptomyza flava. Next base: position 83,926,351 of record JARNME010000404.1, on the reverse strand, counting down.
CGGGCAAGCGATACATTCGAAGCGCGCACTCACAAAAGAAAATCGTGTCAAAGGACTGCTGCGGAATCAAGGTTCCACGTTTCAAAATGAAGCTTAATTGAAGCGTTATTATGCGAGTGTCACATATGCAAAGTATACTTCTTACTTTTCTTTTTTTTTTTTGAAAAAATTTGAGAACCAATTCGACGAGGTTTTTTTGTGATGTTGAAACTGATTCTGTTGGAGTCTGGGTCCTGGCATCCGTGGCATCAAGCTGTGCATACAAAACGTGCACCTTCGCTCAGTTTGACAGATGCCTCAGAATTTAAGCACCGCAGGCCATCGGGGCACTGCTGCTGCTACTTTTGCTGCCACAGCAGCCGCAGCCCGTCTTTTATTAATCAGCAGCACCGACCGTTGATGCAGTTCAGCATGCAAAAGTTTGCAGGTCGAGGGGATGTGTGTGTGTGCGTGTGTGTGTTGAGGGGGGGGACAAGTCTTGCTTGCAAAATATTATTTATATCGAATTTAATAATAATTCTTGAGCCACTGCTGACGTCGTTTCGTTCGGCTGCGTAGGCAGTTTTTGATCGGTGCAAAAAGAAAAAAAAGCACAGAATAAAATAAAATTTGCATTGATCGACGTTGAAGATATGGTGGCTGGCAAAACTGCCAAATGCCTGATGATGCCCCTGATTCCCTGATGCTTTGCTCGATTCCTGCTGATGCTGCTGATGCCTGTTGCCGTCGTGATGCGGCTGCCGATCGCTTACCGCGTTTATGATGAATGATTGCGGGCGTCGGCCAGGATGGTGGGCCATTCAACTTTGACTACTTTCGCCCGGGTGAAAAGTTTGCGTCGCCGTCGCCGTCGCCGTCACCGTCGCCCTTATTAGCATGCCAGCAACGTTTTGGTTCGAGTTATGCCTCCGCACATTCTCACATAAGCAAAGAGAATTGGGCTAACCCAGCCCGAACCCGGCCGCGGCCCTTGCCTCTCTCCTTTGGTCTTCATCTTAATGTGCCGTTTTGTTAAATTGCAGCGTTAAGAATTGCGCACATAAAGCATTTTGTTGTCAAACTGATTTTCGATCATACATAATTTTTATCTTGATCCAAATAAGGCTTACCCCAGCTACAGCTACAGCTTCGGCCTAGGGCTAAGGAAACCGGCTTGCATTGAGGATCGTTAAAATATTTATGCATGCGTGGTCAGCTGATAAATGTATATGTATATGCATATAAACAAATACATATACAGGCTTATATGGCGTGTTTTTATTGTGGAAAATATTTTGGAGCAACAAATGAGATCGAGTCATACGAAAATACACATGCATATCAACAATATTTGTAAATCGATTTTTGTTGGGCGTTTCAAATCTTACGCCTTATTTGTCGCCCCCAAAAAATAAAATCGACTAATAATTTGCCAGCCAAAAATGGCTAAGTGGCCAAGACTTAAGTGCACCATAAAAAATCGGAGCGCATAAATCTCATAAAATTACTGTTACACACACACACATACACCACGGATTTATAATCGGATATACATATACAGATGGCATTTGTTAATGGGCTCTTAAAACAAGCGACGAAATCGATTTGCATTTTATTAGGAGCTGCAGTTGTAAATATTATATTATGCACATTTATGGTCAATATTTATAGCAAATGTGTGAAACTGTAAACGTAAATGTATGTAAATATTGTCATATAAATTTATTTGTTTATAGAAATAACTAAGACCATAGCAACAGTACTTAAGTAGTCCATCAAATAAAAATACAATTTGTGATTTTTTAAATTACTTTTTGGTAGGATTGAAAAATAGAAATATAATCAAACAATCAAGATATTCTAAAAAAAAAGTGTATATAATGATGTTCTTTATAGTTAATCGAGATAATAGCAAAACATGTAGGTGAAGCTAATAAAATTATCTTCATTTCTATCACTTTTATAACCGGCTGCTAATCAAAAAAGTTATTCTTCAAATAATCTGCATAATCTAGATAACTTTAAAAATCTTTTGGAGAATGTTCCCATAAAACAATCGTGTTCCATTAAGAAAAATAAAAACGAATGTCAAAATATTGTCTTGAATCAAACATACAAACATATTCGAAATGTGCCTCAAGCGATTCTTGAAGTTCATTCCCATTTGAATATGATGAAGATGATTGTTGTTGTTGTTTTTGCAAAACGAAGTAAGCATTTGTATTTGTATTCTTTATTGTTGTACTACGTTCCCTTGACCCAGTTTGAAAGCCAAGTCGCCAACAAGCCGCAACGGTAACATGTTTGCTTATAAAACGAATGCTCCAGCTTACTCCCTCGCGCAACTTGGATACATTGTTGTTGTTGTTGTTGCTGGTATTTGGTACAATCGTACACACACATAAATTGGAGCCCAATATCAACAAAACGACAGTAAACGGTCATTTTTATCGAAATAATTGCTTTTTTTTCGTTTGGCAGCGAAAGTTTTGATTGCGTTTTCGCCTGGCGTTTGCCGAGTTAAGGTAGAAATATAGTACGGTTAAATCGTAATCGTATCAACACACACACACACACAGATACACACTCAAACATAAGTATTTTCATTACGCGTCTGCCTTGAGGGCCGCCAGCCATCCAGCCAGCCAGCCAGCCAATCGTTTGGCCAAACGAGCCTTCTGACAATTGTCAGTAAGTAACAATGTTGCAGGGCCTTTTGGAAATGCGGTCTTTATCTGCGCGTGTGTGTGTGTGTGTGTGAGTGCTGATTGTGCATACGCACGAAATCAATAAATAAAAGCAACAACAACAAAATTTACCAGGCTAAACAGCAATGGTAGCCCACGCCGCCCTGCCTCAAATGCTGCCTGCTGCCTGCAACTGATGCGCGCTCATAATTCATTTCATTATTGTTTTGACATTTTATTTATTGAATGTGAACAGGCGTGCGTTGTCGATGCGTCCGCCTTCTCCTAACTCCTACTCCTGCTGCCTGTGTCTCGAACTCCCAGGAACCCAGCAAACCTGGGACTGGACTTTTGGCTTTGTTTACTACCTTCATTTTGGACAGAGAGAGGGCCGGGCAAATGTTTTGCGCAAATTGTTAACGGGCTTGTTTCGTTTTGCTCAAATAAGTGAAATCAATGCGTTTTCATCCTCCTCCTCCTCCGCCTCCTCCTCCTTTTACTTCTACTCCGCCTCCTTCTCGTTTAACACGAAATTATAGCTGCGTGGAGTGTTGTTCCGTCTGTGTGTGGTCTGTGCAAACAAAAGACTTAGGCAACGAACTTGGCGTGAAAAGCAGTTTGAATGAAAGCGGCTTTTGAAAATGCTCGTGACGTCTATTGTTGTTGTTGTTGTTGTTGCTATACCAAACAATTGAAAACAAATGAAGTACTTATGCCTAGCTAATTTACATAAACGAGAAGTCAAAGTCTTGAAGTGTTTTCAATAAGTCAAAACTTAAATCATATTAAGACTCTTTTAATACGTAAAATTATTTTTGTATCAATTGTGTTGGCAAAAAGAGTAAAATACTTTGTAGTGCGAAATTTAAATGTTAACATTTTAATTTATATAATCATCATGCTGAAAGTCAACTTATTTTTAGTAATTATTTGTTCGATAATAATCTAAAGTAACTGATTGCAAAAAGCAGCTTTCCCACTCAAACATTGAGCTCTGCAAATGCATTAAATGCATTCCAATTGATATTATTAATGCAGAGAGAGAGAGAGAGTGGTGTGTGTGCCCAAAAAGTACTTATGGCAGATGCAGCAGCAGCAGCAGCACTATACACACCCACAACACTACTGACAACGCCTACGCATCTTTGGGTTGGCAATGGATGCGATTGCCAAATGGCAAATGGCCAACAATTAATACACACCTCGGAACCCCAAATGATAAATGCATTTAATGCGAACAACCAATGGCAAATAATTTGGAGCAAAAGTTATGAAAATTACTCGCTAAGAACTGATACCAGAATCGATGCGATACACCAATGTGCAACGTTGCAGCCTGCAAACTTGCAACTGTGTGAGTTAATGGAATCAAAACGCTTATAAAAAAAGAAAGAATGAAGAAAAAGAGGCAACAAGAGAGACTAAAGTGACGCATGCGACAAGAAAATATGACAATATGCTTGCAAAATTAATCTTGCATAGTGGACTGGAAGTTGAGTCTAGGCAGGATGCTGGCTGCCATTGTCGCCCCGAACGACTGACCGGCGGTGAATGGTGAACTTGATTATGTTTTATGAGATGTGTGCGGCAAACAGCAACTGCTTGCTGTATGCAACAGTGCAGTGCAGTGCAGTCGACTCTACAAATCCGCCAACACTGTTGCAAGTCCGTCTGTGTCGGCCATTAGATGTCGCCCATAAATTGTGGTATCATTTTTTATATGCACTTATGTGCTGACCACGGCCAACATTGGCCAAATGACCCAAGAAAAGGGCTCCGAACAATGGCTAGCTAAAAGATAGATTCTTTTTACTTTTTGCGCCTGGTGGGCGCTAATCTTTCTGCACATTTCCGACGCTGATTATGTGGGGATGTTGTGTGTGTGTGTGTGTGTGTTATTGTTGTGCTCATTACGACAGCCAATCGGATGATATATGGATAATGCGCATACCTTAATTGAAAACCCATTTTGTGCCCCAACAAAACATGAAAATGCACCACTGTGCCGGGCCGCCTACGCAAGCAAAAGGCCTCATCTACCTAGTCCATAAGTCTGTAAGTCCGTATCATTGTTGACGACATTTATGTCTTAATATTTTTGCTTGGCCATGCCACAAATGCAGTGGCACTCAAGCTGTACCGTTACGAGGCCAGAGCCATTAGCCTGTCCCAGGCTCCGACTGCGCTTGCGTCCCTCTTTCACTCTTTCTCTCTCTGTGTTTATTTTTTTCAGTTAACACATGGCCGCGAATACATTCGTATTTAAACCATTAATTTCCATTTATGGATTAAGCATGCAGAGATGAGAGAACGGGAGAGCGGGGGGGAGGGTGAAAGAGTTGGAGACCAAGTGCAGCTCAGAGCCTGGCCCGCACGCACAAAAGCCTTTAATAAATGCAACACCATTACGTGCAGCACATGCTTAGAGAAAGAAGCAGCAGCAGCAGCAGCAACAGCCTCTGAAGCAGTTGAAGCTTCAAGCCAAAGGAGCAACCAGTTGGCCAAGGGGAACAACTCAATTGGCCTGGCTTACTGCTGCTTACTGTGTGCCTCAATGCACAGTTTTTCCGAGCTGCTTATCGTTGGCTCTGTCGTGGTTCGCGCCCGTTGCTGCTGCCGTTGCCTTTTTTTTCCGCGCTCTCGCCCCAAATCTTTAAATGCTGCGCATGTGATTTTTCTTTTTGGTTTCCCGCGTCTGCTCTCCAACTTCAACTCCAACTACAGCTGGCAAATGGAGTCGCTGGGATTAGTGCGCGTGAGTAATGATTCCGATGGCTGCGACTCGCAACTTGCAACTTGGCAACGAGCAAATTCTGTTGACTACTCCGGCAGCTTGTCTCTTGCTTCATTTTGCGCCGAATGGATGGAGCTTTAGATTGGTAGCCAAGGAAAGGAAATGCGAAGCAAATTTTTGATACTTTGCGCTTTTTGTATAGAGTTATGGTTTGATATTTGGGGATTATTTTTACTATCAAATATTTTTTAACGATAAAGAGTACATATTTTGTGATACGGTTCATTGAGGATCGACGATACCTAAAAGTCAACTACACCTGATTTTATTATTGCTAATAAAATGTTACAAAAGAACAAAGTTTGTTGTCCTTAGATAATGGATATGTGTTGATAGCAAAAGTATAGTTTGTTAACCTAATCGCTTTATGTGTGTTGCAAACTAACTAGATTAGTACGCATGCTTCTTCTTCTCCGAATAGTAGAGTACAAACAAACATTGGCTACAACTAAATACGAGTACTCATAAATTGAACACGGCCCAGAACGATTATGCTCGCATGTGTACCTAATGGAAAGTGGATTTGTGGATTGTGGTTATATGGATGTTTGGATGGCTGGGCAAACACTCCAAAAGCAATAGTCAAACACACGCACACACACACACAGACACGCACTGATCCCCATAAAGTGCCACAAATTCCTGGGTGTTCCCTGTACAATTGTGACGCCCCGAAAGCGAATGGATGCCGTCGTCGCCACAGAGTCAGAGTCAGCGTTCAAGTTAGAGTCACAGAACTAAAATGATGCTCTCCGCTGATGAGCAAATGCTGTAGGGTCTGTCTGACTGCCTGACTGCCTGCCTGGCTAGCTGGAGGACGCTGTTGTTGATATTAATGTAGCGCTGTCCGAATGGCAAATGAAAGTCATCAATCAGCGTGCGCACAGCGCGAGCAGAGCCATCAACCAATGTATAAGGTTGAGGGGAGTGCAAAGTGTGAAGTGCGGAAAAGTACACAAGCAAATATAAGAGACAGACAGACAGACCAAACAAATATGAGCCGAGTGCGCATGCGCGGAACGTTATGGTTTTTTTTTTTTGTGTTATTGTTGTTAAAGTACAGTGCCAAGGTAAACACTGTCAAGCTAAAGGGGCGGATCAAAGGCGCGCCCCTTTTTTGTGACCACTTGCATGAAAAATGTGAGAGTGCGAAAAGCGCCAACTAAAGCGCCATTTATTGTGCAGAATGGGCTGGGTTTTATTTTCTTTATAGTATTACAAAAGAATTAAGCTGTTTTCCACCATTTTGTCAACTAAACATTGATGGCTATCTCTCCTTTTTCTCTTGTTTACACTCTCTCTCTCTCACTTTGGTTATGATGTCTTAATTGTTATGCTAAGAGGGCAGCTAGACTCTGTCGTTCTGGAGGCGTTATAAATTAAATTTATGTTTCTATGCAATTTATTATATCAAAAATTGTTGCCACAGCCCCAGAATGTAAGGCCCAACTTAAAAATGGGGGCCTGGCCGTGCTGATAGTCGCGTCACGCCCCATTTGTCGGCTTTTTGATGATCGCCCCAACCAGCCAGCCAGCCAGACAGCCAGACAAACAACTACCTAGTCAGCCAGACAGCAGCAAGTCTCTTCAAAAGTTGATTTTGCTTTTATTAACTCTATTTTATGATCTAGCCTCCTCGCCTGGCAAATCATACATAGAGAGTGGAGCGCAAGGATTTACAATCTGTGCTTCTCTGCAGCAGCAGCAAAGTTCGATTTTAGCGAACGATAAGCAGCAATATCAAGCTTCCTGCTCAGCTGTGGGTGCTGCTGTCGCTGTTGCTGCAGCCTTTATTGAGTCCATGCCGCGGCTGAGATTTAGTTTTAGGGTCAGCCAAAAGATCAGCTTAACAAATGTCCCAAATTTGTTGAGTTTATTTTTTGTTATATTATCGTTAACTGATTTAGCTTTGTCAATTTATTGTAAACAAAGACTTTAGAGTTTTAAGAGTTGGCTTTTAATTTTATCATTATATATTATAATGGTAACGATGTTGTGTGTTTTCAAACTCAAAGTTTTAAGAATAGATACCAAGATTTATTTACAGCCCTTTAACAGCAATATACATGTACTTATTATAAAGCCATTTATACAGAACAGGTTCCATAAGTTGACATTTTTTGCCCATAACCAGTTGGAATACTATATAAAAAGAGCATACAAATGTTTGCAACAGCACAAAAAAGATTTGTTTGTAAAAGTTTATTGCTAGTTTTTATCGCATTTTGTGCATCTTATTACTCTCATTTTTCGTGCCCGAGCATGACAAATAAATACAAAATAATAGAGTTAAGAAAAAAACAAAAATAACATTAACAATGCTGGCAACAACAAGCTCGTAATTCGTTAAGCATTTTGTCATTGTTGCAAGTCAGCAGGAGATCTTTCACTTTTAACCTTTCGAAAGAAACGAAAAAAAAAACATACCATGCGATTTGCTTTTATTACTTTATTGACAATTAAAAGATATTGGAGCAATTGAGGCAAAGTGAAACTCAAAGATGAGTTAAACATTCCTAGTTAATGTCTGGAAGTCGCGGTGTCCCGTGGGCTGCTGCTGCTGGTGCAACAGTTGCAGTTGCAGTGTGTGTGATTTATAGATGCGACGCGTGGCTGTAGCATGTGAAAAATGAACGCGAGATTTATAACATCAGCCTAATTGAATGTTTGATCCTGTGCATAAATAACCAAATTAATGAAAATGATTTTTAATAAATTTCTCAATTGCATGTTTAACTCGAACGCACACTGCGCCGCCACAAAGAAGCGAGGCAAACGCAGAACGCATAAGCTTAAGCATAAGCAAAAGTAAACGCAATCCGCAATTCCATAGCCAATGAATCCCGGCTAGACACGCGGCCCATAACGATGTCCTGCTGAGCATGAGTAATGCTTCTCTATTAGGCGCTGCATCACTCCTGCTAATGGAGCCCATGCAGCTCATGGCTGCTGTTGCAAGCAGTTGCAAGCACTTGCAGCTGCATTTGTGCATCGAGTCGGAAGCGATGTTGTCATTAGGCTGGTCACCTTTTTGCATGAGGGGTTGGGCTTCCAGTGCTCTGACTCCCGCCTGCGCCTGCGTATGTCATACACCCGCTTAATTATAAAGAAATGTATCCGTTTTTGTGATAATTAATGGCGCCATTGCCAGCAGATCAGTTTTTGGTTTGCTTTCGTCTCTTATTCTTTTCGGGTTAGTTCAATTCACAGATAATTGGGCGGCAGTCAGCATTGTCGCATGCTCTTGCCCATGATCGGATCGGATCGGTTGTCTTTTGATTTTACCTCGAACCGACAGCAAATGTAACGAAGTCACAAGTCCAGAAAAGGTGCATTTTCGCATCGCTTGGCATATTTTTTGACATGCCCGTTGACAACTTCAATTAACGAGTGCTCAGTGCTTGTAATTAGCGCATTTCTCATTCTATACCCTTTACCGAAAATGAAACAAAATACACGATCACCGCAATTTTCGCATACCCCAAAATGAGAAACTGACTACACACAACTCCATTCGGGGCGGCAAAAAAATACAGAAACTTCTTTTTTATTTCTTTTTGTTTTTTGGGCAGCTGAAAGTATCAACTGATATCGGCAACGATCAACAGAAAGGAAATGGAAGCCATTTGTCATCATTGTCATTAACAAAGCAACAACAATTCCAACAACAACAAGACACTGTGGGCACTTCCTATGGGTAAGCGGGAGCGGGAGTTGACAAAACAAAATACGTCAATATGCCTCAATGCTTGGGCAGGTTCAACGCCTTGAATTTCTAATAACAATGAAGCGTGCTTTGGGCTGGGCAACGTCTGGAATTTGTAAATGCATACCCTACAAAGAACTAAAGACAGGGTATCATAGTGTCGAAAGAAACTTTATCATCATATTCACATCATATTTAACAACAATTCATTTTAATATGAGAAATCGCTATTATTGTTTAGAGAAGACGGGGTTTCAATCTATTCTTAACTGGTCTTTGAATATTTTACAGGATATCTAAACAGTCATACAATTTTTGTAGTTATCATATCTCGCACATTTCTCATGTGCTTAGGTTTCTGACAAGCACTAAAGTGTTATATTTTGACTATTTGAATAGTCGCATAAATCAGAGACGCCTCAAACAAAACATAAAGGAAAGCAATAGAAAAGTATTGAGAGGCCGCAGCGGCACCTGCTTGGCTTGGCTTTATGTCTTCGTTTTGGGCCCAATTGAAATGCAGCAGACAACGTTTAGACATGACGACAATTTGTCTACGATTAATCTTTGTCCCCGGGACAGTAATGATATAGTGACTGTGGATTTATAGTTCCGGGCAAATTGAGTAAGTGCCAAAGGAAAATAACAATGGATCTTAAAAAAAAAAAAAAACACAGATCAGGAAAGTAAAAGTGTGCAAATGTTTGCTCCTTGGTTGGTTGGTTTGATTGTTCGCCCATAACTTGAACCGAGAACAAAAACAAAAAAACTTGGCAACAATGGCTGGCAAAACACAGAGAGGGACGATCGGACTGCTGGACTGCTGGACAGACAGGCAGGTAGATCGGCTTCGTTTTTGACCGCATAATGCTGCCGGCAATCAAAATCACGTCACGATTGCAATGTGCCTGAAATTGAAGCTGCAGCATAATGCTCTTAAGCAGCGACCGCAACTCTGAATGCTTACAACACTCGCTGGGCATTTTCACACTCATAAACGGTACATAATCAAAACGAAAGCGGCTTGGAGAGTTGCTGAGTTACGTCATCACAGCAAACAACAACAGTTAATTGAATAAAGATTTGTAAACTGTTTGTAATTGCTCGATCGCAGCAGATTAAACACAAAACGAAAGCATTTGTATTCGCTAGATACTATGCCAAATTATTAGCCAGAGATTTCTTACTTTGCACTGAGCAAATATTATATGTGTGGTGGCTATGGCTTTGCGTTTGCGTTTGCGTTTCATGTCTGCCAGGAGCCATAATTGAGATGCCTTTAATGCGATAATAAATTATGAAGCCGAAAAATGAAACGAAAACGAAAACCAAAATGAAAATGAACATGAAAACAACAAAAGCGCACAAGAAAGTTAAATACTACTATATACTGCACAAGCGAAACGTGGCTCTGGCTTTGAGGTGACTGACTTTTTTGTTCATAATGTTTCGGCGTTTTTATTTTCGGTTTTGCTATCGGACCATAGCATTCAATGGCTGTGGCATGCAGCGGCAGCAGCAGCAGCCCAGACGATTAGGACAGGGATTAGGCACAGTTTACCGCAGCCATAAATTATAAGTTTTGGCCAAAAAGTTAACGGGAATGCAAGCAAGCATACAAGCCAAAAACAAACGGTTAGACCCGACACAAGCTAAACATGAAAAGGGAAACTGAAATCCGTTGATGGGCACATTGAACCCATTTAAAGGATTTTGTACCAAACAGGATTTGAGTGAAATTTTTAATTTAAATCAGTTATTTAACAATAAGTAAAGGTACTAAAGTGTGGGAAAATCAACGAAAAAAAGTTATCTTGAAGCGTGCTCTTATCTGAGAATTGCCATCACATCAACTGCGTTGATATATCAAATGTCAAAATTTAATAAAAATTGTATGCCAACATTTTCATATTTCACACAATTGTGCAATGGGACAAATGGTTTATATTTTGAATGAATAATGCCAAAATAAAAAAAGTAATTGTCAACTGTCATGCAATCAGATATGATGCGAATAATTTAAACGCAAAATGTTAGCTCTTTTTATATATTTTTTCTTAGCCACTGTCTGCAGTTAGCGACTCAGCGGTAAGCATTTCAGTTGGCCATTTGTTTGTTGGCCCCTACTGGACAATTAGCAGCGCATTGCGTGTCCACAGGCTGTGGCAAGACGGCTGCAACACAAAAATGCAATGCAGGGACACATCATAGCCAAGTTTGTGTGACTCGTGATCTGCCCTCATGGCCTTACCAATGCTAATGGCAGCCAGGTCGGACTCTCTTTGTATATGTATTGTATATTTGAGCACATGTTTTGTTGCAGCTCTTACAATTTCCTGGTTCGTCTCTGTCGAACAATCGGCACTATCGAATTTTAGCCAACGGCGCTGCACGGCCGCTGCTTGCCTCATAAAAAAAGCAAAAAAAAAACCTAGCAAAAACAAACTAAACTAAAAAAGAGAAGAGTCTCTCAAGAAAAGAAAAAAAAACAGAACATCGATTTGTAGCAGCGCCTGCGCAAAGCGTGAAATTTATGCGACCCACACGCAGCGCCACTCACACGACCACGACCCAAGAGTAGCAGCAGCAGCAGCAACAGCAATACTAGCAACAGCAGCCAGAGCCACAATCCACAAGAAGATGCTTCACCTTCACCCAGCCAAAGTTGTAGTCGATGTTGAAGTTGGAGTCGGAGTTGGAGTCAATGCCAGCAAAATTTAATTTCTCGCAATAAATCCATGACTGATTTATGTACTGCACAATCGTTACAAATCACAAACGTTTACTGAATGAGCGCGTTCGTCTCTCTCTCTCTCTCTCTCTCTCTTTCTTTCTATTCTCCTTCGAAAGGAGAAGCGTTAAGATGAATAAGAGGATGATGATGATGATGAAGGGAAAAAAAGTGACAGTATATGTTTGTCTTTCTGTATGTTGTTAACAATCTGCGCTCACGTGCTGACTTTCAGCTTCAATCAGTGCGCCTTCACTCGCAGCTGAATTGCATTTGAATTAATTAAGAAAAAATAAAAGATGAAGCGACTTCAAATGCTGGCTGAAGAAGATCCTGAGTCAAACAAACAGTAAATACAACAACAGCCTATGTCTCCATTATGTCCAGACATTAACTAGATGTAAATCTTTCATGTTCACACACACAAACACAAACGTGCTTGCTTGAAGTTAAACAATTGAATGAGCCACTGACATGGACAAAATCGATCAAGCCAGAAGACAACTGCAGCACAATCCCAAATCCAACAAGCATCTATAGAATGGCAGCCAAGCAAAAGATTTACATACTCTCGACACTCTCGAGTATCCGCAACGAGGCGACATTGTCCACGGTGCTGACCACTTAAGTTGACAACATCGTCTCAGTGCCCAGGGCGCATGTCTGCAACGTCAACAACAACAACAACAACGACGAAAACGACAACAAGTAACAGAGAGCCTGTTGCCTGTTGCCTGTTTGCCCGGGTGTTGCCAACTTGGGACAAAAAGGATGACTAAATGCATGCAAGTTATTTAAATGAGACATTTTAAGAGTCAGTTCATGGCAAGGCTGCAGAATGTGGACAGCTATTTTTGGTTCCGGCTCTTGCGTACCCTTTGAATAGTGTATGTTGGGTAGATCTTATTGATTACCAAATTTGGTGATCTACAAATCACAAAAATAGCAATCTCAGTACATTCGGACTTTAGTTCCATAACACTTCAATCATAAGCCCATTTCAATTAACGAATTTTCTTTATAGAGTACATACTAGGCTAAGAAAATATAAATTTCACTTCCCCCTTAAAAATTTACCGTTAACATTTAAGATTTGTTTAAAGTGAATGCCAAATCCAAGCAGTGCAAATTTCCTATGGCTCTAAATAATATCCCAAATCTTATGCGCATTCCCAAAATTCATTCTACATAACAGCAATTCAAGTAGAACTTTTAGCGAGAGCATTGCTAAATCGACTTGCAAATAGATTGACTAAAATATTTAAGTTTATGTTGATCTTTCAGCTGTTTTGGGATAAACGCAGCGATGCGAACTATTTATGTACAGACATTTTGTTGGGTTGTGACTGTTTTGTTGCCTGGCTGGTGGCAGTTGACAGTTGGCATTTGGCCAGTTGGTGGTCTACTAATTGTGTCGCAGCTGCCAGATTTATGTGGACCGATCCGTTCGTTAATGTATGCAGATGGGCTATAGCATCAAATTATAATTCAATTCGAATCGAATTGAAACGATCATCGACCACCCGAGCAGCTGTGAAAGACAAGACGACTAGGCTATCTGGCGGGCTGTCTGGCTGGCTAGCTGCCAAGATTGGCTCATAAATTGTCGAAATTAATTCATTCTAGCACCAATAGCGACACCTACTAGAGTTGTCCGCTGGGAATCTCTCTGACCACTTGATTCGTAAGTCATAAATTTATAGTCTTTATTGAAACATCAATTTGGACACCACACAACACCTAGCCACCCAGTTCAAAGTTACCCGATCCCAATTGAATTTTATAAGGAAAACATATACACACAGAGAGCGCGGAGAGCGGAGAGAGATGGCCGAAGAGTGGCAGCAACAAGGTGGTCTGCGGCGATGCTCTAAAGCGTTTCGGCCAACAGCAACGTTGTTGATGTTGATGTTTTGAGCTTGACACTGCTCTTTCTACTGTTTAGAACAGGTTTCTGCCTATGCCCAACTATAAGAATTATCTTCGAAGTGTATATACACTTATATATATATATATATTCTTGTCGTTTCGAATGTCATTTCGTTTCGGATGTTTTTTTGGCAGAATTTGAATTCAACCAATCGCTGCCGATTGTTAAGCACTTTTACAGCTAGTTATGCAAATGGCCGTTGTTTTTTTTATTTTTTTTTTTTTGAGAAAGTCTGTTTTGCTCTAGGCGTTTTTATATCTTTTTTGGAGGCAACAATGGAGTCTGTTTATCGCAAACGATGATCTCATGCCACAAAAAGGCGTGACAAAGGCAGTCATATGAAATTACATACTAGCTTATATTTTTCTATAACAACTTAACTAAATGGCCTGCCATTAATCATACGACGTGTAAAATTGTTGTTTAATTGGAACCGTTATTACATGTATGTACTAAAATAGCAAGCAGCTTTGCAACGGGACATAGCAGGCAGCTTCATACAGCAGGCCGATGTTCAACAAGCAGTTTAAAGCAGTTCCGCAAGCAGTGTTAACTGTTGTTTAAATTAACTTAGTCGTTACTTTTCAAAAATAATCTTCGAATTTAGTTAACTAAATGTGCTTTTAAAATTAATAAAAGGAATATATAAATATACATTTAAAAAAAAAAATAACTTAACTAATATCAAACTAAAATGCTAACATTAGCAGCTGGTTAAAATGCTTTAGGCGGCGAAATTCAACTTATTTTGTTAACAGCGGGCTTACAGCGCGTCTAACATTTGGGGTGGCCTTTTGGGGTGGTTCGTGACCTAGCGCCACCCACAGGAATGTGGCTAGAGCTTTACTACTATAAACGGACGAAACTCAACAGGTTTAAGTTCAGTTGCTTCTGGGCGCTCCTCGAATGTGTATTGTGAACAAAAAGTGCTCCTTGTGACGGAAACAAATTCGACGTTTGCGGTCTTAGCGGTCCTTAAGTGCGTTACCCAAATAGATAATTGAATTTTGTTGTTGTGCGAATGGTGCACACATTAAATGTGGCAATAAAAATAATAATAATGATATTTGTTGCCAATATAAGTTCTCGATTAATGTGCGGAAACATTATACAATCTTATTTTACGCTGCCTTTGCAAAGTTTAAATTGACAACTTTGTGGTCAAATAAATGTTTTTATGATGGTTGCCCATAATTTGTTGTTTAATCATAATTTTTTTGTAACAGCTCGTTTTTGGAGTATTAATGTGTTGATTTAGACCCACGAGCGAGCTGATGACAATTTGTCAATGCAATTAAAACTTTAATCAATAAAGGCGTTTGATGTGTGTGAAAAGTAAACAAAAAGACGAGCCAACGGACACTTAAAAGGATATTGTATGTGTGCGCGGAAATTGTTTGACCAACGATATGCACTGGCAGAAAAAAAACGTAGTTTTTGAGTTAGATACTCGTACATAATCCTTTATTTGCTGCGCGCTATCAAATGTATGGCTTCAATTAAACTGAAAGTGCGACAGGACACACAGAACTCAAACCCCAGCCAGCTGCTCATCCATCAAATTTGTTTTGCTGACATGACGCTGACTGCTTGAGCAGGGAAGGGAAGCTTGTGTTTTGTGGGTGTGTTGTGCCCATATGTGTTTATTTATCCGTATTTGCAATTATGTTACGCGTCCTTTATTCAATTCATTACTGCAGGGCAGAAACTCTACAACTGAATGTGTGTGCTTGCGTGTTTTGTGGCATTGACGACTAGAAAGAGATCGTATTGAACAATTATGTATCGCTTTTTATGCAGCCATAAACGTTTGTGTTTATGAGGCGTTGCCAATGTGCTCACAATATGCTAAATGGTAGAGCAGCTAACAAATTGAATATACAACAAAAAACAACAACTATACACAATGCAAAGGAAGACAACAGAGACAACAGCTTTGGATGCGAGTGCTTCGGCTTCGGCATCGGCAACGGCAACGGCATCAGCCTCGGCTGCGGCATCCACATGTATTAAGATCAACATTAGCAACTGCAAATCGAATCATCCTGCGCAACCTATTGGTGCGGGTGGTGGCAGCGGTGGCCTATTCATGTTGCCCACACACACCTCGCACCACAATCTGCAGCTCGATAAAATTTCTGTGCACTCGATTAGCTCCGAGGATGTATCGAATAGTGGCAGTGGCAGATGTTGCAGTGCTGCTGCACGAAATCCGGCCATAAAAACAGGACGACGCCTGCAACTAATGCAGGTGAGTAAGCGGAGGCGAAGGGGGGAATCTCAACACTCGGCATAAATTAGCAGAGCGTATGCATCTTAATTAGCACACAAATAGTCGGTCACGTGCCTTTCGCCTTAAATGAAGTGACTCGACTAGCAACACCAGACGATAAAGACTAATCACTCTTTTAACACACTTACACACACACACACAAACACACACACACAAATGAGAATAGATGGTCCTGGTTGTGTGTGCAGAAAGCAACTCTTCGGCATTGAACTGAAAGCATTTGTATACATTTTGCAGATGATAATTCTACCATTTATACCAATATTGGCATTGATTGTGCAAACATCGCTAACACTGCAGGAGATATTGGAGTACAGAGCCGATGTGGCAGACATTGAGACACAGGTAAGAAAGAACTATTCAAACGAGGAAACAAGCTGTAAAATACCCAGCAATCAAATACGAACAAGGAAATCTTTTAAACGCCTTTCAAACAAAGTTTTTTGTTTTGCATTAAAGAGACTTGATGAGAATATTAAACTTGTTTATAAATGTTATGTTTAGTTAATCATTCTTATTATTTTGTCAAGTCTTTTTTATTCCAAAGCTAAGACATTCCTTTGCAGTTTATCTCACAACCATTCAGTTATTGTCTACACTTATTATTACAAACAAAAGCAAAGAAACCTTTTCACGGTAAACACAAATTTTAAACAAAATAAGAGTAGAAAATAGGAACAAGTAAAGTAAAATACATATTTTTAAATTTAATAATATCATCTAAAACATCTTATTTATCAAATTGGATAAGATTTGAAGTGTAGCCCAGGAAATATAAGCCAATGGAACAAAGTCATGGTTTGGCATCTAGAATAAAACTGCATTTAAGAAATTTCATCTAAATAAAGTTAGATTTTTGGTCATTTTGCATGTTCAAATTTTATGCCAAAAACTCGACATCATTATTTGGAAAATCTTTCGACTTCCATAACTTCGGCAAAACTGACCCGATTTTCAAAAGCAATGTCTTGAAAGTCATGGTTTGGTATCTAGAATAAAACTGCATTTCAGAAATTTCATTTAAATAAAATTCGATTTTTGGTCATTTTGCATGTTCAAATTTTATGCCAAAAACTCGACATCATCATTTGGAAAATCTTTCGACTTCCATAACTTCGGCAAAACTGACCCGATTTTCAAAAGCAATGTCTTGAAAGTCATGGTTTGGTATCTAGAATAAACTGCATTTAAGAAATTTCATTTAAATAAAGTTAGATTTTTGGTCATTTTGCATGTTCAAATTTTATGCCAAAAACTCGACATCATCATTTGGCAAATCTTTCGACTTCCATAACTTCGGCAAAACTGACCCGATTTTCAAAAGCAATGTCTTAAGAGTCATGGTTTGGCATCTAGAATAAAACTGCATTTCAGAAATTTCATTTAAATAAAATTCGATTTTAGGTCATTTTGCATGTTCAAATTGTATGCCAAAAACTCGACATCATCATTTGGCAAATCTTTCGACTTCCATAACTTCGGCATAACTGACCCGATTTTCAAAAGCAATGTCTTAAAAGTCATGGTTTGGCATCTAGAATAAACTGCATTTAAGAACTTGCATTTAAATAAAATTCGATTTTTGGTCATTTTGCATGTTCAAATTTTATGCCAAAAACTCGACATCATTATTTGGAAATCTTTCGACTTCCATAACTTCGACAAAAATGACCCGATTTTCAAAAGCAATGTCTTAAAAGTCATGGTTTGGCATCTAGAATAAACTGCATTTCAGAAATTTCATTTAAATAAAATTCGATTTTTGGTCATTTTGCATGTTCAAATTGTATGCCAAAAACTCGACATCATTATTTGGCAAATCTTTCGACTTCCATAACTTCGGCAAAACTGACCCGATTTTCAAAAGCAATGTCTTAAGAGTCATGGTTTGGCATCTAGAATAAACTGCATTTCAGAAATTTCATTTAAATAAAATTCGATTTTTGGTCATTTTGCATGTTCAAATTGTATGCCAAAAACTCGACATCATTATTTGGCAAATCTTTCGACTTCCATAACTTCGGCAAAACTGACCCGATTTTCAAAAGCAATGTCTTAAGAGTCATGGTTTGGCATCTAGAATAAACTGCATTTCAGAAATTTCATTTAAATAAAATTCGATTTTTGGTCATTTTGCATGTTCAAATTGTATGCCAAAAACTCGACATCATTATTTGGCAAATCTTTCGACTTCCATAACTTCGGCAAAACTGACCCGATTTTCAAAAGCAATGTCTTAAGAGTCATGGTTTGGCATCTAGAATAAACTGCATTTCAGAAATTTCATATAAATAAAATTCGATTTTTGGTCATTTTGCATGTTCAAATTGTATGCCAAAAACTCGACATCATCATTTGGCAAATCTTTCGACTTCCATAACTTCGGCAAAACTGACCCGATTTTCAAAAGCAATGTCTTAAAAGTCATGGTTTGGCATCTAGAATAAAACTGCATTTAAGAACTTGCATTTAAATAAAATTCGATTTTTGGTCATTTTGCATGTTCAAATTTTATGCCAAAAACTCGACATCATTATTTGGAAAATCTTTCGACTTCCATAACTTCGGCAAAACTGACCCGATTTTCAAAAGCAATGTCTTAAAAGTCATGGTTTGGCATCTAGAATAAAACTGCATTTAAGAACTTGCATTTAAATAAAATTCGATTTTTGGTCATTTTGCATGTTCAAATTTTATGCCAAAAACTCGACATCATTATTTGGCAAATCTTTCGACTTCCATAACTTCGGCAAAACTGACCCGATTTTCAAAAGCAATGTCTTAAAAGTCATGGTTTGGCATCTAGAATAAAACTGCATTTAAGAAATTTCATTTAAATAAAATTCGATTTTTGGTCATTTTGCATGTTCAAATTTTATGCCAAAAACTCGACATCATTATTTGGAAAATCTTTCGACTTCCATAACTTCGACAAAACTGACCCGATTTTCAAAAGCAATGTCTTAAAAGTCATGGTTTGGCATCTAGAATAAAACTGCATTTAAGAACTTTCATTTAAATAAAATTCGATTTTTGGTCATTTTGCATGTTCAAATTTTATGCCAAAAACTCGACATCATTATTTGGAAATCTTTCGACATCCATAACTTCGGCAAAACTGACCCGATTTTCAAAAGCAATGTCTTAAAAGTCATGGTTTGGCATCTAGAATAAAACTGCATTTAAGAAATTTCATTTAAATAAAATTCGATTTTTGGTCATTTTGCATGTTAAAATTGTATGCCAAAAACTCGACATCATCATTTGGCAAATCTTTCGACTTCCATAACTTCGGCAAAACTGACCCGATTTTCAAAAGCAATGTCTTAAAAGTCATGGTTTGGCATCTAGAATAAAACTGCATTTAAGAAATTTCATTTAAATAAAATTCGATTTTTGGTCATTTTGCATGTTCAAATTTTATGCCAAAAACTCGACATCATCATTTGGCAAATCTTTCGACTTCCATAACTTCGGCAAAACTGACCCGATTTTCAAAAGCAATGTCTTAAAAGTCATGGTTTGGCATCTTGAATAAAACTGCATTTAAGAAATTTCATTTAAATAAAATTCGATTTTTGGTCATTTAGCATGTTCAAATTTTATGCCAAAAACTCGCCTTCAGCATTGGCAAATCTTTCGACTTCCATAACTTCGGCAAAACTGACCCGATTTTCAAAAGCAATGTCTTAAAAGTCATGGTTTGGCATCTAGAATAAAACTGCATTTAAGAATTTCATTTAAATAAAATTCGATTTTTGGTCATTTTGCATGTTCAAATTTTATGCCAAAAACTCGACATCATCATTTGGCAAATCTTTCGACTTCCATAACTTCGGCAAAACTGACCCGATTTTCAAAAGCAATGTCTTAAAAGTCATGGTTTGGCATCTAGAATAAAACTGCATTTAAGAAATTTCATTCAAATAAAATTAGATTTTTGGTCATTTTGCATGTTCAAATTTTATGCCAAAAACTCGACATCATCATTTGGCAAATCTTTCGACTTCCATAACTTCGGCAAAACTGACCCGATTTTCAAAAGCAATGTCTTAAAAGTCATGGTTTGGCATCTAGAATAAAACTGCATTTAAGAAATTTCATTTAAATAAAATTAGATTTTTGGTCATTTTGCATGTTCAAATTTTATGCCAAAAACTCGACATCATTATTTGGAAAATCTTTCGACTTCCATAACTTCGGCAAAACTGACCCGATTTTCAAAAGCAATGTCTTAAAAGTCATGGTTTGGCATCTTGAATAAAACTGCATTTAAGAAATTTCGTTTAAATAAAATTGATTTTTGGTCATTTTGCATGTTCAAATTTTATGCCAAAAACTCGACATCATCATTTGGCAAATCTTTCGACTTCCATAACTTCGGCAAAACTGACCCGATTTTCAAAAGCAATGTCTTAAAAGTCATGGTTTGGCATCTAGAATAAAACTGCATTTAAGAAATTTCATTTAAATAAAGTTAGATTTTTGGTCATTTTGCATGTTCAAATTTTATGCCAAAAACTCGACATCATCATTTGGCAAATCTTTCGACTTCCATAACTTCGGCAAAACTGACCCGATTTTCAAAAGCAATGTCTTAAAAGTCATGGTTTGACATCTAGAATAAAACTGCATTTAAGAAGTTTCATTTAAATAAAATTCGATTTTTGGCCATATTCATGTTAAATTTTTGTCAACAAAAATTGACTTAGGCATTGGTAAAAATCTTTCGACTTCCATAACTTCGGCAAAACTGACCCGATTTTCAAAAGCAATGTCTTAAAAGTCATGGTTTGGCATCTAGAATAAAACTGCATTTAAGAAGTTTCATTTAAATAAAATTTGATTTTTGGTCATTTTGCATGTTCAAATTTTATGCCAAAAACTCGACATCATCATTTGGCAAATCTTTCGACTTCCATAACTTCGGCAAAACTGACCCGATTTTCAAAAGCAATGTCTTAAAAGTCATGGTTTGGCATCTAGAATAAAACTGCATTTAAGAAGTTTCATTTAAATAAAATTCGATTTTTGGCCATATTCATGTTAAATTTTTGTCAACAAAAATTGACTTAGGCATTGGTAAAAATCTTTCGACTTCCATAACTTCGGCAAAACTGACCCGATTTTCAAAAGCAATGTCTTAAAAGTCATGGTTTGGCATCTAGAATAAAACTGCATTTAAGAAGTTTCATTTAAATAAAATTTGATTTTTGGTCATTTTGCATGTTCAAATTTTATGCCAAAAACTCGACATCATTATTTGGAAAATCTTTCGACTTCCATAACTTCGGCAAAACTGACCCGATTTTCAAAAGCAATGTCTTAAAAGTCATGGTTTGGCATCTAGAATAAAACTGCATTTAAGAAGTTTCATTTAAATAAAATTCGATTTTTGGCCATATTCATGTTAAATTTTTGTCAACAAAAATTGACTTAGGCATTGGTAAAAATCTTTCGACTTCCATAACTTCGTCAAAAGTTACCCGATTTTCAAAAGCAATAGCTTAAAAGTCATGGTTTGGCTTCTAGAATAAAACTGCATTTAAGAAATTACATTTAAATAAAATTAGATTTTTGGCCATATTCATGTTAAATTTTTGTCAACAAAAATTGACTTAGGCATTGGTAAAAATCTTTCGACTTCCATAACTTCGTCAAAAGTTACCCGATTTTCAAAAGCAATAGCTTAAAAGTCATGGTTTGGCTTCTAGAATAAAACTGCATTTAAGAAATTACATTTAAATAAAATTAGATTTTCGGCCATATTCATGTTAAAATTTTATGACCAAAAATTGCCTTGGGCATTGGTAAAAATCTTTCGACTTCCATAACTTCGGCTAAACTGACCCGATTTCAAAAGCAATAGCTTAAAAGTCATGGTTTGGCTTCTAGAATAAAACTGCATTTAAGAAATTACATTTAAATAAAATTCGATTTTTGGTCATATTCATGTTAAAATTTTATGACCAAAAATTCACTTGGGCATTGGTAAAAATCTTTCGACTTCCATAACTTCGGCTAAACTGACCCGATTTTCAAAAGCAATGTCTTAAAAGTCATGGTTTGGCATCTAGAATAAAACTGCATTTAAGAAATTGCATTTCAATAAAATTAGATTTTTGGTCATTTTGCATGTTCAAATTTTATGCCAAAAACTCGACATCATCATTTGGCAAATCTTTCGACTTCCATAACTTCGGCAAAACTGACCCGATTTTCAAAAGCAATGTCTTAAAAGTCATGGTTTGGCATCTAGAATAAAACTGCATTTAAGAAGTTTCATTTAAATAAAATTCGATTTTTGGTCATTTTGCATGTTCAAATTTTATGCCAAAAACTCGACATCATCATTTGGCAAATCTTTCGACTTCCATAACTTCGGCAAAACTGACCCGATTTTCAAAAGCAATGTCTTAAAAGTCATGGTTTGGAATCTTGAATAAAACTGCATTTAAGAAATTTCATTTAAATAAATTAGATTTTTGGTCATTTTGCATGTTCAAATTTTATGCCAAAAACTCGACATCATCATTTGGCAAATCTTTCGACTTCCATAACTTCGGCAAAACTGACCCGATTTTCAAAAGCAATGTCTTAAAAGTCATGTTTTGGCATCTAGAATAAAACTGCATTTAAGAAATTTCATTTAAATAAAATTCGATTTTTGGTCATTTTGCATGTTCAAATTTTATGCCAAAAACTCGACATCATTATTTGGCAAATCTTTCGACTTCCATAACTTCGGCAAAACTGACCCGATTTTCAAAAGCAATGTCTTAAAAGTCATGGTTTGGAATCTTGAATAAAACTGCATTTAAGAAATTTCATTTAAATAAAATTTGATTTTTGGTCATTTTGCATGTTCAAATTTTATGCCAAAAACTCGACATCATTATTTGGAAAATCTTTCGACTTCCATAACTTCGGCAAAACTGACCCGATTTTCAAAAGCAATGTCTTAAAAGTCATGGTTTGGCATCTAGAATAAAACTGCATTTAAGAAATTTCATTTAAATAAAATTAGATTTTTGGTCATTTTGCATGTTCAAATTTTATGCCAAAAACTCGACATCATCATTTGGCAAATCTTTCGACTTCCATAACTTCGGCAAAACTGACCCGATTTTCAAAAGCAATGTCTTAAAAGTCATGGTTTGGCTTCTAGAATAAAACTGCATTTAAGAAATTTCATTTAAATAAAATTCGATTTTTGGTCATTTTGCATGTTCAAATTTTATGCCAAAAACTCGACATCATCATTTGGCAAATCTTTCGACTTCCATAACTTCGGCAAAACTGTCCCGATTTTCAAAAGCAATGTCTTAAAAGTCATGGTTTGAATCTTGAATAAAACTGCATTTAAGAAATTTCATTTAAATAAAATTTGATTTTTGGTCATTTTGCATGTTCAAATTTTATGCCAAAAACTCGACATCATCATTTGGCAAATCTTTCGACTTCCATAACTTCGGCAAAACTGACCCGATTTTCAAAAGCAATGTCTTAAAAGTCATGGTTTGGCATCTAGAACAAAACTGCATTTAAGAAATTTCATTTAAATAAAATTAGATTTTTGGTCATTTTGCATGTTCAAATTTTGTGCCAAAAACTCGACATCATTATTTGGAAAATCTTTCGACTTCCATAACTTCGGCAAAAATGACCCGATTTTCAAAAGCAATGTCTTAAAAGTCATGGTTTGGCATCTAGAATAAAACTGCATTTAAGAAATTTCATTTAAATAAAATTCGATTTTTGGTCATTTTGCATGTTCAAATTTTATGCCAAAAACTCGACATCATTATTTGGAAAATCTTTCGACTTCCATAACTTCGGCAAAACTGACCCGATTTTCAAAAGCAATGTCTTAAAAGTCATGGTTTGGCATCTAGAATAAAACTGCATTTAAGAAATTTCATTTAAATAAAATTCGATTTTTGGTCATTTTGCATGTTCAAATTTTATGCCAAAAACTCGACATCATTATTTGGCAAATCTTTCGACTTCCATAACTTCGGCAAAACTGACCCGATTTTCAAAAGCAATGTCTTAAAAGTCATGGTTTGGCATCTAGAACAAAACTGCATTTAAGAAATTTCATTTAAATAAAATTCGATTTTTGGTCATTTTGCATGTTCAAATTTTATGCCAAAAACTCGACATCATCATTTGGCAAATCTTTCGACTTCCATAACTTCGGCAAAACTGACCCGATTTTCAAAAGCAATGTCTTAAAAGTCATGGTTTGGCATCTAGAATAAAACTGCATTTAAGAAATTTCATTTAAATAAAATTAGATTTTTGGTCATTTTGCATGTTCAAATTTTATGCCAAAAACTCGACATCATCATTTGGCAAATCTTTCGACTTCCATAACTTCGGCAAAACTGACCCGATTTTCAAAAGCAATGTCTTAAAAGTCATGGTTTGGCATCTAGAATAAAACTGCATTTAAGAAATTTCATTTAAATAAAATTCGATTTTTGGTCATTTTGCATGTTCAAATTTTATGCCAAAAACTCGACATCATCATTTGGCAAATCTTTCGACTTCCATAACTTCGGCAAAACTGACCCGATTTTCAAAAGCAATGTCTTAAAAGTCATGGTTTGGCATCTAGAATAAAACTGCATTTAAGAAGTTTCATTTAAATAAAATTCGATTTTTGGTCATTTTGCATGTTCAAATTTTATGCCAAAAACTCGACATCATCATTTGGCAAATCTTTCGACTTCCATAACTTCGGCAAAACTGACCCGATTTTCAAAAGCAATGTCTTAAAAGTCATGGTTTGGAATCTTGAATAAAAATGCATTTAAGAAATTTCATTTAAATAAAATTTGATTTTTGGTCATTTTGCATGTTCAAATTTTATGCCAAAAACTCGACATCATCATTTGGCAAATCTTTCGACTTCCATAACTTCGGCAAAACTGACCCGATTTTCAAAAGCAATGTCTTAAAAGTCATGGTTTGGCATCTAGAATAAAACTGCATTTAAGAAATTTCATTTAAATAAAATTCGATTTTTGGTCATTTTGCATGTTCAAATTTTATGCCAAAAACTCGACATCATCATTTGGCAAATCTTTCGACTTCCATAACTTCGGCAAAACTGACCCGATTTTCAAAAGCACTGTCTTAAAAGTCATGGTTTGGCATCTAGAATAAAACTGCATTTAAGAAATTTTATTTAAATAAAATTAGATTTTTGGTCATCTTGCATGTTCAAATTTTATGCCAAAAACTCGACATCATTATTTGGAAAATCTTTCGACTTCCATAACTTCGGCAAAACTGACCCGATTTTCAAAAGCAATGTCTTAAAAGTCATGGTTTGGCATCTAGAATAAAACTGCATTTAAGAAATTTCATTTAAATAAAATTCGATTTTTGGTCATTTTGCATGTTCAAATTTTATGCCAAAAACTCGACATCATTATTTGGCAAATCTTTCGACTTCCATAACTTCGGCAAAACTGACCCGATTTTCAAAAGCAATGT
The DNA here is from genome assembly GCA_030179655.1 of Scaptomyza flava. Taxonomy (NCBI): domain Eukaryota; kingdom Metazoa; phylum Arthropoda; class Insecta; order Diptera; family Drosophilidae; genus Scaptomyza; species Scaptomyza flava. The sequence goes on along the minus strand of JARNME010000404.1, from coordinate 83,900,724 downwards.
CTTAAAAGTCATGGTTTGGCATCTAGAACAAAACTGCATTTAAGAAATTTCATTTAAATAAAATTCGATTTTTGGTCATTTTGCATGTTCAAATTTTATGCCAAAAACTCGACATCATCATTTGGCAAATCTTTCGACTTCCATAACTTCGGCAAAACTGACCCGATTTTCAAAAGCAATGTCTTAAAAGTCATGGTTTGGCATCTAGAATAAAACTGCATTTAAGAAATTTTATTTAAATAAAATTAGATTTTTGGTCATCTTGCATGTTAAAGTTTTATGCCAAAAACTCGACATCATCATTTGGCAAATCTTTCGACTTCCATAACTTCGGCAAAACTGACCCGATTTTCAAAAGCAATGTCTTAAAAGTCATGGTTTGGCATCTAGAATAAAACTGCATTTAAGAAGTTTCATTTAAATAAAATTCGATTTTTGGTCATTTTGCATGTTCAAATTTTATGCCAAAAACTCGACATCATCATTTGGCAAATCTTTCGACTTCCATAACTTCGGCAAAACTGACCCGATTTTCAAAAGCAATGTCTTAAAAGTCATGGTTTGGAATCTTGAATAAAAATGCATTTAAGAAATTTCATTTAAATAAAGTTTGATTTTTGGTCATTTTGCATGTTCAAATTTTATGCCAAAAACTCGACATCATCATTTGGCAAATCTTTCGACTTCCATAACTTCGGCAAAACTGACCCGATTTTCAAAAGCAATGTCTTAAAAGTCATGGTTTGGCATCTAGAATAAAACTGCATTTAAGAAATTTTATTTAAATAAAATTCGATTTTTGGTCATCTTGCATGTTCAAATTTTATGCCAAAAACTCGACATCATCATTTGGCAAATCTTTCGACTTCCATAACTTCGGCAAAACTGACCCGATTTTCAAAAGCAATGTCTTAAAAGTCATGGTTTGGCATCTAGAATAAAACTGCATTTAAGAAATTTCATTTAAATAAAATTCGATTTTTGGTCATTTTGCATGTTCAAATTTTATGCCAAAAACTCGACATCATCATTTGGCAAATCTTTCGACTTCCATAACTTCGGCAAAACTGACCCGATTTTCAAAAGCACTGTCTTAAAAGTCATGGTTTGGCATCTAGAATAAAACTGCATTTAAGAAATTTTATTTAAATAAAATTAGATTTTTGGTCATCTTGCATGTTCAAATTTTATGCCAAAAACTCGACATCATTATTTGGCAAATCTTTCGACTTCCATAACTTCGGCAAAACTGACCCGATTTTCAAAAGCAATGTCTTAAAAGTCATGGTTTGGCATCTAGAATAAAACTGCATTTAAGAAACTTTATTTAAATAAAATTAGATTTTTGGTCATCTTGCATGTTCAAATTTTATGCCAAAAACTCGACATCATCATTTGGCAAATCTTTCGACTTCCATAACTTCGGCAAAACTGACCCGATTTTCAAAAGCAATGTCTTAAAAGTCATGGTTTGGCATCTAGAATAAAACTGCATTTAAGAAATTTCATTTAAATAAAATTCGATTTTTGGTCATTTTGCATGTTCAAATTTTATGCCAAAAACTCGACATCATCATTTGGCAAATCTTTCGACTTCCATAACTTCGGCAAAACTGACCCGATTTTCAAAAGCAATGTCTTAAAAGTCATGGTTTGGCATCTAGAATAAAACTGCATTTAAGAAATTTCATTTAAATAAAATTCGATTTTTGGTCATTTTGCATGTTCAAATTTTATGCCAAAAACTCGAGATCATTATTTGGAAAATCTTTCGACTTCCATAACTTCGGCAAAACTGACCCGATTTTCAAAAGCAATGTCTTAAAAGTCATGGTTTAGCATCTAGAATAAAACTGCATTTAAGAAATTTTATTTAAATAAAATTAGATTTTTGGTCATCTTGCATGTTCAAATTTTATGCCAAAAACTCGACATCATCATTTGGCAAATCTTTCGACTTCCATAACTTCGGCAAAACTGACCCGATTTTCAAAAGCACTGTCTTAAAAGTCATGGTTTGGCATCTAGAATAAAACTGCATTTAAGAAATTTTATTTAAATAAAATTAGATTTTTGGTCATCTTGCATGTTCAAATTTTATGCCAAAAACTCGACATCATTATTTGGCAAATCTTTCGACTTCCATAACTTCGGCAAAACTGACCCGATTTTCAAAAGCAATGTCTTAAAAGTCATGGTTTGGCATCTAGAATAAAACTGCATTTAAGAAATTTCATTTAAATAAAATTCGATTTTTGGTCATTTTGCATGTTCAAATTTTATGCCAAAAACTCGACATCATCATTTGGCAAATCTTTCGACTTCCATAACTTCGGCAAAACTGACCCGATTTTCAAAAGCAATGTCTTAAAAGTCATGGTTTGGCATCTAGAATAAAACTGCATTTAAGAAATTTCATTTAAATAAAATTCGATTTTTGGTCATTTTGCATGTTCAAATTTTATGCCAAAAACTCGACATCATCATTTGGCAAATCTTTCGACTTCCATAACTTCGGCAAAACTGACCCGATTTTCAAAAGCAATGTCTTAAAAGTCATGGTTTGGCATCTAGAATAAAACTGCATTTAAGAAATTTCATTTAAATAAAATTCGATTTTTGGTCATTTTGCATGTTCAAATTTTATGCCAAAAACTCGACATCATTATTTGGAAAATCTTTCGACTTCCATAACTTCGGCAAAACTGACCCGATTTTCAAAAGCAATGTCTTAAAAGTCATGGTTTAGCATCTAGAATAAAACTGCATTTAAGAAATTTCATTCAAATAAAATTAGATTTTTGGTCATTTTGCATGTTTAAATTTTATGCCAAAAACTCGACATCATTATTTGGAAAACCTTTCGACTTCCATAACTTCGGCAAAAATGACCCGATTTCCAAAAGCAATGTCTTAAAAGTCATGGTTTGGCATCTAGAATAAAACTGCATTTAAGAAATTTCATTTAAATAAAATTCTACTTTTGGTCATTTTGCATGTTCAAATTTTATGCCAAAAACTCGACATCATCATTTGGCAAATCTTTCGACTTCCATAACTTAAAATATAAAAAGAAATAATTGGTCAGAAAATCGTCAAAAACATAAAGATTTGTTTTTTTTTTATTCAAACATACGAGAATCAACGTTGAAATTCTGTTGTATCTCTTAAATTGACTAGCAGTGCAACTTCTCGACCAGCCTGTTGCAACGATTTTACCCATACCAAACGGGAACAATGTTTCAAGTAACCAAAGACAACATAGATACTAGAGCGAAAGATAGAGAGCAAGCGCGAGCGTAATTAAAATTTATTGCTAAAATTCAATCATGCGTCAAGTAGAGGATAGATGGTGAACGATTCAAGTTTGAGCTCTTGTATCGCTCAATGCTCACTTGACCAGCAAGCAGATGGAGCAAGCTTTGTGGCAAGTATCCTGTGGCCATGGCAATGTTTATTACGCGGCTAGTGGGGCAAATTAAAAGGGAGCGAGATGCGGGGTTTGTTGGGAGCATGTCGCCAATCGGCAATATTTGTTTGCTTAGGTAAGTGCCTTGTGCTCGAAGTCCGCACGGAGAATGTCCTCTCGTCGAGGCACTAAAGAAACTCAGCTGCTGCAGCAGCTTTGAGTGGGCAAGGACCTTCCCTAACAAACAAGCCGCGACCCAAATGCAAACCGCACAACCCACTCCCCTCCAGCCACGCACCGCACCTTGTCCACTTTTTATGCAAATGCGTGGCGCAAAATATGAGAGAGAAATAATAAGAATATTGCTTGATGCTAAAGTGAATTGATAGGCAAAATATGCAACGTCACATATACAAGTTGTGCTAAGTTGATGGGCGAGGATGGGAATGATGGGGCCTGGGGGGAGTTAGTAAACACGCACACACACACAGGAAATGCGAACTGAGGGACAGACAGCCCCTGAATTGGGTCACGTACTTAGGAATGCAAAAAAAAAAAAACACAGGAAATTACTACGGATAGCCACGAAAACTGCATACTCTAGCCGCATCCATTACTCAACGGATGGATTGGGGTTTGGTGTGTTACTAAATGTGCAACTTACGTTTGACATTGAGCATTTAGATAAGTTACACTTTTTTGCTGTCCCAACTTCAACATGAAGTTGACTTGAACTTTAATTTCTTTGGACAGGGAAAACTCTGTATCAAAATGAATAATTAATATGTAAATTAGCTAATACCCAAACAGAAGAAGATTTGCTTGCGTGTAAACAAGAAAAAGTGAATTCATTCTTGTCGAATTCTATAGACATTCAAGATACACTCATTGTTAGTTTGAAAAATAATTTGATATAAATCTAAATTATCTAAATTTATCTAAATTCAATATAGAAAACATTATAAGAAATATAAATTCATTAAATGTTAACATATAACATCGTTTGTTAAATGTATATAGCTTATTAATATCTATTCTCTCCATAAAAAGAACCAACAATACTTCCTTTAAGTAATTAATAAGTTTATGCGAGGAAAGATAGAAAACTTGATGAATTATTCATTGCGTTGCCAAGTAGACGACTAACCAATCAAGACCACACCTAGCTTAGGACAAACGTCTCTGATAACTGCGCAAAAAGGACACACACACACACACACACAAATACACATAATCGCAAACACACACGTAGATAATCTCGTTTGTGTATTTATTTTTTTGCCGCCTGCGACAGGTGACGATTGCAACGGACTTGGGCAAAGTTGTCACACGGCTGCAACTGGAACGTTCCGAGGTTGCCTTCTATATTTTTACCAACGGCAGCAAGCAGCGGTAAGTTAACTTGAAAATTTCTTTCGTTTTCGTTTTTGTTATATTTTCTTTGTCGCTTTTGTCAATCATAACAATGGCCGCCATCGAGTGCAATTTATACCGTTTGCAGTGCCAATCTGACACAGCGCTTTACCAATACGGATTATGCGTTGAACAACATGACCACTTGGAGCGAGATTAGTGTGCCCACGGCGCCCGATGAGGATGAGGATGACCGCGAGGTCATGTTAAATCGAAATGACTTTCAGAGTCGTCTCAATGAGTTTAGGGAACGCGTGCGCCTCGAGCCCGAGGATAGCTCCATTACCGAAGTCATGAACTGGTATACATCGATTAATCGCGGTTTACTTCATCACCTGAATGAGCAGATTAAGGAGACGGACAGCAGTGGTGTCTGGCGGTGAGTTGATTATTTATTAAATTTGCTACATTTATCATTTAACTTTAAAAAGTTATCTCTTGTTTCGAAAAGAAACAAACATCGTTTAAACGTCTTACCTATTTCTATCTTAACAGCTTTTTGGTTGGTTTTAAAAATCTACTTAAGAGCATTGAGTGCCAGAACATAGCAACCTCCTTTGGCATACGATACTATGGACGTGGGCCACTGACCGCTGAGAATTTTGTCTCCTATGTGCGTTATGAGTTTATGGCACGGGAGATGATCAACTCCACGCTAAACTATGCTCCAATGTTGAAGCCCATGTACACAAACATAACCAGTACAAAGAAGTTTCATCGCGTGAAGCTGATGTAAGTATGTTGGGGTTTCAGGGATGTAAAATAAAATGAAAAACTATATTTTTTTTTAGGAGCAACATGGTGCTGAAGAACAAGCCAAATATATCGGACGAACGCAGAGCAATTGAATACAATGAATTTATGCACAATTACACAGATGATCTGAGAATACTACAAAAAGCATTGCGACGTCTAATCAAGTACGTGTAAAGGCTTGAAGGACTTAGTATGTAACGCAAGCGTGCTTTTAGAGCTTTTATTATATATTTTCCTAAACTTGCCTTCAAATTGCAAAGCACAGCCTGCTTTTATACAATATATTTGTGTTTTGCACTTGCAGGGAATATGTGGACAAAACTTTGGTAGAAGCGGACCGCAAGGAGGCAATTGGCATAGCCATACTTGTGGTTGTTCTTTTGGTATCCCCAATTATAATCATACTTGTCAAGAATGCGGCTGCGACAATACAGGTAGGTATAAGCCCTTAAATGGAATGCATAACAAGTAAACTAAGTCTTAGCCACAATTCGCAGTTATATGCAATGAATTTGTCCCTAAAAGCGAAGGAACTAAAACGTGAGAAACGCAAAAGTGATTCGTTGCTCTTTCAAATGTTGCCGCCCAGCGTTGCAATGCAGCTAAAGCAAACCCAACAGGTGAGCGAGTGTGTGTGTGTGTGTGTGCGTGTGTATTTAATGTACAAGTAACGGTCTTTATTTCGGAACAGGTGCCCGCTGAGCTTTACGAGGCAGTTACAATTTATTTTAGCGATATTGTCGGCTTCACCGAAATTGCGGCCGAATGCACGCCATTGGAGGTAAGATTTTGGGTAATTGGTATTAAGGTACAGTGAAACTTCTGAAATATCAACATGCTTTTAGTTGAAAATTTGTAGAAATTCGTTAAGATGTTCAAGAATTAACCTGAAATAAGAATTAAGCAAATATTTCTTAAAGCTTTCTCCTTACCGAGCGATGACTGTAACAGTAAATTCAAAACGTTAATTGTTATTGAAATGCGGCAATTTATTCGACAGGTGGTGACCTTTCTCAATTCGATATATCGCGTGTTTGACGAACGCATCGAATGCTATGATGTCTACAAAGTGGAAACCATTGGCGACTCCTATATGGTTGCCTCCGGGCTGCCCGTGAAAAATGGTAATTTATGCAAATTTCGCTGTCATTTGCAGCAGACAAGCTACCCAAGCCGAAAAAACCTTTCCACCGTTTCGTTCTCCCTATTCCTCTCTGTCTCTTTCCGTCTTCCTTTTTCTTTCCGTTGCGCTTATTTGACTTTGTGTGCCTCGGCGCCCTAATTTATGCTGCGAAATGTTTGCACAGCTTGCTACAACCGAAAAATTAAACATATGTTTGTCTACTCTAACCCAAACTCAACCCGAAGGCAACAAGCACATCAGTGAGATTGCAACAATGGCACTTGATTTGCTGGACGCCTCTTCGGTCTTTCGACTACCCCGCGCGGGCGATGAGTTCGTGCAAATACGCTGTGGCGTCCATACCGGTCCCGTTGTCGCCGGTATTGTGGGCAGCAAAATGCCTCGCTACTGTTTATTTGGTGATACTGTAAATACCGCATCGCGCATGGAGAGCACGGGTGAAGCGCAGAAGATACATATCACCGAGGAGATGCACGAAGCGCTGCAACAGGTGGGCGGATTTAAGACGGAACATCGCGGTCTCATCGACGTCAAGGGTAAAGGTCTGATGAGCACCTACTTTCTGACATGCAAGGACGGTCCGGTGCGGGTGCGTGAGGAGATTTCGTGGTGTGCGGATATGCAGCCTGTGTTCCTTGATCATCTTAAGCTACATCCGCCAACCAACTACAAGCTCCCTAAACGAAAATAAGCAACAGAAGGCAGCACACAAGCAACAATTTTCCCAATGAGCAAATTATTACTATTATCCACCCATCTGTGTGCTTTACTGATATATGTCTAGATTTCGCTGTGTGTGTATTTGTATGTGTCTGTAATACTTATTCAGTTACGCCCGGTGGGCGTTATAAGCTCATCCGTGTAATCTGCTGTATAGCCAAAAAAAAATATAAAAAATATATGAATAGATACATAATTGAGTGCACTGATAGAAATGATCAAGTACTTTGTACTTAAAACCGAATGCTTCGAACAATATTTCAAGCTAAGTATGGAATAACTGGAATCGATTTTGTAGTACTTAATTCAAGTACGATTGTTAACATTCGTTTGTTCTGGTTCTTGTTTTTATGCAAAAAGTTGTGTGCCTGATACAAGAATGACGATTCTTTATCCAAGAATTTGTATTCCGTACTTAAATCAAGAATGAAACTCTAGAATTGCGAATACTCAATACAAATCTATCAGTCTACAAGTTATTTAATAGCTACAACTGTATGTTTGCATGTATTATACATAGTATTAGCAACCCATCGATGTCTTTAAAAAGACAATATCTTTTTAGTATAGTATCTATCCATTTGCGTATATGCTCTTAAACATAAGGGAGGCTCGGTAACAACGGGAGCTAGAAGACAATCCTATTGTGGAGAAAATTTGCTTTATAACAAATATATATAATCTTTAAATTACTCTCATTGTTTCTATCTTCAAAGTCGGCCGACAGTCTGTGTAGGGGGACTAAGTAGGGGTGGTGAACCATGCTCCGTGATCGACCAGTCGATCGCGGAGTGTGGTGCCCCGCTTCTACTCCGTAACTGCCAGACTGCCGGTAGTGCAACTTATACCTCCTCGTGGTGGCTGCTGGTAACAGGGTCCTGTGTAGGTCATGTCTCTGGCAGGATACCTGGCTAAATTAAGTTGGGCGAAAGAGAGTAAACTCTTTTTAATAAAATCCCCAATCTAATGGTGGAACAGCATATGCCAGGAGATGCGTGGCTAGGGGGGTGCCTAGTTGCTAGTATGCGGACTTGGGGTATGGTGGCGCGGCCTCATTTTAATCTGCCACACTACGGTACGGCACGGCGTAGTGTTTACCGGTTGCCATCTTACTCGTGGGATCAAAATGAACGATTTACAAAACAAAAAAACCGATGTTGAAGAGGAGAGTGGCCCCCAGGGACACAAAACAGAGGTGGCAACACCTCAAAACGAGCAACACCAACGCGGTAGTGCCTCAGTGGTGGACCTGACACCACAAGGCACAAGCACACCAACCACCGACAGTGTTGTAGGCCCTACACTGCCTAAACTGAGCGGCGCTGGCAAGAAGCGACTGGCTTTCTTTCTGCGGCAGGGGCTTAGCAAAGAAGAGGCTTACTCCAGAGCTAGGACCCCAATGGAGAAGAAAGGGGAAACAGCATGCCCAAAACGCCAGCGGTCCACAAACCACAGCTCAGAGGTAGTCGCCACTAAGAAGATGAGGGATGACATGCCCTCCACCTCTAAGGCTGCAGGCAAGGGTAATGAAAGGCAGCCCTCTGCCTCACATCACCCAGCCAAGGCACAGGTGCATAAGGAGCGTGGCTCTATTCCGGTTAGGGGGACAACAGGTACCCAGGCCGACAAGAAACAGCAAAATGCTAAAATAAATGAGGCTGGTATAGGAGTGAAGTTGGCGGTATTAGCAAGGGACTACCCAACAACGGCCCTAACGACCGCGCAAATGGACTCCATATCAGCCGCTATTGAAGACAAAGTGCTGGAGCTGATGGATGGGCAGATACAACCGGCCTTCCTTGGCTCTACCTACAAAGCTGGGTATCTAGCACTTCACTGCAAGGACTGCGTTACAGCGGAGTGGGTGAAGGCGACGGTGGTCAAAATGACGCCGTGGGACGGCGCCACACTCTGGTCGACAGAGGAATCAAAGATTCCTCACCCCAGAATTGTGGTCGGCTACTTCCCCAAGTCTGCAGCCATGGAGACAGGCAAGGTCCTCAACTTTTACAGGCACAAAACAAAGGCCTAAACACCTCGGCCTGGAGGGCCCTAAAGAGAGTGGAAAAGGGCTCAAACGCCATGCTTGTGCTAGCCGTTGACCAAAAGTCGGCAGCCACAATTGAGGTAACGAAGGGAAGGATGAACTTCCGCCTTGGCCAAGTTACTCTCAGAATAAAAAGTGATGATACTACAGAGGATGAGCTCATCAAACAAGTCAGCGTTATGGAGATTGAAGAGAGTAGTTTAAGCTCTCCAAATGTCTCCGGTGCTGATCCGCCGCCAAAATAAGATGTTTGCAGGCAAACCTTCACCACGCTAAGGCGGCGACGGCTGAAATCAGCAGTAGGTTTGCTAGCAACACCAAGGACATCGGGCTTCTACAGGAGCCCTGGTTCTTCAAAGGTCGCATTAGAGGCCTAAATACCAAAAACACACAGGTAATATATGATAGGAAAGCGGCCAAACCTAGGGCAGCAATTATCATTAACACTGACATAAGATTTCTGCCTCTCACAGAATTCATAGACACCGACACAGTGGCCATACTACTGGAACTGGAAATCGAAGGGGGTAAGAAAGAGGCTGTTCTGGCCTCGGCTTACTTCCCTGGTGACTCCGAAGCTGTTCCAACGGATACTATCAGATCTTTAGTGGAGTACTGCAGAACACACCGGAAAGACCTGATAGTTGGATGCGATGCAAATGCTCACCACCTAGCATGGGGAAGCACAGACACGAACAACAGAGGTGAGTCTCTCTTAAACTATCTTATATCAACTAACTTATCAGTAGCAAATAGGGGGAATGAACCAACTTTTGTTAATTCTATAAGGAAGGAGGTTTTAGATCTAACACTGGTTTCTGACAGGGCCATAGACTTGGTGAAAGAATGGAGAGTGTCCGAGGAGGCCTCAATGTCTGATCATAGACACATTCTCTTTGACCTTGAGGGACCGGTGAGGAGCGTTGTGCTCTACCGCAGCCCAAAAACCACTAACTGGACGAAATACTCCGAAATCCTTACAGGAAAATTATCGGGTAATAGACCACAAATAACGAATACTGAGGAGCTAGAAAGGGCAGTTAATACCCTGACGCACGATCTAGTCTCAACCTTCAATGACTGCTGCCCACAAAGGGCTAAGACCTCTAGCAAGAGGGTCCCCTGGTGGAATTCACGACTTGAAGAATTACGAAGAGAAGCTAGGACAGAGTTCAACAGGGCCAAAAGGTCCAACAATTGGGATCTCTACAGGACATCCTTAACTAATTACAATAGGGAGTTAAGGAAATCCAAGAGATCCTCATGGAGGAATTTCTGTGAAGATCTTAGGGACATACCCTCAACTGCAAGGGTCCATAGAGCCCTATCAAAAGCCAGTGGAGGACCGATTGGGACACTGATGGGCCCGAACGGTGTATACACCAGTGACTCACAGGAAACTTTAGAGGTTCTTCTAAAATCTCACTTTCCTGACTGTTCATTCTGTAGCACAGAGGGAGACCCTGACACAGAAGAACTGAGGCACACAAGAATCATAGACCCAATAATAAAAAACATAGTTAGCTACGAAAGGGTAGAATGGGCAATTAACTCCTTCAAATCCTACAAATCCCCTGGTCCAGATGGCATATTTCCAGCCATGTTATCAAAGGGCAAAGGGATCATCATTAGGAAAATGATTCCTATATATCGAGCCAGCCTTTTGCTGGGATATATTCCAAAGACCTGGAGAGCAGTAAAGGTAATATTCATTCCTAAGGGCGGGGACAAGCCACCATGCTCTCCCAAATCATACAGACCAATCAGTCTCTCCTCTTTCATGCTAAAGACCATGGAGAAACTGATAGACTGCTACGTCAGAACTGACATTTTAGAAGCCAACCCGCTTCACAAACTGCAATTCGCCTACCAGAAGGGTAAATCCACGGTGACGGCACTGCATCATTTGACAACTGACATAGAAAAAGCAATTGACGCAAAGGGGGTCGCCCTATGCGCCTTCATGGACATAGAGGGTGCCTTCGATAATGCAAACTTTGACTCAATGAGCCGGGCTCTGACAAACAGGGGGGTAAACCCTAAGGTAGTAGCCTGGGTGAAGGCAATGCTATGCCGCAGACTGATAAAGGCCGATCTTGGACTTGCCTCGGCTAGCATACATGCCTCAAAAGGCTGCCCACAGGGTGGTGTTCTATCTCCTTTACTGTGGTCACTCCTAGTAGACAACTTAGTTCTGTCTCTCAATGCAAACGGATGCAAAACGATAGGATATGCAGATGACATATCCGTAATCATCAGGGGCAAAGATGAAAGGATCCTAGCAGACCTCATGCAACGTGCTCTCGATCAAACGGTAACATGGTGCACCTCAGAAGGGCTCTCTATCAACCCTAGTAAGACCATCATAATCCCGTTCACCAATAAAAGGATTCTAAAATTCCCAGACATAAAGGTTAGTGGCACAGTTGTGACTCTGAGTACAGAGGTAAAATATCTAGGGGTAACTCTGGATAGCAAACTCACTTGGAACGCACACCTGAGAGCAGTAACCACAAAGTCAACTCGATCTCTCTGGGCTGTCAAGCAGATGCTTGGCAAATCATGGGGGCTTTCTCCACGAATGGCCCACTGGGCGTACACCCAAATGGTAAGACCAATGATTCTGTACGGGGCGGCAGTATGGTGGGAAAAAGCCACACAAAGCACCGCTATCAATAAACTCAACAAGGTACAAAGGCTAGCTTGCCTAAGTATCACAGGGGCACTGAGAACGACCCCGACAGCAGGTCTGGAAGCAATTCTAAACCTAACTCCCTTACACCTAGCTATAGAGGAAGAGGCTGTAAAGCAGGCTCTGGGGCTCTATGTAGGTAACAAATACCAGAAGGGCAACCTTAGAGGACACCTAGGTATATTGAATAGGGTAGAGGACATCCTTGATAAAACAAAAACCCTAGACCAAATACAAACCATCCATAGTTTCACGAAAAATTACAAGGTCATTTTTCCAACAAGAGAGCAATGGACTTCAAATCCATCTTGGCTAAATGACGATGCACAAAATTGGTTCACAGATGGATCCAAGACAGCATCAGGGGTAGGAGCAGGCATAGTGGGTCCTCGCACACACATCTCTCTCTCACTTGAGGCCGAATGCACCGTTTTCCAGGCGGAGCTCTTCGCTATTTTACAGGCGGTATATAGACTGAATAGCAGACGATTGGTAGGAGTTAACATTCGTATACTCTCCGATAGTCAAGCAGCTCTTAAAGCACTAAACAGCTATAGCTATAGCTCAAACTTCATACATGAATGTCACCGTGAGCTAAATGCACTGGCAACCAATAATAGAGTTTCTCTGGTTTGGGTCCCAGGACATGAAGGTCACTCAGGTAATGAGGCCGCGGATGTAAGGGCTAAATTAGGAGCGGAAGCCCCGTTTATAGGCCCAAGTCCAATGTTTGGTTATTCAAACAACAAACTCAAATCTGACATACACAATTGGTTAGAAAAAAAGAAAATAATGCACTGGAACAATCTAGAGGGTCTTAGGCACTCAAAAAGATATGTTTGCCCTGATGCAGCAAGAGCAAAGGTAGCTCTATCCTTAAACAGATCACAACTTAGGTCACTTTGTGGGGCGTTAACAGGCCACTTTCCCTGCAACGACCATCTACATAAGATGGGCCTTGCTAGAAACAGAACTTGTAGATTCTGCGAAGAGGATGTTGAATCAATGGAACACCTAATCACAAACTGCCCCGCCCTGGCACGTAATAGAGCAAAGCTGTTAGGCAACTACACTCTCAGAGAGGAAGACCTGATGCATATCCCACAGACTGGTCTGACTCAGTTCCTGAGAACATTAAAAATGAACTAGTGGTAAGGGGGCACAATAGATCCTTGTGGGTCGCAGTGCCGAAGGGCGCAAGCCCACCCTCGTTCGACATTACATACATACATCTTTTAGTATAGTATCTATCCATTTGCGTATATGCTCTTAAACATAAGGGAGGCTCGGTAACAACGGGAGCTAGAAGACAATCCTATTGTGGAGAAAATTTGCTTTATAACAAATATATATAATCTTTAAATTACTCTCATTGTTTCTATCTTCAAAGCCTATACCAAATCAGAACAACAATTTTCAAGATATTTGAACTACTCACCTAATATGTTATAAGGTAAAACGCGACTTATTATTGGCATAACTAACGAAGTATCATCGGTAAATCTATAAAAAAAAATAACTCTTTTTTTATACCCTTAACCCATAAAATGGGTAAATAAGGGTATAATGATTTTGTGCAAAAGTATGTAACAGGCAGAAGGAAGCATCTCCGACCCCATAAAGTAAATATTTTCTTGATCAGCATCAATAGCCGAGACGATATAGCCATGTCCGTCTGTCCGTCCGTCTGTCTGTATGAACGCGTGGATCTCAGAGACTACAAGAGCTAGAGACTTCTGATTTTGTATTTAAGTTCTCCTATACCATGAGCAGAACAAGTTTGCTTCAAATTATCAATAACTATTCTGGTTTCCGGTATACACATGATATCGATAACAAAAAATATCGAACTTGGAAAATGTAAAAATGAGGTTCGAAGTAATGGGTAACGATAGAACTTTTCTGAAAATTTCGTTCAAATCGGTTGAGAAACACCGGAGATATCGAATTTAATCGATTGAAGCTAAGTCAGTATACCAAAGTCTTACATAAATTTAATTTATTTATTGCAACTGGGTTCAGGGTATCTTCTAGTCGGGCTCTCCCGACTAGAGCTTTCTTACTTGTTTTATTATTCTATTATTTTGAATAATATAAAAAATATAGCTTTAAGTCTCATCTCCTTTAAAGTGAACTTGAACAAAGGTATCACTGCATTAACGTTCATGGATACGCAATATGGATTCATAAAATATTTTTAAAGTACATTAAAAAACATTTTTAAAAATAGATATATATCTGCATATTCCAAATCTGTATAGTTAGGGTCAGTTGCTCGAAAATAAATGTTATACTCTTTGAAAAGATAATCTAAGCAAAGCATGAATATTAATTCGGTTTTGGAATTATGGCTGATTAAGCAGCTAGTATTATTAAGGCTTGTGTATGGCGATCGGGGCACCTTTTCGAAGAATAGCGATGAAGAATTTCAGATGCTTGTTGCAGGCGGTTATATACCCGATAATAGTAAATTTGTGAGTAATTTGGTATCCATACGAACCTTACAATACATTGAATATCCGGGGGATAACCATTTTTGCACCGGCGTTATCATTAGCAGTCGCACAATTCTAACGGCAGCGCATTGCGTCACAGAGTAAGAGATCTATTTCTAAGCCCAATAGTAAAAATTGTGGATTTGTTTATTCTGTAGCAGGCACAAGTCCGTTATGAATCCACGGGGCATACTGATCGTGTTTGGGTCGACTTATCGCCTTGATAGATATGGCGAGGACGACTGCCGACGAACGGATCGCATTGTGGTAAATCCGAAATATAAACGATACACGAGATACGATGTAGCTTTGCTGCGTTTGGTGTCACGCATTCCAGGCGATATGCGACATGTGAAACCGGTCGCTAAGCGAAAGCACATCAAAATTTATGAAGGGATGACGTGCATCACACTGGGTTGGGGTCAGCTGTATCCGGTAGTATTCTCAGAGCATTCATTACATTATCCATTTTATTATTATTTGTTAATTTGGTAGCATGGTCCGTATGGCAATGAGATGATGTTCCTAGATGTCATCATACGTTCAAGCGAATTTTGCAAAGATTTGGAAAACTTTGACGACGACGGCAATATCTGTGTGCAGCCAGTCACCGGACAAGGACAACTTTGTGCTGGGGATTTGGGTGGTCCGTTGATGTGTCAGGAATATCTGGCTGGCATTATTGGTGGCTCACGGAGCCCTTGTGAGGGCGTCAAGTCAATGAAGTTTGTCAACTATTCTCACACAGAAGAGTGGATTGACAAGACTGTTAAACTTTTGTCCTGTGGCAACAACATAAGGCTTTCACCTGCACTATTTTTGCTGCTTATTTTGACAGTTGTCTAACTTTAAAACTCCGAGCAGTGTTAGGAAACGTTGATCAATTTAAAGTTTAATATTGATTGCATGCATAAAAAATATATCAATACTCAGTATTTTACCAATTTGATTGTACATATGTACATATATATTAAGTCTGCAATGTGTTATAGGCGGCAATATGCTATCGATGGTTTAGGATGTTGAACGAGGGCTGGAGAGTGGTGCTGGCATCCGATAAAAGATTACTCGATTGCTTGCTGACTAGAAAAGAAAAGGCCATAAATAGACAGAAAATTGCAGCGGCAGGCAGAAACGGGAATAAAGATATTCACAGGAATCAAGAGAAGAATCGTTAACAGTGATTTGAGAGGCGCTTGCAGCATAGCAGGTATGAGAGGAAAATGATTTAATCGCTTTTAACAAATTTCTCTAACAAACACAGCAAAATGAATGCTCTTCGAAGGGCTTATCAACGCATATTTGTCACAGCTGCTCCGAGAGAGATAAATGACGACAAAGACCGCATGCCGTCAATTGATGAAGCAGCCGCATTCCTTAACATACGCGCCAATGGAAAACGTGTTGATGAGACATACATCGCGTATTGTGACGTTATAATACGTGAATACCTGAAAAAACGCAAAAGCGTGTCATTGATGGTTGAAAATGAAATCAGCTATTGGGCTTTCGTAAGCCATTTAGCATCACTAGGTTATCCAAAATGGGACAAACTAGCGGTGATGCGATATAATGACAGCATCAACATGGTACAGCGCCGCACCATCCGTATAATGGATTGGATAATCACTATTCCATTCACTTACATTGATTTGAAATCGTATAACAACCACAAGCCTACCACAAATCGCCACTGGACATTCCTTTCAGTTTTCCTCGCGATTCTGAAACTCATTTTCAACAAATTAACATTCTTCTTTCTGCTCGGCTATATTTTAACGCTTATTCCGCTACCACTAGAAACGTAGCCTTCGGGGTCATAACAATTAATACATAAAGAATTATTAAAGTTTTGCAGCAAGTTGGCAACACAAAATAATACTTGTATTTTTCTTTGGAACTAGCAGCGCTGCCATCTCATGGCAATTAATGAACAATCGGACTTTCAGTGGCAGCGCTGCCACCTGTGCCAATGTGAACTAGTTCTTATGATCTGGCCAAATTCTCGATAAATGTATCGTATTAATATTATTATGCAAAACATAAAAAAGTTTATCATATTCATCGGTAGCTTACTTACATGCTTTTATTTCCCACGCAACACAGTATTATTATGTATGTATGTAATGTATGACATTGCATGTATGTATGACATTGCATGTATGTATGACATTGCATGCTGAATTGAATCAAAAATTGTATACCATTGCTCATCGATAGTTAATTGAACTTATTGTTCCTACCATATGCAATTAAATCAACCGGATTAATTAATCACTTAAAACAAAATCATCACTTTATGGTGGCATTTGCTCTTTACAGAATGCAGCTCAAACGTTTTTGTAACTTCGGATCACCGTACCGTTCTTAAACATACATATTAATGCAAGCGCAGCCAACTTCACAAACGCGCAAAAATTCTAAACGGCATTAAATTAACTAGTTATCCAGAATTGATAGCGAAAATACACAAAAATGACCGAACAGGGCTTATTAAAATATGTTAAAAACGTTATACACTCATTAGTTGTATCATCGCCCGATCGGATGACTGTAGACCGACTAAAAAGAGACTATGCACGCGAAGAAGGCACGCCGGTGCCATTTGCTAAGCTCGGCTATAGAGATATCGAAAGCTTCTTAAACTCTATCGCCGACACAGTCCTGGTGAGCTTTCATATTAACTGCTTTTTTTTTATTTCTTTCTTTCTCTTTTTGTGTGTTTTAGCTACATGGATATGGACCTATGGCAACAGTGTGCGCGAAAAGGAACGCTAAGACGGCACACATTCAGAATTTAGTGCAGGGCCAAAAAAAACCGAGCAACAAGTCAAAAGGCCGTGGGCCACAAAGGTACAGATATGGATATAACAGCGATCGTGCGGGCATCGTATTTCTAAATGAGCGATATAATGGCAGCTATGGCCAACAATCCAACAGCAACAATAATTATTCTCAACACTCGCGACAATGTCCAAATCAAGAATTGGTGATGAAATCATTCTCAAATATGACCTTAGCGCCTGTCGATGATGATTCTTCTTCTGATGAAAATTATGACAATGAGATATTTGTACCCAAAGGAGAACTTGTTGAAACACTTATACAATCGAACAATATGGCAAATGGTCCACACAATGACTATCCATCATCCGATGAACGGCGTGATAAGGATGCCATTCCTACATACGCAATGGTAAACCTTAACTAAATATTTACTTTTTCGTCTGCTGAGCTTGCATATTTATTTTAGAAGAAAGATATTTTAAACAGCAATCACACCAATGATGAAAATCATAACATCAAACCAAAAGAAATTGAGCCTGTGGTTCAATATTTGTCTTCCGATGAGGGCAGCGATTCGGATGCTATTCCAGCATATGCTGTGGTAATATTTATTTTGCGATCAAATTTTTCGTTTTATAAGCTAACTATTTATTATTTATTGGTAGGACGAGCGTGTAATGGGCTTGGAATATCCTAAGGATGCGGTTCGCTTTGATCAACAGTTGCCGCAGCGAAATATTCACAACAAATTTAAGTTGGAGGATCGCATTGAAGTGCAGCTTGTGACGGTATTGAATGTTTTCATTTATTAAACATAGTAAATATCTGAATTATATTTGTATAGGTTTCGTGTCCGCATAACTTCAATTTTTGGTTGCATGACGATCAGTACGAAGATTACAAGAACATGGCTTGTAACATGCAGTAAGTTTATTTTTATAATAACTCAACACTTTTATACTAGCATACTTTGTTTAAACAGACGATTTTACAACGACATCCATGAGATAAGGTACACTATACCATTATTCCATATCATGTCTGGACACTTGGGAGCTATAAACGTTCGCAACAGAGTTTGGCATCGCGTTCAAGTGTTGAACATTAAAACAGGCAACAAAAATAATATTGAGGTGAGCTATTAAAAATGATGTCCCACCAGCAAACTATTAATGTTTTGTTTATTTATTTTGATTAGGTTGAACTTATTGATACGGGCGAAAGACTTTGGATCTGTCACACTGATCTTAAATATCTTAACAAGGCATTTGCCATATTGCCGCCCCAATATTGGCGAGGTCGTCTGGCCTGTGTTCGACCCCGTCATGGAACATTTTTTTCAGTCGAGGCAAGCAATTACTTTTACGATCTGGTGTGTTATCGTCGTCTCTTTGCAAAGATCGATCTAATCAACGAAGCTGTAAGTTAATATTTTTTTAATACATGGGCAGAACTGAAATCTAAAATTGTAGGATAACACATTGTATATGGTACTTGTTGATCCTGATGCCACATTGCTCACAAAGAACATAAACGTGGCACTAATCGAATCGGGTTGGGTGCGCCGCAGCTATAAGCCATAAAAAGTGCGTATTTTACTTCATTTATCTGGATTTATGAATGAGCTGTTAATGGACTCGTCAATTATTTTTTTGTTATGATTAGTTAAGTTATGAAATGACGTTATTTTGTTTTTTAATTTTCCTTCTGTTTGTTATTATATCCTATAAGTTGAGTTCAATTGAAACAAAGATGCATTGTGTTATGTTAAGGCAAACGCTGTCCTTCTGCTTTTTCATTTTATTAGTTTACGTATAATAAAATACTAAGTTACATAATTCTTCAAACAAGGTAATTTCTTCATTCGTTTTGATTTACGTTTTAGAAACTCAAGACAAACAAAGACGCATAAAACTACAAATGCGTGTAGTTTTAAATATAGAATTTGCAATAAAAAAAAATAGCTCGCTTGCAACTAAATTGCATTTTGTGTTAAACAGAATGTTGAATTAGAAACTATAATAATTTGCAATAAATACATTATTCGAAACTGAATCGTTATAACAATTCCCTATAAAAGACAACATTATCTATTTAATGTAGTTTTATATTGTTTGTTTTGTTTGTATGTATGTATGTTTGTTGTGTATATAGTCAATGCTTATGTGTATGTGTTTCTTATTGTTTTGTTTGTTGCTACTGCTGCTGCTGCTGCTGTTGGTTTGTTTGTTTGTTTGGTAACCGTTGAAACGACGGCACACTGAGGTTATTCTTTCTTCTTGAGGCATCTCTAGTACGTGGTGTTTTTTTTTGTTCAATTTTTTTTAAATATTTTTTTCAGTGAGTGAAAAACTAATAGTTCAGCTACTAATGCATTTCGTTTAATTTAATTGATTTTCTTTGTTTACTAATAATATTGTTGTATTCTATGTTGTTGTTGTTGTTGTTGTTGTGTATACTCGTATTGCTGAGTGTTGTTGTATTCCATTTTGCAATGCGTTTTTTTGTTTTGCTTTTAAACATGCTATATAACCGCAATAATACATAATTATTGATTTTTTTTTCTTTCTTGTTTGCTCTTGAGTACATAATAGCTACGCGCTTTAATATGTTTATTAGTTTCTTGTTTTGTTTTTTTTTTTTGAATGCATAACGTAACGGGTTTTTTCTTTATATTATATCATAAGTTTATGCATGTTTGTGTGTCTGTGTGGAAAAACTACAGGTGAGTGTGTGTGTGGGCGTGTGTCTGTTTAGTTTAGTAGGTCCATAGGACTAACACCTAGTATATATTAAGCAATTCGCAAGTCTATTCACTTCGTTATCGTTACAATATCGTGGGCATAAAACTTAAAGGTAGATTTTTGTTACTACTTATATATGTATATAGTATGTCTGTTTGTCTCAGTGTATATGTAACTCTGTGTGTGTGTGTGTGTGTCTGTGTTATTTTTAAGGTTTTTTCTATGGCCATTTGATTTCTCTGTGTGAATGCTTTAACTGTCTGCTGAATTGTTTTTATTTTATTTTTTTTTCATCGTATTTTTATATTATGTACTCATTTTTTTCGTTTTTAATTCTTTTTTTTTTAGTTTTGTTTTTCGATTCTTATATTAAAGTTCATCACAGTTAGCGGAGCTGAAATTATGAATAATTATTGAGGACATTGTTGTGTAATACGTTTTCTATCTCTTCGTTTTTTTTTTTTTGTTTTTTTTTCTTTTGTTTTGTTGTCATTTTCTACTAAATCGCAATTGCATATATATATGTCTACTACCGTTATTTGATTCATAATTTTGGTGTACTTTTTTTTTTAAAGGTTCATCTAATTATTATATACGCATATGTGTGTGTGTGTGTGTGTGTGTGTGTGAAGCTGTATGTATTACTATTTTTGTTGCAAACCGGTACTCAGAAGGTTGCACGTTGTTGTTGCATGCCACATGAACGGCCGTTGATGATGCCTCAGTGTCATGGAGTGTTCCCCTCGAATAGAGCACGAAACTCTCCACTTCTTGGCCGGGGCAGTCCCTCTCGTATCGTTTGCTCAGCAATGCTCGACACTGACCCATGCAGTAAATTCTCCTTGAGATCCATGTCACTATAACTACAAAAAAAAAAAAACAATAAGTACATTTAATATTTTGACGTATGTACGTATGTATGTATGTAACAACTTACTCGTCTTTGCAGTCCTCGGCTTCGGCGGCCAAAGCATTGACCACCGCCGTTATTTGATTTGATTCTGGATTGCTTATTTGCTCATCCTTTTGTTGCATTATATTTGGATTTTTTCCAATCTTGTTTAACCGCTCGGCAGCCACAGTTTCCATGGTCTTGCGCATTAGCGGATACTGGTCCAAAACACAATTGAAATGATCCACGCTCAACGAGAATAAATTGCAATAGGTTTCGCTTCGCACGCTGGCGACACGACGCGCATTGGTCAGCAAACAGATCTCACCAAAGTAAGATCCATCCGATAATGAGGTGGCAACCTGCATAAGATCATTTTCACAGTAAGTAAGTACATATGTATGTAAGCATGTACATATATAATTTGTCTACGTACCTCGCCGTTGGCCATCACAATGTCCACAACGCCCTCCTGTATGAAGTACATCTTAGTACCGATCGTGCCCTCCTTTATGATAATATCACCTGAAAAATAAGCGTAAATAATTAGCAGTGTGAAAACAATCAAAAAACATAGTGGCGCATAGTTAATTTTGGCTATGCCAAGACTATGATACCCTTCACACAGCCAAATCAATACTCCCCCCTCTTATGTTTCTGTGCAGTTGTTGGTAATTTTTCGCTAATATTTTTACTCTTGAGCGTCATTTACTTGTTCGTTTTCGACAAAAACAACATATTGACATGTAGGTACTTGAAAGTGCACGACAGAGACAACAATTGATAGTACGATATGGTAAGCAACATGATCTAAGCAATCTGTGAAAGTTTCATCAAGATCGGTTAAGCAGTTTGGCCGGAAATCGTGTTGATATGGTAAATTTATATGGTGGCTATATCGTAGAATGCTCCGTGATCGGGATGAATTTCATAGTGAACAAACCCGACATGATCTAAGCAATCTGTGAAAGTTTCATCAAGATCGGTTCAGCAGTTTGGCCGGAAATCGTGTTGATATGGTAAATTTATATGGTGGCTATATCGTAGAATGCTCCGATCGGGATGAAATTTCATAGTGAACAAACCCGACATGATCTAAGCAATCTGTGAAAGTTTCATCAAGATCGGTTCAGCAGTTTGGCCGGAAATCGTGTTGAAACAGACAGACGGACAGACGGACGGACGGACGGAAATCAATTCCTGAGCTCGTCCTGATCATTTGATATATAGTTTATGGGGTCTCCCATCATTCCTTTAAGGCGTTACAGATTCATGACAAACTCAATATACCCTGATTCACATGTGAAGGGTATAAACAATCACAACAAATTGTTTCGTTCGCTTTTCTTTAACGATCGTGAGAGCCACAGCCAGAGAGTTTCGTTAAGTTCGCTCTTTTAGCTGTCAGTTAACGGAGCTTTTACCGCAAAACTACTCACAACTGCATTGCACAGTGGGCTGAGCATGCTTATTAGTAATTAAAGTATAACGTTAATCTTACCTGGTTGGAAAACTTCGTATTTCAGTTTGGTAACTACATCGGAAACAAAATTCGAATCGGCATTTGCAAAAAAAGGCACTGACGCCACGAGGGATCTGCGAATAATAAAAAGAACCATTTTTTAAGATTCTGCTTATAAATTTACAATTAATAAATAAAATAGTTTTTTTTGTTAAAAACTCAGCCTGTTGATAATTTAGTTAACGTTATTTAAGGATCGCCCACCTGCAATTATAGTTAATGACGTCCTCGCGCAATTTCTCGCTCAACTCGCCAAGTATCAATTCTTCATCGAAGAATTTACCCTGGTACCGATGTTCGAAATATTCCGTTATTCGCTGTCGCATATCACGCGGCAATTTGCGATAGGCCATATACTCCTCCACCTGTTTAACCTTCTCGCGATACTGCCTCCGGCTGGAGTCCAAGCTCTGTATTAGATTGGTCGCATGACCAAGGAACAATGCATAACATGTCGCCCCCGATATCATTGACAGCATTGTTAGCCACATGTCCGTCAGTGATTGTGGTGGAAATCTAAAAGTAAATTATTTAGTTAGTGAGTACGTGAACGAAAGATTCTGCCTATTGTTTGGATGTTCGTTAAATTTTACTTAATTGGTTCATAATTTTAATGGTTCCTAACTTTAAAATGTCACAACTTCGACAAAACTGAACAGATTTTCAAAAGCAATGCATTTTTAGTCATGATTTGGCATCTGGATCAAGACTGCATTTAAATTTAAGATCGTCTTTTTGGATAGAAATTCTTGTAAAACTTAAAACCTATATGGTTATTGCTCACCTGCCGTATCCTATGCACAGCATATGTGACATGGCCTTGAACAATGCCCATGAATACTGCTCCAGCCAATATGACTCCTTAACGACACACAAAAATCACAAATAAGTATTGTTTTTTTTTTTAATTTGAAAAAAAATGAAAGTCAGCAATCGAACATACCTGCAACTCATTGATGGATACCCAGGAGTTAGATGGAAAACCCTGTAACATTGGCACTAAAAATTGCAGACAACCGCTCCAGTGTCCGATTAAAAGCATCATGCAAATTAAATTGAAGATCCTCATGAAGACCGAGGCCATATTGAGGAACTGCAACCAGATTTATCAATATAGAGTGCACATCAACGTAAGCCCAGCACCACACTATTTCTATACATGTGTACGGGGTGTGTGTGTGAGTGTGTGTGTGTGTTATACATGTGTACGGTGTGTGTGTTATTGTTACATTTGTGATTTAAACATTTAAAATACAATGAACCAGAAACGGAAACCAAAATCAAACAAAATTAAAATATTTATTTTAAGGTTTTTTAAGATTTGGGCTCCCAGCGTTTGCATAATAATTGCGCCAAATACTTTTCCAAAATTTGAAACCAAACCAAAGCCATACAGAAAAAAAACAATATATGTTTAACAAAAAAAAAAACATGGTTTTTACTAAGAATCTTTTGTGCAATGTGCCGAAAATGGCAATCTTTTAAAGATTCGCCAAGAAGTATGCAACTCCTGGCAAACTTATTTCAAAGGATAAATCTGCCATAAAAGGCACCAAATTTTTTAATAAGCTTGCACTATAAGATGCATACAAAATATCACTATCAGTCAATCAAATGGTAAAGAAATAAAAGTTAAGCTAAACAAAAAAAAATAGATAATTATGTGATTCTAATGTTGTTAGGCAATACAACAGTAAACAGTACAGTGTGTGTGTTTGTATTTATGTGTGTGTGAGTGTGTGTGAATTACACAACCTGAGCACAATAGTTCAAACCATTTTCTACGTTGTTTTTTTTTTTTTTAAATTTTTTTGTGCAATTCAGCTGCTATTATTGTACAAGTGCTCATCTTAACTTTTGCTTAGTTTTTTTTTTTTTTTTGTTAAATATTTCAAATAAACTTACTTAATTAAAGAGTTTTATGTAAGGGAAAAGTAATGATATACACAAGTAGCTCACTAAAGCCATTCAAAAAGCGTTATTTTGTTGTTCTGTATATTTTCTCAGATGTTTATGTTAGTGCTACGTTTTCTGTACAGAGTTTTTAGAGAACAAATTAACAAACGACGAACAAACCAAAACAATACAACCCAAAAAATGCTTTAAGTTTGAGGAGCAATAAAGAGAGAGTGTGTGTTGCATTCAAGTTGTTTTTTTTCAGTTTTGTTTGTTGTTTTATTCGTGTCGAATATGTATTAGCTAGATAAAAGATATGTATGCCAACACAGCTCACCAAACTCTTGGGACCAAACTTACTGAAATCGAAGAATGTGGCACGCGATTCATTAAGCTGAAATCTTTTGTTCAACAGAATAGTAAACATAAATTGTAACAGAACCAAACAAAAGAGCCCATAACCAAAAACCAATTAAACAATAATCAAACAAAATCAAAACACAAAACATAAGTACTTAATAATTGGCAACAGGAGTAGCAGATTGTTATAGTATATATATTTATATATATTAGTTAAGATTTAACAGTTTGCAGTAAGTAGTAGAGAGTACAGTAACAGTTGAGTAGAGAGTAGATAATAGGAGCAAAAAAGCGCACGACGCAAACCAAATTTTAGCGCCGCTAACAAAAGCAAAAGCATTGATAACAATATCAATCAAACTGTGTGTTGCTGTTGTTGTAGAAGTTGTTGTTGTTGTTGTTTTTGTTGTGACAGTAGAAACATACGATAGCAAGTATATTTATACACAATAGATTTATATATAGTACTATATAGTAGAGAATGTGGCAGATGCAGTTTTGTTTGCGGTAGTAAGCGTTTTTTTTAGTTTTTCTTTTTGCCCACAAATGTATGCTATACAATACGGTTCAAGACTTGATATGTGTTCTCTATATAGTATATGCACTATGTATGTATTTACTAAGTATGTAGTACAGTATTCGTGTGTTCGTTGTTCAACGGGTTTTTTTTCGCAGTTTTTTTTTCAAGCGCTGAAGTGCCAACAATTTATTGTTGTTTTTGTTTTTGTCATTTTGTGTGTAGGTGCAGCATTTTAGCCAAAAAATAAACTTAACAAGCTCACGCAAAAGCAACGTTCAAAGAATCGCGGTCGCAACAGCAACTTTTTTTTTTGTTGGCATAATATCAACTATAAATAACTGTGGGGGCGGTGATATTGTTGCTGCGATATTTACAATTCATCAACAGACTACAATATGGTTTAATATAACTTTTGAGTTGATTTTGCCATGGTTTTAAAGCAAAAAGCATTGAGCAAACTAATTTAAAGACGCTTTGGCGACAAAATCGCGATTGATCGAAATATTGTGTCTAGATGCAATTCACAGGCGATGTTTCATTATTATATGTACACTTTAAGAAACCAAAGATACCAAATCATAAGCTAGAACTAGAACTAATTTTGGACTAATTAGATAGAGTTTAAATTTAGACATGCTTGAGATACATGAGTTCGAATTCTAATTACAACTAACTAATCTATAAGTATCCTTTTGCAATTGGCGAACTTCAATTCGGATGACGGACATGGAATCAATTTGATTTATACAATCCAAACCACACATTGTGAAGTGCATGAAAACAAGCTTCAGATTTCAACCGAAGTTGGGATACATTTATGATTTACAAAAAAAATAGATAGCGCGACATATTTTCTTAACACTTTTATTTATTTATTTTTTGTATATGCTCTTAAATCAAGAAAATATGTTTGAATACTTATGTCAATCAATCAATCAATGTGTATGTTAAAAAGGCAGACTTAGAAAATTTACAGAATGTACGAACGAACATTAAAATCAAGCAAACATGATTAACGAACAATCGAACGAACGAACGAACGAAATATGCACTAAAACTCAATTTTGGTTAAAGCATAATCTCATAAATGTCGAGTTTATGTTGGCACCAATATCAATACATAATTATAATGTCAATCAATCAAGGCTTTTTGTTGAATTTTTTTTGTATTTTTCTCTTTTTTTTGTAGTGTTAATTTTTTATAAGTAAATTTTTTAAAGATTTTTTTTTTGATTGTTTGGGTTGTTACCTTGAGAATTAGGTTGCTTTTTGTCAAGCCATCTTTGTCTTTTCTGTTCATTCTCCCTCTGCGATCAGCACTTTTTTTCTGTAGATTCTGCAGAATCTAAAACCATATATATATACACAGGAATTATAGGCCCTGATTTTTTCTAAATTTTTTTTTTTTTTTTTGTTAACTTAAATATTTGTGATTTTGTTTTGTTTTTTGTTGTTGTTTTTGGTTACTTAATCAGATTTTGATAAGCAAATTTAAGTATTTGGTATGCGAGAACGAGTGTTTCAAAGAAAAACCATATATAAAACATATATAGTTGGTTGGTATAAAGTTGGAAACAAAATACATATGAAACAAAAAATTTATATATATGTATAGTATATATATAGTATGTTTAAAGTCCAAGTTAGGCAATGGAAGTTAAAGTTGTACTTTTATATATTTTGTGTAACGTTGCGAAAGAATGTGTGTTTGGTTTTGAGAAGAAAAAGCAGTTTTTCAACACTGGAAAATGATTGAAAAATATTTCACAGCTTTTTGTTGACACTTTGACTCGATTCGAGTCTTCAAAGATTTTCAATTTGATTTTATATTCCTTTCTACAAAGTGCAATAAAGAATTTTGGCTTCTTGAGTGCTTTTAAAGTCAGCAAGAAATAAAAATTAAGTTTGAAAAAAAACAATTGAAACTGAAAATTGACCAAAACAATTTATGGAAAAAAGGTAAGCGAAAGAAAAAATTTAACCCCCGCGATAGAGCGAAGGATAAAGCGTAGCGCGACATGGTGGAAATGTTGAGTGTTTTTGTTTTTGTTACAGAGTTGTTGGTGAGGTGTTTTTGTTGTTGCATTTTTTTTGGCCAGCTTGACGGTCTTGATAAGGAGTTGGACTTGGACTTGGGCTTGGAGCGCAACGCAACACAAGTATTGAAAACAAAGATAACTATACGGAAAATTTACAAATCTCTTGGGCTTTATTTTTTTTTGTACAGCGTTTTAGGGAATTTTTTTGCTTAGACGCATGTCGGTACAAATACATATAAGTATACTTAGTTAAACAAACAAAATATGTGAAATTCATAGCACAATGCAAACACAGAGTATATAAAAAAAATAAAGTAATTTACAACCGATAAATATTTAGGTTTAAACATTTTGCGCGCCATTGAATTAAAGAACGAATGGAAAATACAAACATAGAGAAGAGTGAGCACTTTGGACTATATAGACAACTCTGATCACTAAATACTAACTGTACTAAGCCTTAAGAAAAAACCCAGACCTAACTTTATTATTGTTGTTGTTATTGACTTTTGTGTGGAAAATGTATTGCAGCAATGAGTATTTAAGTTGAGCTTAAGGTCAGAAAATTTGTTGCAAAATCAAAACTGATTCAAAAAAAAAAAAGGTTTCAAAATAAATCTAAAACATATAATGGACGAAATTCAATATTCAAATATTAAGTACTTATACATTACCAAAAAGTTATACAGTTTATTGATTTTTAAGACGTTATTTTATGCAAACAAAGAGTTAAAGTGTTGCCAAAACTGAATAGCGTACTTACATAGACCTCCTCCCATTGCGATACGTAGCGCACAAGGCGAGAGAGTCGAAGCAGTCGAACTAGGGATAGTAATTTAGCTAAACGTAGGATGCGCAAGGCGCGTCCGGCATGCAATATTTGAAAAGAATCAGAGAAATCCTGCAATTTCATAATCTTAATCAAAATGTTGCGTACTGTTTTCATAAAACACAATTAACTTACTTGATTGAAAATTAAAAATATATAATCTAATGGTATCGATGAAATCAAATCGAGAAAAAACCAGGTTCTTAAATAGTGTTTAGCTATAAGCTTTGGATCCAATATAACTTGTTCAGCGTTGTCTTGTTGCATAATTCCTGCAAAAAATAAAATGATATAAAAATAATCAGTTTAGATCAAACAATTTGCTTTACTAATGATTGCCCTATGTAGTTTTGAGTGTAGTACATTACCTGTTCTAAAATTGACTACAATATCTATTAAAAAAATAGTATCACTTAGGCAGTTGAAGGCAATCCATCGTGTGCTCAGATCATCGTTGAAGAATGATATTGCGACTGGCAGGATAATAAGATTTGCTACTAATAATAAAAGCATGCAAAGGTCCCAGTAAAACCTGCCAAGAAAAAAACATTTATATATTTTAATATACAAAAATTTTAAATGGAAGTTTATTTGTATTACCTGAATGAACTGCACGGGTGTATAACCCAATGACCGGAAGTTTTCTGACGTATGCGTTCTTTGACCAAAGCCTTGCGGCTGCCAAATAATTTCATGGCCAGACGATTGTCTGTCGGCTGGAACCATGATTGCAATTGACTTTTTAGGAAATTCGCCGAAACTTTTTCCGAGACTATTGGTATATTAGGCATTGGCTCCTCTTTCGGAGTGCCGTACAACGACACATCATCAAAGTGTACCTGTGAATAGAATATTTAGCATGAACAAATTTTATTAAGTAAAGGCATCTACCTCTTTTGTTTAATATATTTTTTACTATCGAACTTTTTTATAGTGATTGTAAATACTTTTTTTCACACAACATTTCATTGGTTTCTTGGTGACTAACAAATAAGTGGTTCACATTTGAAATTAAAAACAAAAAATGCTTTTAACAATCTTCCTCACATGTCGAGATGTATCATTTATGACATAATAACAACCCTTTCGTATAAATTTTCGTTAGTTAGCCGGGAAAAGAAGCGCGAAATTTAAAATGCATAACCTAAGGCATGTGCTGTATGGGAAATTGCCTGTTCTTCATGTATAAATAAAACCTTTGCTCTTGCCATTTCGGTTCCTTGGTCGCATATTAGCAGGGCCTCATCATCGAAAGCGGTGACCAGCGAATCGGTGCAGGTGTTCTCAAATGAAATGCGCAAGTCGTTCTCATTCACATTTAATACTGAGCAATATGAGCAGCGTACTGATTCTTCGCTATCGCCGTTCAGCAGGCTGGAAAATAAAGTAATTAATCAATTTTATTTATGATAATAATTGTTTAGAATATATGAATATGTAATGTAAATGTATATGTGTATGTAGCAAGGCAATCAAGTGAAAGTTAACAACGCGAATCGTTTATGTTGGGGAATTTGTTTTGTTGTTGCCTTTTGCTAGCTGTTATTATTCGAACACGCACAATGTGGCAGGTTTACAGCATCCAGATCTCTCTCACCTTGTTGTCAAGGTCTTTCCGTTGATACTACAACGACGACGACGACGACCGTCGCTGAGGTCTCGTTTGCGGAAATGTGTTTTTTGCCCTATTGGCACACGAAATCGCGTGGTCTGCTCTCTCTCTCCACTCTCTCCCCAAGCGCTTCTCTCTTTGTTGGTTCTCTCTTTCTTCTTAGTGTTGTGTGATGGATTGATTCTATTGTTTGGTAAAGTAGACGCGTGCACTTTGTCTACTGTAACATTTTTTTTTTTGTATTATTTTCTTTCTTTTTGTGCTTTGATGTTGATCTGCTCACTGAATATTCTGTTCCAACACACACTCTGTTCTTCACACTCAATTGAGTGTAGTTTTTTTTTAATGGGATAGCTTCGTTTTAATTAAGCCTGATTAAGCTGATTTAATTTAATCGTTTTTCTAATGAATTTTAATACGATTATTACGCATCAACCACGTTATTTCGACTACTATTAGTAAGACTTATTATTAGTTTCATTCATAACTTTATATTAATTTCAGCGAAAAAACCACAAAATCGACACTGTGGTTTTTTTTTAAGAACAATCTACATATCGAGTAACTGTGAACACACAACAGAAAGGTTTCGCTATTTCATTTTAATGCTAATTATTGCAGTTTTTAGTTTCGGTTCTTAATTGCGTATTTTTTTTTTTATATTTTAATTGTTGAGGTTTGCATTTATTTTTTTTTTCTGGTTTATTATTGCTTGAAACTTGAAACGTGCGCAAACAGCTGTTTTCACTGATTTGACGACGATATGCACATACATATACATATATATGTACAGTTCTATAGGACCGTTATTTATCTTTTCAAGTTATAACAAGCGCACTAACCGAGCGCAACTAAGTAGCGGCGACAACAGAATATGCGCCACGAGCGAAACAACAAAATCAGCCGGCAAACACTACGAATATCAGAAAACCGAAACC
The DNA here is from genome assembly GCA_030179655.1 of Scaptomyza flava. Taxonomy (NCBI): domain Eukaryota; kingdom Metazoa; phylum Arthropoda; class Insecta; order Diptera; family Drosophilidae; genus Scaptomyza; species Scaptomyza flava. The sequence goes on along the minus strand of JARNME010000404.1, from coordinate 83,869,909 downwards.
GAATTCGAATAGCACACGAGCGTCGAGTGCCGAGTTCGAAACTTGCGTTCGTTTATTTTGGCGTCCTCCAGTCGGTTTGTTTTTGTTTAGCATGGCATTTTGTTTGTTTGTTTGTTGTTGGTTACCTCGGCTTTCAATTTGCGACAATCGATATCTAAACGAGGTTCGGTTTCGGAATACCGAAAAGGGAATTTGGCGCCTAATTGAATAATTGATCAACTGACACCAAGTTGTAGAAGTGCTCTTTTCTAAAAAGCTTTTATTATAGCGATCAGTTTTAGGTTTTCTTTCTCATTGTTTATACTTTTGTGTCGTTCTGAGAGCTGACGATGCTGTTGCTGAGGCGGCATTATAACCTGTTTTGAAGCATTCGCGCTGCCGTTGCACAATACATACATAAATATAACAATATTGATTGTGCTCTGTTGCTTTTTAATTGATTTTGCGACTAGGAACAGCGTCGAGCAAATTATAGCCAGACTTATACTTTATAGCTTTTCTTAAAAAAAAACATTTTGATGCCAATAAAAGCACACGAAAATGTATACAAAAAACACAACTATCAACAAAAACGCAAAAATTACTTCTAGATTTTATGCAAATGAATGTGTCTAACGGGTTACTGGACTAGGGAGGCCAACGACAGCGCGAAAGAGAGAGGAAGCCTCAAGTAAACAATCTAGTGCAATCAATTATGGATTTACGATACAGCGACGACTAACGTCAACTTAGTCGATGTATGTATAGCCAATCGTTATGATAATCGCGAGACTTTTCCGTGTCAACAACACAATCAACCGAATAATTTAGCCACAAACGAGCGAATAAATAAATTCCCCCCATAAACTTTCACGGTCACTGTAACACTGAACTCTAAACTTATGATTGTATAAACGTTTGATTGATGTTTTTTTGCGAATTTAGCTGATTGATCCTGTGAGTAAGCAATAGATTTGCTTTATAAACAATATTTTCATCGAAAGATCGCTAGTTTGTTTGATTGATCGCTCTGATTTCAGCAATAAGCAATCCAGCAAAATTACGTACCCTTAAAGTATCTTAAGAATCTTTAGGTAGTCAGTTAAGCAAGCTACTGAAGAAGTAGTGAGATTGATTGACTGATCTGGAGTTTGCAAGCAAAGTTATTATTGATCCTGCAGTTTGATTGCACTCTAAAAATTTGTATTATTATACTAATTGATTGAAAGATCTTGCGATCTATGTTGATCCTGCGAACAAGTTCAAGTTTCACGATTGGCTGCTGCATTAGTTGTTGCACTTTTTCAAATATAGTTTGATACTTTTTAAAATAAGTTACTTAGGTTTTTTTTTTATACTCAATTTAAAGAGCCGAAGATTTGTTAAAGACATTAAGTGATTATATGATTGAGATACATTGTTCATTGATCCTGTTTATTGGCAGTACGAATAAATAAAGTTCACTGCTCTGCTGTTTTAAGAAGCTCTTAACGCGAACCGTTCCTAACCAGAGTAATTCCCAGACTTAGCTCAGACTTCAGACTCAAACTCAGCAGACGATGCTCATGGCGTTTATGCAAATGTGGCTCGATAAGCAAAAGTATAAAAAAAAAACCGGTAAAAACACAGAATTCACGAACGTCAGAGACGACAACAAACGAAGCGAACTTGAACGATAAATACAAGAAAAAAAAAGTAATTTAAAACGCTTTGAATGCAAAATTCGTTCAGGCTGAAGTTCTTAACTGGTTACTCTGGTTAATAATGGCACAGTGATAAGAATAGTAATTAAGAATATAAGAAGAGTAAAATAATACTTGCCGTTCGCCTAGTTTGCTTTTGTGCCTGCGTATGTGTCGCCGATTAAAGCTGTTGGTGCACGATGTGGACGTCGGTCTAGCCGGCGGATGATGTACCCCAAAGTTGTGCAGTTGCAACGATTTGAGTGTTGCCGGCGCCGTCGACGCGTGACCCGGTCCGTGACCGTATGGCGTACGACCCAGTACACCGGCGCTGGCTACTGTGATCGTCGACTCACCCACACCCGCCTCATTGGCCGCCTCGGAGCCTTGCTGTGAACCGTTGCTCGACGAGTGATGCGTGTAATCTGTCGGAGCGCTCAGCTGGCGATTGAATTCCGCCTTGCGACGTGTCAGATCCGTAAGGCAATATTTGTTTAGATGACCGTTGCTGGAGACGGAGCTCTTAGGCGATAATGCCTGTTGTTGTTGTTGCTGTTGTTGTTGGGTGTATTGAGTGTGGGCATGTAGCTTGTGGCATGAATTGCTACTAACGCTAAGCTTATTGCCGCCGGCGTTGTGCAGCAAATTGTTGCAATTCTTGCCGCTTATCTTCGCCGCCAGCGAATGCGGCACCGGCGGACTTTTGCCCGTTGTGGGTATTGTGTTGCTGCTGCCGCTACGATAGTCCTTATCGTCGCTGCTCTCGCTGCGCACCGAGGCACGATAAGCGGGAAATGTTCTCGTCTTGCTGTTGCCGTTGTTGCCGTTGTTGTTGCTGCTGCTGCTCTTCAGTGAACCGTTAAGCAGCAGCTGCTGTTGCCGTGCTGCAACTGCTGACAATGCCGGCAACTGTTGTTGACGTATTGCTACCGCCGCCGCTGCCGCCGCCGCTGCTGCTGAAGATGAGGTGGAACAGCCGGCTGCAACGGATGTATTCGATGTGGGTGCGATTTGTGATTGCAACGAATGCTTTTTCTCAACCAAATACAAATTGAGATACTTATCACCCGGATGCAATGAATTATCGGAAACGGCGTTTGATTTCGATATAATTTGACCCTTCTTTTTGGCCGTGCGCGTTTTCAGGGAGAGATTACGCAACTTTTTCGACTGCTCCTTGATCTTGTTGGTGCGCAAGAACGATGGACTATTCGCAATGCACTTAAAGATATAGGTTTGATTCACTAGCTGCTGTTTATCACTGCCCGTATCGTAGTCGCTGCTCTGATTTAGATTGAGATTGGTGAAGTGCGGCTCCGATAGCTGTTGTTCACTGTAATGACTCTTGAGTAGGCCATCCAAGGCAATTGCTCCTGCTCCTGCTCCCGCTCCTGCTGCTTGTGCGCCTGCGTGTGCTGCACTTAAGCTACGCGTGTATTCGTGACAGGCATCGTAGAGGGCCGATTGGCCGCTGTGCTCAGTGCCGCAGCTAACGGGACTGTGACTATGACTATAGCTGTGCGAGGGCGCCGGATCAAGTATGCGTAAACCGCTGCTCCGACTGTCGCAGGAATTTTGCTTGGATATGCCACTCGATAGACGACTGCTGCTGCTGCGCTGTCGCTGCGAACGAGGCTCATCCAAACCGGATCTCAGCAACGAAACGCTATCCCCGTCACGGTCTCCACGCTCCCGATCTCTGTCTCGTTCACGATCTGCTGTCTCGCCACGACGACTGCGAACGCCAACGATAACGCCAACACTGCCACTGCTCGGACTGGGACTGTTGCGCACCGAGGCCGATGCAGACGAATGCGAATGGATGGGTATCGGTCCAGTCGCACCGGACGCCGGAGTCGCGGAGTTAGCCGAGTGCGTTCCCGCCTGTGCGTAACTAAGGCTGACCAGAGACTGACGCACCAAATGCTGATGAGAGTGCGAGTGGCGCTGATGCTGATCGTCTGGATACAAGTTGTCTCTGCTGGCGCTATAAGAACCACACACACACACACACACACGCACACAGAGAATAGTTGAATGAGTATACCGGCAAATGATATAGACATAAATTTATAAATTGGCGGTAAATATATATAGTAGTAGTAAGTGCAAGCGGGTATTGGGGAAACATTTTTTTCGGACAAAGCTAAAAATAAATTTTAAAAAAACATAAAAAAAATAATAGACAAAGAGAGGCTACGCTAAAGTGAGCAGGAAACAATAACAAACATATAAACAAAAGAACTTTTTTTGTTAATTATAAATATTGATTGTGCAATTGTAGATAGAGAGCGGTTTGTGCGGCGGGGAGGAAATAGCATATAGAACATGTGCAAAACAGTTGAGAGAGGAAAGAGAGAAAGAAGCTTGAGCTCAAGCTATTATTGTGAGTTCATCATAAATGGGAGTACTATATTATATATACTACATATATGATACAATTTATAGCAATCTATATGTTTGTTTGTACAATGGGCAGACATGCTCATCTGGTTTTGATCGCGCGAAAAATTGAACTAAATTAATGTTTAGAAACACGCATGGCACTTAGATAAAGCGATATAGCTACAGATATATGTACATACTATATGCAAGCACATTGCACATTGAGCAAATATCGGAAAATATAGAGTACAGTCGAACTTCCATGTAACGAACTTCCGTTTAACGAGTTTTCTATACAACGAAGACAGAAACCAGAACCCTGCAATTTGATTCACTCAAAAACCCATTCTATGTAACGAATTTTCTCTATAACGAAGTTTTTCTTGTCCCATTGAGTTTCGTTATGTGGAAGTTTGACTATATATGTGCTCTTCCAACGCCCACAAACCTATGCCCTCCCATTCCAAATATTAACAGAACTGCTCTAAATCAAATTTTCCCAAATGCTACTGATAAGATAAGATATCGGGGTAGTCGGATGTACTGGTATATTTACAGCCTATGCCTTGTTGGGCTTTATGGTTATATTGATGGAAAGTTCTTAAGAGTGGTTGGTTGGATACTATCAGAAGATATTTAATAATCCTGACTTACTGACTGATGTGTAATCTACGCTCAGTTCAAACTCTTAGGATTACAAAGATAATACTTTAATATTCGCCAAAACCCGAATTCAAAAACTTTTGTCTTATCTTATATGGTTCAAACTCATTTGCTAACATTTTCTAACAACACTGTTCAAAGTTAAACCTTCCTGGGTATAAGCTTATGAAATATACTGTGGAAAATGCAAAGAAAAAGTTGTTATAAACAATGGAAAACTGTAAGCCTTAACATTTTTTTTAACACCATTGTGATTGTTTGTAATATCTTAATGCTTATTTACGGTTCAACGATTTTGCCGTTAAGCATTTTATTCTAATAAATTACTATTATCGCGTTTTCGTAATTGTTTCATTTTAAACCCAACGATTATATAACCTAGGTCATTAATTTATTTGCTTAAATTCAAGAACTATATCAATAAATTTCGCTATGCAAATAGACCCCAACACACACCGTGCATTCTGGACAAAAGCACGCGCCGAAACGTGAGGTGATCAAGAAAAACTATCAAACAAAATATGTATGTACGTTCAGCAATCTGTATATAAATATTCAAATGCATTGCGCATATTTCTAAATTTTGAACAAAAGAAACAAAAATTCCGATTATTCTGCTGTATGAAACTTCAGAGTATGCGGGCATAAAAACAAAAAAACATCTCTGAATGTATTTGTTTATAGAAATTTGTGTAAAGGGAAGAGCAAACTCTGGCTGATGGGGGTGCTGATAGGTTTCTAGTTCAGTCGCAATCTCAACTCGTTTGGCACGCAAACGAAACGGAACAATTTTTTTTTCTTTTTTTCTCAAAGCTCCAATGCAAATATTTTATTAGTAGTGTGTGTGTATGTGTTCAATTTGAGTGCAAAAATCGAACCGTTAAACAAACTGAAATCAATTTCACTCAATTAAGGAGACTCACGCCATACAAACACAGAATAACAGAAGCAATCCTCTCTCTATTCCGCGCTTCATGCACCAAATGCGATTATCTGTATTTTGCATATTGCATTTGAATTTTTGCCAGCGAAATGGCAAATATTTGTGCATGGCATTTGTGCATTAGCGAAATAACTGTGCACAAAAGCCCTTCGTACATACAGATACAATCTTGTATGTTAATCCGCTTTGAAGGCAAATACTTGAGATGCTCAAATCAAGGGGGAAAGCATCAAATCAGTTTTATTATTTGGGTCTTTGAGTGCTCGTATAAGGTTGCCGCCTCTCAAGTGCTGCGGACAAAACACCACAAGAAGAAGAAAAAAATGTCTTGCCCTGCGGCATCCGGATCAAGAGCAAGCTAACCGCTAACCAAACCAATCAACCAAGACGCTCCCATATGGGAGAGGCTTAGGCAAACAAACAATTGGCAACCTTGCCAACCGAAAATAATAATTGTATTGGTTGCGGCCTGTTTCGAACCATACTTATATACCAATGTCAACTTTGGTGCATTGGAGACACAAACACACACAGATACGGCCTCAAGTGGCCCTTCACACTGCCAAGAAAGAGAGCACGTGCTGCAATCCTCGGGCAAATCGGATTTGTTGATTGTGGTCAAGGGGAAGGCGGAAGCTGTAGCAAATAATGTGCTGTCAGGCAGACTAACTGACTGGCTGTCTGAATTGGTTACAGACCAGTTTCATATTTTTTTTTTTTAAATACATTGCGACTCAATTATTAATTCAAAAGCCAATTGAGAGCATTAAGCGTAAATTCGAGAAGCGTAATTGCGCCACTTTTCACTGTTTGCGGCTGCATTCCATTTCGTTTATCGAAATTATATCAATTTTTTTTTCTCTCTCAGCCAAGTGCAACTGCAATTCCCCTCCCTGAGGCGGCTATATGTACATATATAAATTGTAATAAAAGCACATGATTACATGTTTGTGGTGTGCATGTTTATATATATACTCAATGGAAAAGAAGAGAAGATAGCTTTTTATTCAAGTTAAGCACGAATGAAAATATTGATAGAGGGAGGGAGAAATTCATTTTAAAAGAACTTTATCTTCAACCCAAAAGCATTTAGTGTTTAATACACTTTTAAAATAAAATAAGTACATTATAATTACAATTTTGTGATATTAAAACAGTCTGATAATCCCAAATAAGTCTTTTTTTAATCCAAAACCTTTTATACTTGGTAAAAAATATGATAAATCTTCATTTGGTTTAAAGATCTTAAGGCAACACAGTTCAAAAATCCTCTTCAATAAGTACTACATATATTTTTACAAGTTTTGAAAACTTTTATGAAGAGCCAAAAACAATTCGTTGTGCTCTAATTTAAGCATGCGTCGTATGTATATATACATTATTATAACAGACAAACAATTGTATTAATTATGTATTCACATTTTGAACTTTTACCAAATGTGTGCAGGAACATGAAAGATGTGCAGAATCTATATTTATACGAATTGATATGCAAAGTGCGTGCAATATGATTAAATAAAAGATGCAAATTGAGAAAGCAAATGAAAATGAGAAATCAAAATGCAACATGCCACTCAATTATTCCATGTTGTACATGTGTCAATCTGATTTAATTTACTCAATTCAATGGTAATCAAATTTGTGACTTTATTTTGTCACAAACATCCTTTGCCCTTATTTATTTATGCTTATCATTATATAATGTATGTAAGTAAATCCAAGTACAAAAGAAGCAATGAATAGTTGAATCCGTTTTTTTTCTTTAACTATATAATTAATACGAGTTATTTTGGCCAAAAGTCACGTAAACTATTCACAATAGAAACTCGTAAATTTCTATTCATAGATTCATAAATTGCACAAAAATGTTTGCGGACAGCACAACAATTAGACATTGAGCTGAAAGTAGATGAAACTACTACATCATGCCAATAAAAGAAAATATAATAAATGTCTTTGATCTATAAATTCGCAGAGGGTAGGACAAAAGCAAGCGTTTAGACGAGCAATTATTTTAGTCTTTGGTTCAATTAGTGGGATTTTTTTTGTTGTTTTTCGGTGAAGCTTCACTATTATTGTGGCATAAAAAAGGGACGCAATTTATTTAAAATAAAATTATAATAATAAGTAGACGTATGCATTAGAAGGATAGCAGAGTGAGCTTTAATTAACTATTTAGAGTAGATAACTATTTCAATTATATTGCTTTAATTTTGGTATTTAGTAGTAGCTTGCAATTGGGAAAAGAGTAGTAGCATTAAAAAGTGTTTTGAGGAACGTTCTGTAGCAAGTAAGTAAGTAAGTAGTAGTATTAGTAGTAGTATTAGTAGTATAGTAGTAGTTAAAAGGTAAGAGGCGGAGAGTGGCGTATTTGAAATTTTGTTGATTTTTTTTAGTCAGTACCTTTACTGATGATGTCAGAGTAGTACGCAAATTAAGCTTCCACAGCACAGCGTATAATATTGAAACTCAATCGATTTATAAACACGATATTTCTTTCTTTCAATTTGGGGTTTCACTTTGTTATTTTATATGTATTTTTTTCAAATTTGACGCAAAAAAACTTGTTTCGCTTGGAATATTTTTTTGTTTGCCTTTTTTAAGCAAGTTTTCTGTAAAAACAACAATGACAAACATAAATTCAAATGCACATTATTACTTTAAAAATCAAAAAAAAAAAAATCAACTAAAAATTAATTAAGGTTAAACAAAAACAAAATCAACTAAAAGTCGAATTCCATTTGCCTTCTTGGGTTAAGTATTTTGAGTTCTTAATTTAAGTTGATAGTTTTGTAAATCGCAATTCGTTTAATGGAATCCAACTATGGCACACATACAAAGTAAATTCAAAAAATATGCATGTAAGTATGTGTGCGCATTTGTGTGAACTGCAAGTAAATACACTCAGAAAAACCTTCGAACCTTTTGTTTGAAATCCACATTTTTGCTTTCTAAGAATAGAAAACTTTTTAGAAACCCAGATCTAGTAAAATTTTTAAAGATTTAAAGGTTCTGTTTAACTAATATGTGCTTTGGATTGATCAAAATTTAATTTTTGACTTTTATTAATTACGAATCGCACACAAATGTTTCATATTTTTAGAAAGTTTTTTTATGTTCTATACCATCAATTTTCTGAAGTGTACTTTTTCTATGTGCATCATATGTAACTAGTTCAATTGGAAAAATCAAGCTTTCTACACAAAAAGGCTAACAAAAACAGTTTATCTCGCCTCACTCATGGTGTGTGAGTGTGTGTGTGTGTGTGTCGCTATCTTTGTCAGTCTGTGAGTGTGTGTGTGTGTGTGTGTCAACTAGAATGTGCAAGCAACAGCAACAACATAAGTGACAGCATGTCTTTTATCAATACATACAGACACATAATAGTACATAGACATATACAAATACAAAGTGCGCAATGTATGTATGTAGTATATAATGCATGTACACATGGGTTAGCCGAAATTCGGTCAGTGGTTTAATCATTGAAGTCAAAGCGAAAGCTTCCGTTGCTGCATTGATGTTGTCGTTGGACATACTATACATATGAACATACAGACACACAAGCACAAAGCTAGACAAAATCATACACAAAAGATGCTAATATTTGAATGGCGCCTGTGTGTATGCAATGCTTTTTGACACAAACACACACCGCACACACATTGACACAGACACTCTGGGTACAAGTGTACTCAAAGTACTTTGACACTATTTCTTGAACGGTTGCTCCATTGTTGGTTTTAGCTGCTTGGCCCATTGTCGCTGTTATTGTTGCTATTGTGTGTTGCCAGCTCATGTGTGTACATATGTGTGTGTGTATGTGTGTGTGAGCGGTGAGTGTTGCCGCCATTGTTGTTTAGCCGCTTGGCATTTAATCTGGTTTTTCGTAATTGCATTGACTGGTGCTGTCCCCTTTCTCCTTACTGCTGCCCGACTGTCCTGCTGCACTGCACTGAACTGCATGGGCGTTGAATGAACGGAAATCAGTTGCATTGTGCTCGGAAAAAAGCCAAAAGGAAATAAGCATAATGGAGCAAACAAGAACAAGTGTAACTTGAACAAAAACACTTAACAAAACATAACAGGCCGTGTTGTGTTAATGCACTCAGCAAAAAAGAATAGAGTAACTCAAGTACGCTTTTCAAATCTGGCCAATTTCCAAATCAAAGAACAGATCTCGAAAGTTGATTTTTTATAACAGTTCAACTAAGCTTGGATAATATCTGTTGATTTATAATGTTCATCATATATATTTTTTTTGACAACATCCTAACCAACTTTTACTTGTTCTTAAAACAGTTTGTTTCCCCGTGTGTACACAAATGTGTCCTTCGAAAAGTCTTCTGCTTTATAATTAATTTCGATTTGTTATTCGTTATAAGCACACCAACAACAAGATAAGCAACAGCAGCCATAATAATAACAACAACAGCAATACCAACAAATTCAACTGCAAAACGCAAACAAACAAGAACAAACAAACGCGGCAAACAAAACTAACAAAAAAAAACTAAACTAAAATAAACAAACAAACAAAACGGCAAAACGTATGGGAATGCTTGAAAATGAAACGGAAACGGAAACGGAAATACACACATTCAATGTAAATATTTTAAAATATGCACGTTAACACATATGCAAGTGTCTGTGTGTGTGTGTGTGTGTGTGTGTGTGCATTTTAAGCAGAGGTGTTTCAGAACGTTTCGCTTCAGCTAAATTATTGATGTGAAGCACTTGCTTAAATAATTGATGCAATGTGTTGGGATTTAGGTCGTTTATCCACAACGTCACACCCACAAACACACACACACACACATGTACATTTGAAAATCAAAAGAAATAACAACAATATATATTCAAGGATATTACAAAACACAATAATAACAGTTGTTGTAGTAGTATTAGTATAGACAATTCAATATAATTGCATACCGTTGGTCGTTGGTAAATGTTCCAAAGGCTCCAGGACCGCTGACTCGTCGCTGTGTGTGTTTAACATGCATTTTTTTGTTACAACACAACCAACACCACAACCATCAAACATCAGCAGCTCCACATGGAAACGATGAATTTTGACGTCCTTCGCCGGTTGCCTTCTCCCACACACACACACACACACGCACACAGAGAGAGAGACGCACACTCACACTCCTGCACACACACTCAACTGCTCCTCTTTATGATTTAGTTGTTGTTGCTGTTGTTGTACAACCCGTAACGACTGGCGCAATTCTGGGCCTTATCATCATATACGTTGTTGTTGTTGTAGTATTTTAATATGGTAATTCAAGAGTGTATGTGTGTGTATGTTTTTGTATTCTCTCTCTCGCTCGCTCAATCTACCTTTAGGCTTGTGAGCGTGGGCGCAAATTCCGTTTTTTTTTTGGGGGGGGGGGGGAATTAACTAATACAGGTACAAATACGACATACGACACATAAACAAAATAATTGCTTTTCGTTGTTGCTTAGCTATAAACTACTAGCTCTCTCTCTCACAGCATTTATGAGAATTGTTTTTCTCGTTTTTCTGTTGCCTTTATTTTTTCTTTTTTTTTTAAGCGGCTTTCTTTTATTTTTGCACTTGCTTAACACTGCTTTTCACTCCTCTCTATGTGTCTGTCTGTGTGTGTGTCGGTTTGTATGTGATTTTTGGTGGGTTATATATGTATGTATATATATATTTAAAGAGGTGTTAAGTAACGTTGGTTGACTGTCTTAAATGGTAGTCACTAAAATAGTTAACAGCACTAGTTATATTGCTTATGGGTTTTGGTTTTGGTTTGGTTTGGGTTTTGGTTTTGTTGTCGTTTTGAGGTTATGTTCCAACGCCTACTGTCTACTGTTTAAATATTTATATATAATACCATATGTTGCTATATCATTTATTTTTAGGCGCTTTATCATATACGTATATATATACTATTTAGGTTGAGTTTTCTTTTGTACTTTGGATTATAGACGTCGTTTTATCCTCTGGGGTTTATTTATATAGTTATTATTATTTGTTTGGTGGATACTTTTTGGTTGGTTGATAGGCGGGGGGCGGGCGAACTGAAGGATGGGATGATGATGTTGGGCAGCAGGCGTATAGCACACAAATATATTTGTTAAGTTTTGTTTTAAAGTTAGAATATCACAAAGAACGTTTATAATAATGTTGACTAGGCCACAGGCGAAAAAAAAATATATTATGATGATTTTTCTAGTTTCTAGTTATCCTTGAACTTCCTTGTCTCCTGCTCCGCAATTAAATAGTTTTTTGGTCTCGTAATCTCATGAAAGTTTGATGAACGCAACGAATTTTGTGGCTTCTTCTTCTTGTTCTTACTGTTGTTCTTGTGTTTTGTGGAAAGTGTGACTCAAGTTAAGGCGTTATGGTGTTACCGTTACATATACTATAATACATATATAGAGCTTTTGTGGTCCGGGAGGCAGCCGGTGGCCGAGGGCGTGGCTTTAGGGCTTGTGCCGGAGTTACGTCAAGGCGCGTAAGGCGATGCAAAAGAAACCCAACACAGTTAAATACTAAGTATATCCTTAGGTTAAACTCTATATATTTTTCAAAATATTGTATCCTATGAAATCCGGCAGCTGATCCAGCTTCAAGCGTTGTCCTTTGTAATTAGTGCGCTTTCAATTTTTGCAGGCTTTTTTGGTTTTTCGGCTTTTTATTTTTTTGATTTAATTTAAGTTTAAGTTCTAGTTTAGGGCTAGCTCGAGTTGCAGTTGAAGTTCGTCGCGGCTTTATATAAAAATAGTATTTAATTTTATTCTATTTGTGTTTATACATATATGTATGTATAGTAATACATATATGTATAGAGAGAGAGGCAACTACTTGGTAGTACAGTTGTTATTCGTTAAGTGCGATTTAATGTTAACGATTAATATTTGATATTTTGCTACATAAAGACGACGCTTGCACTACAAACTACAAGGTTTCCTTATTTCAACTATAGCTCTAGTCTATATATGTATGTATCCAGTTGTTTGTTGAACAATTCGCATAACGGCAACTACACGTAGAATAGTTTTTTTATATAAGTGTTATATATATGTATATGTATATCTAAGTATGTATGTCAGTATATAACGTCTCTATATAATTGTTAGGTATTTGTATATAATTTTTTTTATAGCACTTTCTTTTGTTTTGGTTTTTATATTTGTTTTGTTGTATATTTTTAAAAGTAATTTGTTCTTGCTAAATTTAATTAAATATTTTTTTAATTGCGGCGCTGCCTTTGGAAGTGTGTCTTTATGTGTGTATGTGTGTGTGTGTGTGTGTTCTAGTGATTAATTTTTTATTTAATAATTTGCTCAATTTCTTTGTTGCAGGTACATTGGTTTTGGTTTAACTTTTTGTTCTCTCCAGGGGAACGTTGATTAAATAATGCTGCACTTGACGTTGTTTTTCTCTTTTTTTTTTGTTATGTATTACTTAACTAACTGCTTTTTGTTGTTGGTTTTTCTTTGTTTGTTGTTGTTGCTGTTGATTTTTTTTTTTTTGCAAGTCGTTCTATTTGATTATGTAATTATGCTTGGTCTTTTATTGGGTATTGAACAGTTATATGTAATATGTAAGTATATAATATTTTTTTTTCTTTCTTTTCGTTCAGCTGCTGCGGCGGTTTCGTAAAAGGATATTAGAACATACACACGTAAGTAGGTAGTTCGTCATCAACAATTTGCACACCACACACACACGAACACTCGCACGGGCATTATATATACATGCACACATACACATACACGCTTAATGGGCATCACACTCTCACACAAAGGTATGCCAGTTTTCGCATGTGCGCGTGTGTGTGTGTGTTTATATAAAACAACAAACAAGTGTGAAGCCAATTTTAAACAAATTCTTTACGCAACACAATTTGTACACACACACACATGCACATACACACACAGGTACGCACAGGTACGCATAGAAACCGCAACCGAATAAAATTGAGAAAAAACGGCACAGAGGTAGAAAGTGCACGTTAAATCAATGCTTCTTTTGACCTCTATTACATTTTCGTCTTTGCTTGCGCGTTTACTTTTGTCGTCTCCTGCTTTCTGGGACTCTTTTTTTTTTTGCTTCTTTCGTTTTCAATGCCCCGTGTTACGGCACATTTGGCAGCGTGTTTCCTTTTTCATTGACTTATGTATGCACACAATTTATGATTTATACGTTGTATTTATCAGTATTTTGTGTTTTATCGCGATGTTATCACAATGCTGCTTTAATTTGTTATAAATTTATTACAATTAATAATGCCTGGCGCTTATGTTATATACATATATAATTTAGCTCACAGCAGCGTTTCACTTAGTATATGTATATGTACTTTCGATTGAAATCACTTTACATAACGGTGCTCTGTTGTAGTGTTACTCGCTGCTGTGCTGTGCGAACACGACACGAACGAACTCAGCGCGACAAGTGAATCCTCGCTGGCGACTGACGTGCGCCGTGAGCCTGCTAAAATTTCGCTTAAAATCGATAACGGCACACTAGCAAAGTGCCAGCGCAAATGCAAAAGCAAACGGCAAAGTCACACAAAAACTACAAAAGCACAACACACAACGACAACCGAGAGCGCAGCTAGTGAAAGTGCACATGTCCTGAGGAGCGTTAACAGTATTGGGTCGCACTAAAAGGTATAGTTCAAAGATATTACTTTCACCTTTAATTTATACTTCTACAATGTATTACGAATTTTGGAAACTTGTAGAAAAATATTTATAGCAGCTAATTTATTCTTTTTTTTTGTCATATATTGCCTATTTTTAAGCATATTGCTAGTAAGAAAATCCGCTATTTTCTTCCATAAGTATTTTTTAAGACCTAATCACTTTTATAAACACTTTTAATAGACTTGTGGCCCAACTGAGCTATATTAAATCCATACACTTTAATTTGCCCACTAGTGTACGCATTCATATAAGCGTCACAAATATACAAACACAATACATGTAACTTACGAAAGAGTGTAAGAGTGCGAGTGCGCATTTGTTTGGCAAGCTTTGACTCAATAGTCCTTGCGCTCCCAGTAACTGTCGTCGTCGTCGCTAGCGCCGTTATAATCGTCATTGTGTGACGTTGGCTCGGGCAAAGCATCAACAACAACAGCAGCAGCAGCAATAGCCGAACGAAAAGACGAGCGCACGAACAAAATTGCGGTGCTTGGCTGCTTGCTTTGCCTTTGTGTTTCGTGCTGTGAATGAAAGTTCGAAAGCATCAGCTGGTTGGGCTTTAACATTTTCTCAATTGCGCTTAACGAAACCCCACCATACTCTCCCCCACCTTCAAATGTGGTAATGGTAGTGGTGTTGGCGGCAACAACGGCAAACGGCAAGTAAACAAGTACATGTGCGCAGGGTGGCGCGCACATGTTCAGCTGTGGCTGTAAGGTCAGAGCAGAGCGTGTCCTTACAGTGCTTACGGGCAGTAAACATACCATCCCGTGTACATTTAATGATAAACAGCAACAAACAATGTTAAGGCTAGGTACAAAAGGCAGGCATATTTAGTTGAGTTTATAGCGCTGGCTGCGCTCCTTACGTTAAAGTTGCCAAAGAAAAAGGTTCGTGGCCTTTTGAGAGACGGCAACGCTTGACACTGTCCGGCAAACCAACGGCGTGTATTCCCATCGCTGTCACGTGCCACAATACAAATTTCAGCAGCGCGCAATTTCTCTTCACCATGCACCAGCAGCTGGGACGTCGGTATTTGAGCTGTGCGCTGATTGTAGGCATAATCAGCCTGATGCAACACCTCGTTGCTGCTACTCCGGATATACACATTAAAGTCGGCCACATCCGCAAGAGCGGAGACAAACCAACGCATTGTCAAATTGCCGGCCTTATTGCTGCAATCGAACAGAGGAAGCACATTTATGGTTGACCGTAAATATTTAAAGGATTTTACTTACGTTTGAACCTCGCGGAAACGAACATCGGTCAGCTGCTCATAATCTGTGCCGGCATATAGCTCCATTTCATCTTCCCTGCAATTTAGATACTCATCATCCAAGTTCAACAGGTTCTGTTCTTTTGCCAAAGCCGGTGTGTGGCAAATTATGTTACGCAAATCCTCGCTAGGATTTGTTTGCTCCAGCATAAAGTGCTTCAATGGACGAACATTGCAGCCACAGTACAGTGGATTGTTGGAGAGCAGCACTTGGCTGTGATTGCGCATTGTGGCTATCAGTGAGGCTGCTATATCCTCCAGACTATTATTTCTCAGATCAACATATTTCAACGATTGCGTCTTAACCAGATTGGCGAAGGGCAAATGATAGATTTGATTGTAGGATAAATCCAGACTTTTCAGATTCTTGGGCAGATCAAAAATATGCTCCTCGGACATCAGATTCGTTAGCTCATTGTGTGAGATATCCAACGATTGCAGGGATGTGAAATTCGAGATGACTCCACGACGCAACTCGTTGATTTGATTGTGGGAAACATTCAGCTTTAAAAGTTTCTTGGTGCCAAAGGTTAGGTCATAGGTCAAAACTGGCATTTGATTGTAGCTCAGATCCAGATACTTCAGATTGTATGGTATATACTGATACTCAGGAAAGGTTTTCTTAGTGACAAAACTAATGCGATTGTGACTCAAATTGAGTGTTTCCAAACTAAGCAAATCATCTAACACACCATTCGTTTTATTATCCAGCTTGGAGAGCGTATTGTGCGATAAGTCCAAGGAAAGCAATGATGGCAATCCAATGAATATATCATTATCTAATTTTTTTAGAGCGTTCCTCGACAAATTGAGAGTAAGCAGCTGCAAAAGACCATCAAAGGCGCGCTTGCTGTAAGCCATAGAATGTGTTTAGATATAGATTTAAAAAAGTTCAAGTGCAAGTTTACTTACCTAATTTCTGAAACTTGATTGTCATACAGATTGAGTTCGAAGAGAACTGGTAGCCTGCCAAATGCACTGCGTTCCAAAGTGCTTATGTTATTGTGCTGCAAAGAAAATGAAATTATTTTTTAAAACTTATGATTAATTTGTTTACGAGTAGAGCTTACCTCCAAGTGTAGATATTGCAACGTTGACATCACAGCAATTGCTTCAAATGGTGGCTTGCTAATAGAATTGCCTTGCAGCATAAGTCGCTGTACGACCAATAGACCCGTAAAGCTCTGTGAATCCAAGCTGTCTCCAAGTTGATTATAGGCAAGATCCAAGTATATTAGAGAATTCATAACAGGCCAAGTATTAGCTGGTATGGATGATATATTGTTATGGCTCAAATATAGCTCATTCAATGATATTGGCAGTTCAAATAAATTTTCGATGTAATTATTATTCAGATAAAGCTGACGCAAGCTTGTTAACTTGACCAGCGCTCCACGCACTATTTTAGCTATCTGGTTATAACTTAGATCCATCTCCAGCAGCGTTGGCAATGTGCCAAACGTTGATGACTTAATCTCTTGCATGCTATTGTGACTCAGGTTGATGGAACGCAGGGAAAATAGGGTTTGGAAAACTCCAAAAAATATTGTGGAGATGTTATTATACGATACATCGATTGTATGCAGCTCATAAAGTTTTGGAAAAGTATTCTTGGGTATTTCAGTGATACTATTGTGTGAGGCATTCAGCACGCGCAGACCAGACATATTTTGTATGGGTATCTAAAAAGATTAAAAATCCAATTAGTTATCAATAAAATATAAAAATATATAGTTATATTTACATGTGCCAGATTAGTCAATAAATTATAGCTTAGCTGAAAAGTTGAGGCAAAGGTCGTCTCGTCAAAGCTGCGACGTGAAAAGTTCGCAAGAAGATTGTGTGACAAATCCAACGTTGTTATATTTACACAGTTTTCAAAGGCAGTTGCTTCAATTAACTCTAAAGCATTATGGGACACGTTTATGACCGCTTGGTAAATATCCTTGAACGAGTTCTTTTCAATTTTGGTTATGTTGTTTTCTGCCAAATCCAATAGCTGTAGGAAACACCAAAGATTACTATATAAACAATTTTAGGTACAAATATTTAATGTAAATTACCTCCACGTAATTCATTTGTGTAAACATTTGGTACTCAATCTTTTTGAGCTTGTTGCGAGCCAAGTCAATGGTTCCAATTCGTGCCACAGAACCAAAGGTGCCACGTCCTACATCCGTAATGGCATTGTCGCTCAAAAAGAGGCGACGTAGAAAACGCATTCCGCGAAAACTATTTGCATCCAATTTAGTAATATTATTATGCGATAGGTGAAGTACTTTGAGCACAGAGTTCCTGGCAAAAGTTCCACGGCTCAGCTCTTTTAAAGCATTGTGAGATACATTACACCAGCCTAGCTTGGTAAGATCGGAAATGTGTTGCGCCTCCAATTTATTGATCTTGTTGTGACTTATATCCAGAAATTCCAGTTCGCGCAAGTTTTTAAATTGATTCTTTTTGAGGTTCTCTAGTTGATTGCCATGCAAATCCAACGATTTTAACTTACGCAACGGTTGAAATGTCTCCACAGGCAAATCACTTAAAAGTCCGTTTGAGAGCTGTACAGTTTCCAGCTTATTGACTATCTCTTGACCAACAAAGAGTCTTTGGGCAGTTGCTCAAACGCATGGCCATCGATGACCAATTGACGGGTCTTGCCCAAGATCTACAATATATATGGTTGATTTGTGCATAACCTTATAAGGACCAAACTCTCACTTACACCAAAGCCCAGCTGACCCACTTGACTTAGATTCGTGCGCAGCAAATTGAGCTGTTCCAAAGTATTGTTCATGCCATAAAATACATAATCTTCGATTGTGGCAAGCGGTGTGTCTTCAATGGTCAAAATACGCGCTTTGATATGAGCGAAAAGCGGTCCAAACAGACGAACTAAAATGCACGAGAATTAATATAAATTATATGCATAAGCAGACAGCAACGCACCAAAGTGTCCCTTAAAGATGGTCAACTCCTCCACAGGCATATCTAGGGATGCCAAATTCTGAAGGGCCACCGACAGGGTGGCCAAATTTGTATTTTCACAACGCACAAAAAGGCCATTGTCGCTGCCATTTACACACACGCAGGGATATAAGACTTGTGGTCTAAAAGCAAATTTGGCAATTAGCTTTGATTTGCATAACGTTTATTAAGACTACTTACTTTTTGGGACATTTGAATTCTGGTTCGCCATAAACGTATTCAGAACTGACCCAAGCGAATAATGGCAGCAATAAGAGCAACAGTGCGCGCAGCCGTAACTGAATCATAATCCGGCTGTATAATTTGTTATTGTTTTGTTAGTATGTGTGTTTTTGTGTCGTCATTGATTCCACTTGGCCATGGTAAAAGCCAGTTCGTTTCTTAAGTCTATTGATTGCTTACCAATTGTATATAAATCCAATTTTGACCTTTGCCGCAACAGCGGATTCTAGTTCAAAGAAATGCAAAACAATTTCATTTGTTAATGTATACGATCAAATTTATAAGTATTTTCTTGTTTCTACTCACTTTTACTTTTAAAGTTGCGCTCGCGCAACAGGTTCCGCTTGTCTGTGTTTCTGCTTCGCGACTGGCTTCAGCTGCTTTTGTTTTCTCCATGCCGATACCAGTAGCCAATATAGCCAATTAAACATTTTGCAATGAAATTTATTCATCCCTATACAACAAATAAACCGTATAACAAATTGAAAATCAAATATATTTCAATTTATAGAATAGCAAATAAAATAAAAAAATTTTACTTTGAGAAGCGCAATTTTTAAAACAAGTTGGCAGTGCTGTACATGTCACAATGCTTGAACTCTTATCGATATACCGCACATGCATCTCTATTCATTCGGCGACAACGGTGCAAAAGCAAAATCAACGCGCTAAATAAAATATTATTGGTTGGTTAAAAACCATCTTGTGATTATTTTAAATCGAAAACGTAAGTACTTACTGTCAATAAAGCGTAGTGATATTTGTCGGTTAAAAAGTTGAGTAATAATTAGGCTTTTGAAAATTGAAGAAAGTGGACATTGTTCACGTTTTGTTCTTTGACGACGGGGAGAAATACTGACTTCGCCCGATTCAGCCGCCATCGAGCAAATAGCCAATCGCAGCGCTCACTACTCACACATACATAGAATCGAACTAAAAATCTTTGTACATACACGTCTGTTTACATGTGTATTAGTGCCAAGGGAGAACGCGAGTTATTTGCTGCCACCCGTTTTATTGGCGGCAAAAAGTGCGTAACTCTAGTTAGGACACTTTGACTAATAGAAAACATATCGTTTGTTTATCCAGGTCTTGAAACATATAATGAGCTACGCTGCAGACGTATTAAATGCTGCTCATTTGGAGCTCCACGGTGGTGGCGACGCTGAATTGCGTAGGCCCTTTGATCCAACTGCCCATGACTTAGATGCATCTTTCCGCCTGACACGTTTTGCTGACCTTAAAGGACGTGGCTGCAAGGTACCACAGGAAGTGCTCTCAAAACTTGTTTCGGCACTTCAACAGGACTACTCAGCCCAGGATCAGGAGCCGCAATTCCTCAACGTTGCCATTCCCCGCATTGGCATTGGTCTCGACTGTGCAGTCATACCGCTACGCCATGGTGGCCTGTGCCTTGTCCAGACCACAGACTTCTTCTATCCCATTGTCGACGATCCCTACATGATGGGCAAGATTGCCTGCGCCAATGTGCTGAGCGATTTGTACGCCATGGGCGTAACCGATTGCGACAATATGCTCATGTTGCTTGCCGTAAGCACCAAGATGACGGAAAAGGAGCGCGATGTTGTCATACCACTGATAATGCGCGGCTTCAAGGACTCCGCTTTGGAAGCTGGCACCACTGTAACTGGAGGCCAGAGTGTTGTGAATCCGTGGTGCACCATTGGCGGTGTTGCCTCAACCATTTGTCAGCCCAATGAGTACATAGTGCCGGATAATGCTGTTGTTGGTGATGTTCTGGTGCTGACAAAGCCATTGGGTACACAGGTGGCTGTAAATGCTCATCAGTGGATCGATCAGCCCGAACGCTGGAATCGCATCAAGCTGGTTGTCTCCGAGGAGGATGTGCGCAAGGCCTATCATCGCGCAATGAATTCCATGTCGCGTTTGAATCGAGTTGCCGCTCGTCTCATGCACAAGTACAACGCACACGGAGCCACCGATATAACTGGCTTTGGACTCTTGGGTCATGCACAAACTTTGGCCGCCCATCAGAAGAAGGATGTGTCATTTGTTATTCACAATCTGCCCGTGATTGCCAAAATGGCTGCTGTGGCCAAGGCCTGTGGCAATATGTTCCAGCTACTGCAGGGCCACTCTGCCGAGACCTCCGGTGGATTGCTCATCTGCTTGCCAAGAGAGCAGGCTGCTGCCTACTGCAAAGACATTGAGAAACAGGAGGGCTACCAGGCTTGGATCATTGGCATTGTTGAGAAGGGTAATAAAACGGCGCGCATCATTGACAAACCGCGCGTCATCGAGGTGCCCGCCAAGGATTAAATGCTTTCCTAAACAAATAAGTACAGTTATTTTAAAAATGCATTAATGCTCTCAGTTGTAAAGCAATTTATCGAGTGAACTTTACCTTACCGTTTTATAATAATGTAATATGAAAGAATGCTTCCTATAATTAACAAAAACTTTTGATAATTTATAACAACCCCTGGACACCGCTACAAATATTACGAATAAATAAAATAACACTTGACTTATGTCTCCATTAAATACAAAAAGCACTTGCGATCTGTAAACGACAAAGCCGCCGCAAACAAAAAAGCTTTTCTTACAACGCAACAAAAAAAAAAGCTTTGTTTGTGGGAAGAGCTGAGGAGATCGTCATCAACGGGTGCTCCGTTAGCGATTGCTAAACTGAGTAAACGGTAACAGGTCCGGTCCATGGTTCACCGTGTGTTGTATAAACAAGAAAGATTATGACGTCACAATTTCAAATAGTTGATTGTTAACTCCGTGCGCACATTGTCCTTGGTTAGTAAAGCACTAAGTAAATAACTTAGATAATAAAAACTTTAAGTAGGGCTTCGTTGTTTTATAACTACCAATAATGCAGACTCTTAAGATACACGTTGAAAATACGCAAACTTAATATCTTGTATTGGAACTATGTACATGAAATATGTTTTCGAAATGAAAAATAAATATAATTATTTTTGAAGAATACTTCTAATACTTTAACGCTTTCTTTTTGCACACAGCAACGTTAATTGTCTCGCAAAAATATTTTATTTTTATAAAAAATCTACGAAAAGCAGTTAAACATATTATTAACAAGCAAAATCGAAAGAAACTATGGTTACTTTTTCAAATGGTTTGCAAAAGCTAAAAACTAAGACACCGTGCTCAGAGAGCGAGCGAGAATCTAGCGCCAAGAGAGGAGCGTAACCTGTTGTATTGTAAATAAGTCGATTGGGGGTCCGATCTGTCTCGAACGCGCTCTGGTCGTAGCAAGTGCAAAATTGAAGCCTCAGTACTGCACAAACCAGCGACGCGCGTACGCGTATTGAAAATAAAGCTGTTCCGTTACCGTTACGTTTTTGCTGCAGACACATACGAATACACACTAACAAGAAAACTTATACAAACGAATTTCAAAGACTAACGCGCCCGCGCATCGAGCAAATTTTCTATTTTGCTGAACACTGAACCCGCCGCTAGCTAGCAAAGGCAATATATACAACAACAACAACAACGAGACAAAAGTCTGCACCAATCAGTTTTTTTGGTTTTGGAAAAGTGCACAGTGAGTGTTTGTGTTGAATGATATTGTGAATGCAGTAATGTGTTGTTAGTGTGCGTAACTGAATGTGTGTCTCTGTGTGTGTGTGTATCTATGGAATCTACTAGCGATCTCTTTGAACTGGCAGCCAAGCTTTAAAAAAAAAAACATTAACCACAACAAACTGATGACGGCGACAGAAACGCACATTAGAAACGAGTTTTACTTTTTCCCTACATATCCGCACTCATTCGTATTGCTTATTTGTAGCTGTATCTATTGTGTACACTGTGTGTGTGTATGTGCAGCAAAGAGAAATTCAAAAAGTGTTCAATTCAGTAAAATTTGAATTGCATTCGTATCCTCTCTAGCAGTATTTATATGCTATTGGATGATTCATTAGCGGGGCGCACTCGTTTTCTATATATTTCCCTTTTTTTTCGAATCAAGACCAACAATATAGTATTCGAATTGAAAGCCAAAAAGAACAGTGGCAGTGAACTATTTATAGAATTATTTGTTTTTATACATATGTACATTTTCATGTGTGTACTTTAGACACGAGCAACAACAAATTGTACAGTTAAAGGCGAAAGAGAAGACAATTAAAGCAACGACAAAGCGTTCATTTTCTCAATCGTAAATTTGACCAAGTCAAAAATTACATCTAAAAGAAGAAGAATTCACGAAATAACGAGCAACGTTGTAAAGACTTTTTGAATTCAAATTAGCCAAGTTCAAATAGATGCATGAGCTTGTTTATACTGAATATTGATGCTCATACATATACTAATGTGTGTGTGTGTGTGTGTGTGTGTTTGACTCGATTGAACTGTTGACGCTGCTGCGTAGGTGGCAGAGAAGGCAATAATAACATCACCAGCAGCGACACACACAAATTGGCAAGCCAACAGACATACATACATATGTACATAGTATGTATGTATACAGGCGCTAGAATCAACACACATGCATAAACAGCGTATGTTCTACGCCTTTTTTTTCGCCTACGTTTTCAATTTGATTTTCGGAAATTTGAACAAACAACAACAACAGCAACACCTTCGCTTTAGCTCTTTTCGGCTATTTCAAACTTGTTGTTCTTTGTCTACTTTGTTTATTTTATGTTTGCTTACGTACGTATGTATTCATGAATGTATAAATGTACATACATACATGCATATGTAGATCTTGGCTGCTGGCATTTTGCGAACGCACGACACCCCGCTGCCCACCCTTGCACGCCCACTCCATTGCCAGACACCAGCAGTAGCAGCAGCAACATGTTCCCACTTTTATTTTTTGTCTCTCGTTCCGATTATATGAGATCATTTTGAATTGTAATACAACAACGGCATGCTAAAACAAACATACATACATATATGTATATTTACGCATCCATCACACGCTTTAACCTGTGCTCTCGCTCCCACTCTGTCGCTCTCAATTGCTGAGTGCGACCAGTTTGTTATTGCTTTAAGTCCAAACAGAAAAAAGTGAACAGATTTTATATACGATTTGTGCCCCTAAGCGCCACTGAAAAATAAAAACGTGCTGTGTGTGATCAGGCGCCAATTAGATTTAGCCTTTTATTAAATTATGATGTATTTTGTTTTTACTACTACAACATACTAATTTGCTTACGTGAGCTTCTTGATTAGGTAAACTTTTGACCATATGGTGGAAATCAAGTGGCATTTTCAACTCAAGGGAACTGCGACGAGTTTGATTTGATTTGATTTTTCGCCTTAGACATTGAGATTTATTAATCTGTATGTGCATTTAACGCCTCATTTAATTGACTCTGATGACATCATCATCAACATCAAGATCATCATTCTTGTGTTTGCGATACGAATTTTTATGCATTTGTTATTCTCTCACATTATACAAAGTCATTCATTGAAATCTCCCTCAAGGTTATCGCTAAATCAAAAATACAACAAAAAACAAACTCATCAACTCGACAGCAAGACATATTTTAGTGTAGTATAAGTTATACAGGTTTGCCTCATTGCTTCATCAGCGAGACAAAAAAGGCACTAAGGACATGTTAAAAAGTGAAAACCAGTTTGACATTGAATTTTGGCAGGAGTTCACGTATGTATGTATGTATGTGTGTGAGTGCGTATGTATCATTTGTATCTGTTTCAGTTCTGAATAAATCCAATGTCATGTTTTTTTTTTATGTTGCCTCGTATACATAATAATTGTTTCTTGGTATTTCTGATACTTATGAACTAAAAGTGAGACTGACAAGCTTTCTGATTATTGTTCTTTAAGCTTTACAGAGTATATTTTAGTATCATATTTTCCCACTAAGCATCTTCTTTTATGTTTCTCTTTATTGTTGCTATTGACAGATAATATTTTCAAGTGATGCCATTATTTGTTAATGACTTAAGCTCCATTAATGCGCCAAAAATATCACCTTAAAATTTAAGCTGTTCTAGAAACGACTCACCATTTTTGTACACATTAAAGTAATATTCGTGGGTGTTGAGCAGTTTATACAAATGCTTGGAATTCTTATGAACCGCGCGAATCAACCTGTCACTTCGAAGCCGTTTACGTTTACAGTTACACCCACAGCAGACACATATTTGCATACGTACATACATGACTAAAATATAACTTACTCATACTTGTGTATGAATTTTAAATAATTTTCTGAATATTCTCGCTTGATGTCATTTTGCAGCAGAAAACAATTATAATTGGAAATGCAGTACTCGAGCAGTTCGGAAAATTACTCATCCTCATTGAGAGATAAACCCTCGAAATGGAACGGACGTGTAAGTATTAAATTTAATAACAAATATTTGACAAATAATATTCGGAAATCACAACTCATTCAATACTCATCACCCAGAACGACAAGAATTATGCGTACAAGAAATCATCGTATCAATATTCAAGCTCGGGAGATAATAATGTATCCTATCAGAGCAAGGCAACTGGCGGTGATCAAAACATTGATCAGTTGGACGCACTACTCGAGGATTTAAAGCAGGAGCGTCAAATAACCAGCACACAACGTGACATCTTGCCCACTACAGGCACCAGCTATAGAACACTGTAAGTTCAAAAACTAAACTCAATAAATATTCAGTTAATAAATGTTATTCCTATCCACAGCGAACGTTCAGATCCCTCTGGAACTGTGACGAAAACAACGCGCGTTATTAAGACCACAAAGCATTCAGGTGAACAGCAGCCATTGAGCGATGATGTGGAGACCTTTAGTCCCACCGATTATAGCACGCTGCAATCGACGGCCAAGTACTCCAACTTTCAGGATAGCTTGAAGCGTGATGAGTATCTGGTCAAGGAGAAACCCTACACGCTAGGTAAGTCTTTCAGAACATATCGAGCATGTCAATTATTATAATGTGTTCTTTATAGCCCACTCGCCGGTGAGCAGCGGTGGTCAGTACTCAAGTAAATCGAAAATCTACGAAAGCAATCGTACGCTCAACAACAATGTGGAGCTGTTGCCGAGCGTTAACACTACTACAAAGACGGTCAACATTGATAAGGAGCTGCAGGATATTGCGCTGGGTGATGGCATACTGCCTGCACCGGGCACAAAGGTGACAACAACTGTGCGCACATATACCTATGAGATACCATCAACTGGACCGGGCAGTGCCACCAGCACTATCAATCGCAGCAGCACCAACAACAACACACTGGCCAGCAGCTATAAGCATCACGAGACATTGAACTCGAATCAGAATTATACGACACAGTTGTCGCCATCGCATGTGCCCCAAACGGTTGTCTACAACACGGAGAGCTACTCCACGCTCAATAAGAACAACGAACGTCCAATAGTGAGCAATCAATCGTATGAGATTCGTGAGCACAAGGAGACGACCACACGTGGTTTGAGTCCGCAGCCACGCCAGTTGCCACTAGGATCCACCACAAGTCCCAATGGTGTACCGCCCAATAGCGGCCGTACCGTCATCTATAACATACACAAGACAGACAACACGATCAATGAGCAGCGTTATCCGCACAGTCCAGCTCATAGTCCCAACTATGGATCGCCGCATAGTCCTGGACAGTTGCAGCCGCATCTGCCACCTGGTGGTGGCACCAATCGCTATTACTTCAAGGAGACGGAGACTTCGAACACAGTCAATACTATTCATGGTCCGCCAAACGGTGGTGCTCCCTATCCTCCGGTGGATTTGGCTCCAATCAAACAGCTGCCAGTGACAAACTATCCACAGCCACAGAATGGCAATGGTTATCCACCGAATACCACCTATTCGTATAAATACTCGTCTACAACAAATACAAACAATCGTCGCGGCCCAGGACCAGATTATGGAACACCTTCACCCTTTCCCGTCGATGGTGTCGAATATCCCGTTGGCAACGGCAATCCGCCACAGCGTGTGGATGATCTAATGCAGTCTTTTGGCACTGTAAGTAGTAATTAAGCTTGGTTTTACTATTACTCATTCGCCACCTTTTGTTTTGCACGTAGACGGATCATGTGGATCGCGTGGACATTGAGACACCAGCTCGCAAGCGTGAGATTGAAACAGCAGTAGCATCGCCACAGCAACAGCATGTGCCCTCCGTTAATAAGGCTGGCAAGGAAGTGTACTATCCACCGGGTCACGAAACAATCATCAACAGGCGAGAGGAGATGCATGCTGGTTCTGCAGGAGGCGTAAGTTTCAACTCCATCTTACATCATTCCAAGCATTAACCTCACTTTTTCTTACAGGGTCGCTGGGCTAAGGGTTCGGGCATGTACGAATACGAATCCGGTTCAAAGTCAAAGACGAAAAGCAAGTCTGGTGCTGCTGTGGTGCCCGTTTGTTTGCCCCTGTGCTGTGCCATGCCCTGCTCCATCATGTAAAAAGAGAAAGGAGTTTTGCATCGCTTCCACTACACTTGTATATAGGATTCTAATATTGCCGTTAATAGGTCTAACGCTAATTCCTGCCCCCAACTCCCGCCCTATCGTTCAGCTTGTCGTTGATATACATATATTTTATATATCTGTTTGCCTAACCAATTTTATATTGTGGGTCGCTTCCCATATGGATGCTCTAATTGTTGTAATTTGTTGACCAAATTGATTTCAATATTTTACTATCGTGAAGATCTATTTTTGGATTTGGTTGTAGTTTACCCTAACCTAGTTTTGCTCCAAATTATTTTGCTCACGCTCCCCAAAAGCAACAACAAAGCATTTACTTTACAACGTGACCAGTGACAAAAAGAAAAAAGCCACGCAGTCCGCTTAGAGGTCTGCAATATGTTTAAGTTTTGATTTGAAAACCAATTGTTTTAACTGTATTTTGCATACCAAACTAATAAATGAGACACGGAATTTAATTCCTCCCTCGCCATAATTAAAAATACTTGTGTGTTTTGCCGCTTAACTCTCCCTCTCGAATATTGTTTACTAATCAGCGGGCCTTTAGCTGCGCCAAAAACTAAATGTAACCCAGACTTAATATGGTAACATAGTCGTTACGAAGCCATAAATATTTTTTAATATACGTACGAATAAACATCAAAGTAACCTAAATAAAAACAAAAAAACGAAATCTAACCAACGAAATGCGATGCTATATTATTGTTTTGGATTAATGGGTTAAGTATTCAGATAGAAATGAAAGAAAACACTAAAACTTGCGGTATATATAGTAAAAGTTTTATTCTGGTATAGTAAAATGTATTTTTTTTATAAGTTTTACATTTGGTATTGTATATTAAAGTATGGTAGATAATAAACACCCTTGCAGAAGCAAATAGAATCTGATACACCTGCTTGAGATATTGTCTCTTAAAGCCATTGGGACACAACATGTACCCTTATGAGGTTGGATCGGATTGCAAAATTGAGTTGCCATTTCAAGTAATCAGTCAGAAATATTAGCTTTTATGATATTTTCGAGATTCGTTACTTAAAGATATATAATATCGCCAAGTCATATATGTATTATTATCGGACTATCACTCAATAGGTCTTCTGCAGGGGGATGTTGGAGATTCGGCACGCCGAAGATAGAAGTATTTCGCTTTTTGTTTTTCATTTAATTATCGTTATGATCGAATAACAATTTGTATATCACAAAAGTAATATCTACATTTCACCTTGTAGGAATTGGTGCAGAATTTTTTTGTCTTGTTTAGAGAGAGATTTTTAATAAAATTATGAGAAGGAAAAAACAAAAACAAAAATCAACAAAATCTACATATTCTTTAGAATACATAGAATATATATGTATATATAAATGGAGCTAGGAGTAAGACTAAAGTACATATGCATTTCTATATTGACTGGACTTGCTACATCATACACAATATTTGTGTGTCTATTATTTATGTCATAATAATTGGGCTACTTTGAAGAAAGTAATGTTGTCATTTGTACATACGTATAAGTAATATTGCACGAAATTGAGATTCTCAATTGCAACGTTGTCTTTAAAGAAGTACGGGAATAAATTGTTGCTGATGATATTTTGAATCATAATCCTTCTCCTGCTCCTGCTCAAGTTGGTTAACTCTTTCGCTCGGAATTCTTTAGCTCAGCTAAATACCAAGTGAATGTTGGGAAATCTTTGATGCTATAGATTTCATATTTTATCGAATTAATGCCATCCATTTCAATTTTACCAATACCATTCTGCAGGTTCTCGTAGCTACAAAACAAAAATATCCTTCGTTGAGGCACATTAATTGATTTCATTATATTTACCGTTTGGGATTTGCTTTCTCTTTTTGATGTTTCAACATTTTATATCGAGATATATTTATGGGATAACGTGATATGAACAAATTGGCATGTTTCAATCTGCAAAGAAATGTATGTTGTTCGTTACTTTATTTCATATATATTTCTTTCTCTAAGTTTTACTTACCTGTTCGACATATCATCATCCTCGCCACCCCAGCCAAAGAACGAATTTGAAAAGCCATTAACGGCTTGGAAATGCTGACGCGTCATGGCAGAAACGCCGCCAAATATTGAGCGATAAGGCAACCTGCGTACAAACAAAACATAGATTAGTCTTATTAGGGTCAATTAAAGGTCAATACACACACACACACACATACTTGAAGTTCAGCGTGTCAATGGCAACGGACATGTGCCGCGGCTGACGTGGACAGTTGTACAGATTGCGTGTATCCAAAGGTAAAAGATCGACATCGTGGAATATAAAACAGTCCCACGGATAAAGCTTTAAGGCCTCCAAGTAACCAATATTCATCATGGCAGCACGATTAAACGGTTTACCATTCGTTTGCTCTACAATAAAAATTCGATAAGCAATGCGCTGTTTCATTAGGAACGGATGGATGTTGCGTAGAAAAACCGAAAGATGGGCATAACGATCGCGAAACGGTACAACAATGGCAACATGATGTTGTGCTAGACAATTAATTGGCTGATAAGCGCCACCAGGGCGCAACAATGGCCCCAGCTCTGCCTCAATAATATCAAGAGATTCGAGTGTTGTGTTGGGCGTGATAGGTCCACCTATGTATATATACAATCAATAAGTTTTAGATCCTTTTGGACTTCCAATACTCACCATCTCTGGGATCGGGATCAGTGCAGATTTGTGTGATTTGTAATATTTGTGGCTTTTGTGTGCTATTTGAATAATCCTGCGGATGCGCGTGCAATAAGTCTTGTGGAATGGAAGTAAAGTTTGCAATCGCAATCACAGTCGAGGTTGAGGTTGAGTTGCGGCCGTTTTGCAGCTCGCGCTCTTTCGAGAGGGCCAATGGAGATGCAGGCAATTTATGCCCCCCACCAATGTTTGTCATTTCGCTCCCACTTCCGGTACCACTGTCGTTTCTGACGCGGATGTGTGCATATTTGTGTACGCGACGTATGCTGTAAACACAAAATTAATTAACGTTTATTATATAGATATTTTTCACACTTACCTCAGCTTGCTCAGTGAAGAGCTGCTGGAACCGTCTGACTCCGCGGACCAGAGGAAGTTGAGCAGCAGCAGAAAACATATTGTGCCGACCGCGAAGCGTATGAGATTCGCTTTTGTAATTACGATCATGGTCCATGGATTGCATCATACCTTGTGCGAGTCGTTTTCTATTTGCAATAGCATTTTAAAGATTACTGTTGCATCGTTTTCAACTTAAAACTACAACTATTGTTGTTCCATTCCAGATCCAGCCTCCAGGCAAAACAGCTGATGTTCAATAGCAAAAAAACAACAGGGTGACACGTACCTGTTGGACCATCTCGGCGGTATGTTTCCACGTTGCCAGACTGTTTTATCTTGTTATTTTATTGGAACGTTGGTTTTTCCACTTTTTTCCGCAACCACTTGTAAGACAGACAGACTTGTAAAAAACAAATAAATAAATAACATCTTGTTTTACTTGCTTTTTTATTCTCAAAACACATGATTTTTATTAGTTGTGAAACGAATTCGTTCTATGCAATGCATCTCTACCAAATTCAATGAAGCATTGCAATTATGGGTCTAACTAAATAACTATTATTTATGTGAATATATATTTTTATGCCTACAATGAATTATACAAACAAATTTTACCAAACATACAACTGAAGATTTTTACAAAATTGCAAAGCGCTCTCTATCCTGGCAGTCGTAATGGCTCATTATCTTTTATATTGACAGTTTTCAATACGTCATTATGTGTGTATTCTATGCGTAAAATTTTGTCGTCACCCAAACTTGGGTCAAAAAAGCCAGGCAAATCGCTCTGAAACAAAGATAAAATATAACTGGTTAGAATAAATACTTTTATTAAAGAGATTGGAGCATACTTTTGATGAGTCGTACAACTGTAATGTACTGTCTCTGACTAGACACTGAATGGGTATTGTTACATCATGTGACGCATCGGGCCTAAATTGCGTGCTGCCCTCATTTAAGCATCCATATATTGCTCTTCTTATGATAAGTCCGCTATTTTGCTGTTCCTCGCTAAGGATTCGATTGTAGGTGTTTTGCATTAAATGAATAGCTGCCATTGCCTCCGTTTTCTTTGCATTTAAACGCTGTTCATTTTGCCGCTTGGTGCGCTCAATTTCGATGCTCTTCCGATCCGCTTCCATGGGATCCATAATTGTCTTTTTAACAAAATACCACGCAATTATTGGCGTTACTGAGGCATAAAAAACAGCTGCAGGCACTATTTCATCGCTCAGATGAATAGGGAAAACATACGACTGATTTGAACGTATAATTCTGAAATCATTGATTAATATTGATATATTCCCTTCAAACTGGTTCGCTGGACACTTACTTTAATTTGAGTATGACTCCGGAAGGCACGCCAACGGAAACGCTTGCGACAACTGAACTGTATTTAGATACCTTCTTTTCCACTCCATATTCGCCCAGAAAGCCAAATGTTCCCACTCTAAACGAATTATTAATATTAGTTAAATAATAATTTCAAAACTAGGTTTGTTCGTACTTGGTCGCCAACTTCAACTTAAGCTCGTTTTCCAACATCTTTCGCGTGTAGGAGATACCAAAGTAAATGTGCGGTGTCCCGATCACAAATGTTGTGCTTATCGCATGATTATCATTAGAGTGATCAATTTGTGTAGACATTGATGATTGTGGCCCTGCGTTGAGAGTTAAGCTACCAACTGTGTGCTTGTCCAGCTGTACGGCTAGCGTGGAGAAAAACACCGGTATTGCACCATTATCTCGAAAATTGATGTTGGTGCCGCCATTTAGGGTGAGCTTTGAGGTCAATGTCCGTCCACCTGTTGGTTGAAGAAAAACTGAATAACAAAAATGAAAGAAATGCAGGGTTCGCATTGCTTACCCTTGAGACCCAGCAGGACGCCATTGCCGGCGCCAAGACAAACCTCTAACCAGCCTTTGTTCAGCAGTCTACGCCCCGCAACCATAAATCCACCATTGCCTGTGCCATTGGATGAGTAAAGATTGCCGCTCATAGTGATCATATCCTTGCGTGTAATAGGCGCTTCAATAGACTGTGCAATACTCATCGAACCGATCTCTACTCGCGGCATCTCTGAGTCATCGTATGGTGTAAATATTTCGGTGGCATTCACATTGATGGTGATATTTCCGCGAGGATTTGTTCGCTGTTGCAATCGTCGATCGGCAGCCGCCTGTGCCAATCGTTCGTACTCCTCCCGTATCTCTGCCGGCGTCCTGGTCCGATGTACTAATTCCCAGCCCTCCGTTTTGAGTCCCTTCTCGCCAACCGAATCATAGATAGCTCGCTGGTGCGGATCAGAGAGGACCTCATAGGCCCGCTTTGTTCGATTGAAAATCATCTCGGCCTCCTTCTTGCTCTCCGAACCCCTATGTTTGTCTGGATGATAAATGCGGCTCTGCTTCTTGTAAGCGGAGTTAATCTGTTCTGTGGTGGCCTGCAAGAAAATAAAGGATATAAAGTATTCTTATGACGTCACACCAGTGCACTTACATCTCGCGGCAAATTGAGAAATGTGTAGTAGTTTTCATCGAGTTCGGTGTCGGATTCGTTGTCCGATACCATAAC
Source organism: Scaptomyza flava (assembly GCA_030179655.1). Classification (NCBI taxonomy): domain Eukaryota; kingdom Metazoa; phylum Arthropoda; class Insecta; order Diptera; family Drosophilidae; genus Scaptomyza; species Scaptomyza flava. The sequence goes on along the minus strand of JARNME010000404.1, from coordinate 83,837,018 downwards.
GCCGAATTTCACAATTGTCTTATGTATTGGCTGTTCGAAAACAACAGCACCAGCATCGGTTGTGTCGAATTTCAATGATTAAATTTTGAAACTATACTCTTTTTTTATACTTTACGCAATAATAACAACACGTGTGATGAAACACGAAACGCTGGGAAAATAGCAAACACACAGGGTGATTCAAACGAACCTAGTTGAGAAGGCGATATCCTAACTTCATTTGTTAAACTATAAACAGCATAGCTGTTACAGTTTTGACTGCCGAATTTGAAAACATCTTAACATATATATATCCAAATCAATTCTGCCACGTATTGTACAAAATTTTCAGAAATTACACATACACTTGCCATATTAAGAACGTTGGCAACTCTGTGGATCGTCACGCTCAATGCAACGCTGCGTGTATCGTGTGAATATAATCAAAACCGATTATTTCTTCTGTCTTTATCTAGCCCTCGTAAAGGAAACGTGCTCGTGTTTTCGCTCTGACGAAATTTTCGGGTTAATAGCGGTGCAACTTGCAACTGTCATATTTAATAATACGTGCCAGTTTACAATTACCAAAAGTAAGATTTAAATATGCTACGCGTACCCAAGCTTCTGCCACGTCTGGCACGCCAGGCCAGCCTCGCAGCGCCAACGAATTTGTCGGCTGCTTCTAGCATATTCCGCGTGAGTACAATAAGCTTTACATAATAATCAGCGCGGCATATTCTCGCTATTAGCTCGTCAGCATTTCATGTTCTTGCCGTTTTCTCATATATATCTCAAAATAAACGAATACTATCTTATTGTTAACAGAATGTGCCTGGTGTCTGCAATGGATTCTCAAATCAACTGCGTTACAAGTAAGTGAACTTTGACTTTTTAACTATTGTTGCACATTGTGTCAATTTGCCGCATCGTAGAATCAAACAAATGACGGCTACTTATGTAAGGGTCACATTTTTGCTTATATTTTTTAGTTAAACGAACAATATTGCATCAGTATGTTAGGAATATTGATATAAAGATTCATAAAAACATTCTCAAATCAAGATGCATTCATACATACGTAATACTGCATATATTAACAGGCAGTTACAGTTCTGAGCATTCTTGTTCATTGCAAGATGGTTCATTTTCGTTCTTTTGAAATAATAAAAAAAAATTGATTTAGTATTATATCGTTTTATTAATTCAATATTTTTTTTTAGAAATTAAAAGTGCCACTGATAAGAATCGTCTATTTACACAGAACTTAAGATTACTTTTACTATGTTTGTTTTCTAGACTTTAAAATCAATAAGTTAGTGTATAGTTTAAGTCAGATTTGATATACTATTTGCTGTTAATTGGTTCAATAAATCTAATATATTAAATTATTGCATCAGACAGCTCTTATCTCTGGCTTGCTTCCCACTTTGTTTTTGTCCGGCACTTCAATCTTATCACAATTTTTCGAATATCTAATGTTAACATGTGCTATAATGTGTTTAATCGTATTTTATTGTTCAATTATGCAGATCTGGCGAAGTTAAAGGTGCTGTTATCGGTATTGATTTGGGTACGACAAACTCCTGCCTGGCCGTGATGGAGGGCAAGCAGGCCAAGGTAATTGAGAATGCAGAGGGTGCCAGGACGACACCCTCTCATGTGGCATTCACCAAGGATGGCGAACGTTTGGTTGGCATGCCCGCCAAGCGTCAGGCAGTGACAAATTCTGCTAACACATTTTATGCCACAAAGCGTTTGATTGGTCGCCGCTTCGATGATCCTGAAGTGAAGAAGGATATTACAAATCTGTCCTACAAAGTGGTTAAGGCATCCAATGGTGATGCCTGGGTATCCGCCACAGATGGCAAAGTTTACTCTCCCTCACAAATCGGTGCTTTCATTCTGATCAAGATGAAGGAGACCGCCGAGGCGTATCTTAATACACCTGTTAAGAATGCTGTAGTCACTGTGCCCGCCTACTTCAACGATTCGCAGCGACAGGCAACAAAGGATGCTGGACAAATCTCTGGCCTGAACGTGCTGCGCGTCATCAACGAACCAACGGCAGCTGCGCTAGCTTACGGCATGGACAAAACCGAAGATAAAATGTAAGTAAACGAAACTTATATAACAATTCTATATAATAAACTATGAATAATGTATGCTATTTTGTGTACTTTAGCATTGCTGTGTACGATTTGGGTGGCGGTACTTTTGATATTTCAATTTTGGAAATCCAAAAGGGCGTCTTTGAAGTAAAATCTACCAACGGTGATACTCTGCTGGGCGGGGAGGATTTCGATAATGCCATTGTCAACTTTTTGGTGGCCGAGTTCAAAAAGGATACTGGTATTGATATTCGCAAGGACAACATTGCCATGCAGCGTCTCAAAGAGGCAGCAGAAAAGGCCAAGTGCGAACTCTCCTCCTCACAGCAAACCGACATCAATTTGCCTTATCTGACCATGGATGCCGCTGGACCTCAGCACATGAATCTGAAAATGACACGCTCAAAGTTGGAGAGCCTTGTCGGTGATCTAATCAAACGCACAATTCAACCATGCCAGAAGGCGCTGTCCGATGCCGAGGTATCCAAGTCAGAAATTGGTGAAGTTCTCCTGGTCGGTGGCATGACCCGTATGCCCAAGGTGCAGTCCACAGTGCAGGAACTATTTGGACGTCAGCCATCGCGCTCCGTCAATCCCGATGAGGCTGTTGCCGTCGGTGCTGCTGTTCAGGGAGGTGTCCTGGCTGGTGATGTCACCGATGTGCTGCTACTCGATGTCACTCCTCTGTCGCTGGGAATTGAGACATTGGGTGGAGTTTTCACACGTTTGATTTCACGCAACACTACCATTCCCACCAAAAAGTCACAGGTCTTCTCAACGGCCAGCGATGGGCAAACTCAAGTGGAGATCAAGGTGCACCAGGGTGAGCGTGAAATGGCGAATGACAACAAAATGTTGGGCTCCTTCACTCTGGTGGGCATTCCACCAGCACCCCGCGGCGTGCCACAAATTGAGGTGATCTTCGATATTGATGCTAACGGCATTGTTCACGTTTCGGCAAAGGACAAGGGCACCGGCAAGGAACAACAGATTGTCATTCAGTCAAGCGGTGGCCTCAGCAAGGATGAAATCGAGAACATGATCAAGAAGGCCGAGGAATATGCCAGCGCTGACAAGCTTAAGCGTGAACTGATTGAGATTGTTAACCAGGGCGAGAGCATTGTACACGATACAGAGACCAAAATGGAGGAGTTCAAGAGCCAGCTGCCCGCTGAGGAGGTACGTACAAGAAAGATCTTTTTTATAAACATTTTCTTAACGTTTGTGTGTTTTTAGTGTGAGAAGATGAAGAAGGAAATTGCTGATCTGCGCACACTGCTGGCCAACAAGGACACCGCCGATCCAGAGGAGGTTAGGAAAGCCACCACACAGTTGCAGCAATCCTCCTTGAAGCTTTTCGAAATGGCATACAAGAAGGTGAGTGCATGATATAGTTAACTATTTTTAAAAACTAAAACTACTGTTTTACAGATGTCCGCTGAGCGCGAGAGCAACGCAGCTGGTGGCGGCAGCAGCAGCAGCAGCAGTACTGGAGATACCTCTGGCGAAGCCAAGAAGGAGGAGAAGAACTAAATAAGGCAACCATAGATGTAGTTGTTATTCTTCCTCTAATTATTTCATAATATTCACACTTGGATTTCGATTAAGTTCTACGTTAAACATAACAAATCACATCATATTCCTGATTCTTTAATATCATCAAAACTGTCTCTCGACTCCACACATAAACAGAACACAACAAAAAGGAAAACAAAAATTGAAAGCATTTACCCAAATTGTTTAGTAATATGCGACGGACGATAACGACTTTTTCGAGATGCTGACAACCAACGATCTATGATCATTACTCAGTCACGACAGTTGCATTAAGTTTTAATTGTTTATAATGCACTCGAACGTCTGGATCAAAATCTTATGTGTAAATAACTATGGTGGTGGAGTTGTGTTGTGCCTACTGTAAGATTTTCCTTATATTTACTTTACGTTGATTTTAAACTAGTTTTGTAGTTGTACAATTAAACGAACACAGCAGCAGCACAAGCCTCCAAACTGACACATAAGATATATGAAACGTGTTGGCTATCCAAAGTCATAATTTAAGCCAAATTATACTTTGGTTTCCAGTGGATAACTCAAAAAAAAGTTGACTGGGTAACATGCAATTGCACATAGTCGATAAAAATATGTAAACTTAAAAAATATGTGAAAAAAAAATAATTATTACAAACTAAAAGATTTAAATGTTTTTTTTTTATCTAAGCTTTCACTTATATTGCAGATCGTTCGTTGATTAAGATAAGAACGCTAGAATTTTATAGTTTCAGATGATAATATCGATTGGGTCATTTGTACCAATCAGCTTTATTGATCAGTCATCATAAATGACACTATCACAACAGGTCTTATCAAAGTATTTTGCATTATATGTACAAGTTTTTTCTTTATATCAGTTCTGTTCATAAAATAAGTCGCAATTTGCGTGAATAATACGTGCAATTTGAGCACTAAGAAACTTTTTATGTGCGTTCATATTTTCTGTGAGTTTTAGTAAGTTTTACTTTCTTGTTAAACTAAGAGTTCTTAAATATGATTTATTTACACGTGTGTTTGCTATAACAAGATGATAAAATGTTATTATTTACATTATAATACTTAAAGCGTGCTTAGATCCTAAGCTGTCATTGATCGATTTTCGTTACCCTATTATTTATTGATTAGATTTATTTTTTACATAGAGCCTGATTGCAATTTATATAATGTGAAGTAAAGTCCGCGCTTCTGGAGCAGCTCTTTGTGCGTACCACTCTCACAAACGACACCATTCTCGAACACATAGATAACATCCGAATCCACAATGGTGGACAATCTGTGGGCTATGCTTATTGTGGTGCGTCCCTCTGAGGCTGCATCCAAAGCCTCTTGAACGATCTGTAGGAAAGTAAAGAAATATTTAATAGAGTTTCAATAGAAAGGTTTAAGTTTGAAACTAACCTTTTCACTTTCCGCATCCAATGCGGAAGTGGCTTCATCCAGCAATAGGATCTTAGGATTACGAATCAGAGAACGTGCAATGGCAATTCTTTGCTTCTGGCCACCAGATAATTGTGCACCCTTCTCACCCATCCGTGTCTCGTAGCCCTGACAAAAACAATAAACATATAAAGCTTGGTTTATGGTTAAATGAATTTAAATATGCTTACCAATGGCAAATTGGCAACAAACTGATGTATATTGGATTTCTTTGCCGCTGCAATAACCTCCTGATCCGTGACAATTCTGGAATTATCACCATATGCAATATTATCACGTATGGTGCGATCGAACAGGATCGGTTCCTGTGAGACGATTCCAAGCTGCATGCGCAGATTCGAAATGGCCACTTGGCGAATATCGCGATCATCAATCTTGACAGCACCACCATCGACATCATAGAAACGTTGCAGCAATTGAATGCAAGTGGATTTGCCACAACCCGAAGGCCCAACCAGCGCCACCTTCTGTCCAGTTTGCACAGCTAGGACGAGTCCCTTTAACACCTGAACCTCCAGACGCGTCGGATAACTGAATTCCACTTTGTCAAAGTGCACATTACCATTCGAATGCCAGGGTTTCATGTCAACACCAGGACTGTCAGCAATCAAAGGCTTCCTTTCCAGGAATTTCAATATGGTCTGAGCAGCACTTATACCCTTTTGCATATTGGGAGCAAAAGCCAAAGCGCTGGCTATCGATGCAGTGCCCATAATCAGAGCCTGTGATACTCTGTTATTGAAAAGATTATTAATTTATAGTCCTTGTAAGATTTGTGTTGGCCTTTTATCTAATACTTACTTGAAGACATCTCCAAATGGCAGGCCACGATTGACAACGCACCAACCTCCATAGGACATGCAAGCTGCATAGGCAAAGAACATCATAGATCTAGCCAGACCATAAATCATACCACGATAATGAGTATTCTTTTTTGATTTCTATAGACGTAAATAAATCATATGGTTAAAGGTTTAGCTGTGCGTAGAATTAAGTTCCACTTACCTCAACAGCTGGTGTTAGCATTTCAATATAAGTACGATGGAACATATCCTCTCTGCCCAAGGAAACAACTGTACGAATATTGGAAACAACTTCAAGGGCCAACTTTGTAGTACTCTCCATTATCTTGGCATTGCCCATATTTTCCTGTGCCATTACAGTACGTTGAAGGTAGAAGGATACCAGAATAAAAGGCATAAATGCCATTGCCACCAAACCCAAACTCCATTCGTAGTACATGGCCAAGGCAATGCCCAATACCAAGGTGGATATCGATTGGATAATGCTGCCAATACGCTGTCCTGTTGCCTGTTATAAATAAAGGGAATTATTCATATTAGAGCAAATCTGGGAAAAAACGAGATTGATTGAGGTGAAACTAAGATTGAACAACAAAAAAATGGTATTGACTTAAAGCTTAAAGCTTCATTCAAGTTAGAATTTTCGAGTATTTTTATGAGTGCACAAGAAAGAAAACTTTAACACTTACACCCTGCACAGCAGCTGCATCTCCAGACAAGCGGGCACAGAGACTTCCAGTGCCATTGGCACGATCATCAAACCAGGACACTTCCTGCTTAAGCATTCCACTAAAAAGCAATCCTCGCAGACGTTCTGTTAAACATTCACCGGCAATGCCAAAGAAATAGATTTGCATAAACGTGGCGAGTCCAACAACAATGCCCGATATCAAAAAGTATAGACTATATTGATCGGTATTATTGCGCACATAGTCATCATCCCGGGACTGCAAAACCTGCAGAATACTGCCAAAGAGTACAGCAAAGATGGGCATGGCACAGCCCATGATAATCGAGCTGACACAACCAATTCCAATTTGCGTCCATTCGGGTCTATTCAATTTCAGTACACCCTTCAATGGTGATGGCTCTTTGTCCTTCTTGTTCTTCTTCATCTCCATTTTATCACCTTGAAGGCCATCGTCGATCTCATCTTGCAATACCTTAATATCTTCCTCATCCTCGTCCTTAATGTCAAAGTTCTTGTAGAAGTTTGTGGGACTGAGAACACTGCCATCGTCATCACCCATCTGTGTTGTTACCAAGTTGAAGTAATGACTCTTAATCGCCATGAGCTCCTGATGAGTGCCGCTCTCAACCACCTGTCCAGCGTTAATCACCACAATGCGATCGGCACGACGTACAGTGGACAATCGATGAGCCACAATGATGGTGGTGCGTCCCTGACTGACCTTCTCTAGAGCAGCCTGCACCTTGGCCTCACTGGCCGTATCCAGAGCTGAGGTTGCCTCGTCCAGTAGTAGAATCTCCGGATCACGAATCAGAGCTCGCGCAATGGCAATACGTTGCTTCTGTCCACCGGACAGCTGAGCACCACGTTCACCCACCAACGTATCGTAGCCCTTGGGCAGCTTCTTGATGAAGATCGCAGCATTGGCAGCTGCAGCTGCCGCCTCAACATCTTGCCTGGTAGCATCCTCACGACCATAACGTATATTCTCATAGATAGACTGGCCGAAGAGGACAGGCTCCTGACCGACGACACCGATTCTCGCACGCAGCCAATTGATGTTAATATCCTTGATGTTGGCGCCATTGAAGTAGAGTTCACCAGCCTGCGGATCGTAGAAGCGCTGTAACAACTGGATGCAGGTGGATTTGCCACATCCCGAGGGGCCCACCAGTGCCACCGTCTGACCACGATGAATCTTAAGATTAAGCTTTCTTAGAATGGGAATCTCCTTACGTGTGGGATATTGAAATTCAACGTCACGGAACTCAATCGTTGTTAGCGGTTCATTAAGGTTCTTGCCCCTTGGCTCAAGGGGATTGATTATTGGGATTTGCTCAATGATATGGAACACCTTGGCACAGGCACCCTTGGCAATGCCAAAGGCTTCAATATACGGTGATGCCATGCCTATGTTCATGGAGCCCAACATAACCGAGAAAAACACTGTTATCATGGTTCCCGGATCATAGCTTGCATAGTAGGGATCATGACGGCCCTTGATAACCAATCCGACTCCATACCAGAAGGCCAGAGCATACGAGGCGTAGATGAAGAACCAAAGCATTCCAAAACCAATTCCAGAAAACATATTACGCTTAATATTCAATTCCTTGGCGGCAACAACTTTTGTCGTATACGCAGCGACTTCTTTGTATTCCCCTTCAAAAGCCTTGACGGTACGGATACCAGATAAGGCTTCTTCGGCAACGACAGCTGCACCAGCATACATATTAACCTCCTGTTTGGACAACCTGGATGTGGCGACGTTAACAAAGCTGATAGCAATAAAGGTCACCGGCAAACTGGTCAAACAAACCAAAGACAATTGCCAGCCCTTGACAAATGCAAGGATTATGGATCCAACAAACGCGACCATAAAATGCACAAAGATCACAACCTTTTCACCCAAGCCATCCTCCAATTTCGACAGATCTCTGTGTGGTTGAAGAAAAGGATAATTAAGCAACAAATTCACCACATTGAGCAACATATTTCACCTCAGTCATACTTACTCATTCATTCGGCTGGCAACTTCACCACTCTGATTGAAATCATACCAGCTCATATCCTGATGCAGCACAGATTTGAAAAACTTGCTACGTATGTTCAGTATCTGTGATTGTGCAGCATAATTGAAGCAGGTAATTGAGATATAACTGCATACCAACATCACAATGCCAATATATGTGTTGTTCAATGCGAATTGCTGCACAGCATCGAGCAATTTATCCGAATTAAACGATTCTCTCATGTAAACGGTGCCCTGAACAAAGCCGCTAAAGTCGATCATGTTCTAAAATGAATAATAAGTCAAAATAAATAATAAAAATATTGTTTAAATGGGCTTCATTTAAATGTTATTTGTGTGTTGATATGACTCACAGCTAAGGACAATGGACTATTTACTCCTGACCTGAATGAAGCCAAAAACTCTTGACTCAAACATTATTTATTGTTAACGTTATTGTTGTTATAACATCAAATGAATATTTGCGGAATTTCTTTTGACCAACTCACAGCGATACAGTCAAGAGCTCTTGACTTTTTTCTTTCTTATCTTATCAAATACTTAAACGATTTATTGGTATTTTCAAATTTATGGATATGATAATAAGACTAGCATTGTTCACAGTCAAACTAGCCTTAAATATTGTATGAAATGATTCACTTACATTTGCGAGATTGCCAAAGATCAAACTGTTTGCTGGTGTTGTCAACCCGGTTGCCACAGCGCAAAGTAACCCAATGATGTATAGCATACGATCCATTGGTGAGGCATACCGGAACATGGTTAAGAAGCTAACTGCCTTGATGTCATCTTTTGGCTTGTTATCCTCTTCACTATCAGTAGACACCGAATCAGAGTTCGTTCTTTTCGTTTCATTGGCTTCACTAAAAAAACAAGAAAAGAAAGCAAAACAAATGCCATTTTAGAGGTTAATACTACTCTCATCGACACCATTGGCCCATCACTTCTGTGTACCACTATTGGTTGCAAATAATAATCAGACATTTCTTATCGCTGAACCTAGTGCCAATCAAGGCCGTTCAATCACTTCGACCACCACTTACACATACTATAATCTTCATAGTCACATTATGCATACTGTCCGCCGACGGTTATACGCAATTGTCGAGTATTTGTAAATTATTTGTTAAGTTCCATTGTGTCAATAAAATTTATGGCACCTAACATTCCGATAACACGTTATGGGATCATGTGAATTAGCAAAAAGTGTCCAATCATCGTTACGGCTATTTTTTGTTTTTGTTTTTAAGGTGTTGCAGAATGTATGATCAATTTTTAAGGTGTATATTTACTCGTAAATAATATAAAAATATTATTCATTTATATTTCTTTATGTTACTTATTGGTTTATTAAAAAGTTTTGTAGTTTATAAACATAGACTCAAGAGCTCTTAAGTTTCGTTAAATACTTTTTGTTTCATTTAATTTTCACGGGTATTTTATGATGTATTCAAATATATATCCTTTAAGTTTTGCTTGTCCTTGAAATTAAATGCACAACATTACAAAACTAATTCAATTTTCACAGTTAGCTATTAAGTTTCTTAAATACATATCTTTTGTTTTATCGAATATGCTAATTTATTTATTGTATTTGCATAAACACTTTATATTGAACTCACAAGTTTTTGCGATCTTTGCCATTGCTGGCAAAGGAATCACCCAAGATAATATTCGATTTATATTGGGATAATCGATTGCCGTCGTCCTTGACGACATTATCGTTGGGCGCCGCAGGCATAATTGTTACGCACTTATTTTCCGGGATATTTTATTTAAATGAACGATCTGAATAGGACAGCAGTATGAAAGAGACTTACGAAATTGGCGAAACATATGGGCTTATATTCGAATCGCAAGGCACCGCATAATATACATATGTTTATATCGGCTCATGCTGATAGCGTTTATCAGTTTATTGTGCCATTAATAAGGTAAGAGTTAGCGGAAAGAGAAAAGAGGAAATTCAAACCATTGAATGGCGAATATTTTATAAGATATTGGGAAAATAACTGAATTATTTGATTTAAATGTTTTTTAATGACAATGATATTATAAGCCTTACGTTCACTTTGGCTCATTCAAATGAGCGGTAAAAAAAACTATGAGAGCTTTTGCCAATTTGCTGAATTTACCATTTTCATTAAATATGTCATCATTTGTTTTTGAATTGCTGAAAGGAAAACCCGAAAGCTCCCTCTCTCTCTTCCTCTCTTTTTCAGTTAACAACATATAACGAGCTGGTACTTAAATAGTTAACAACAGCAACAAACAAATATCAGTTTGTATAATTGATAAACATACTTAAACACAGTATAAGCACCCCCTTATCATAGAACTTACATAAATCAACGTATGCAGGCGTATGTACAAATTCATTATTGTTTAAGTACATGTACATTCATTCATGCCTTATTGTCTGCTCAATAATGCAAAAAAACGTAAGCCAGACAGTGTTTTTCGTTGATGGTAATCATCGACCGACATTACTTATGTTGCTTGCTAATAACTATTAACTAGCAAAGGTAAAAATCTCTACTCAAAATACAAATCTCTATTAAATATCATTAATAATAAGCAAATAATTGCTGTTAATTTTTATCAATACCTTATCATTAATAAGCTTTAATCGTTAGTAAAACAATAACAACAACAATAAAATCACATTGATTGATTTCTGCCCAGCGAGGCATTTTGAAAAGTGATCAATGGGAAATTCCTGGCCAATGTTTTTTGTTTTTGGTTTATGGTAAGTCAAATTAACGCTGCGTATTCGTGATGTTAGCATTTTGAAAACACAGGATGATGTCGATAAGCTATCGTCGGCACGAGCGAGCGACTGCATCTAGATTAATAAAGTTTCTATGAGTAATTGACAAAGAATAATTAGATTTCATTCTTGCATTGGTTGCTAGCGCGCTATCAAATTTGATATGTTAACGACACATGCGACAATTTTAAAAAGCCCGCCCACGATTGACGATCATTACCAGCAGCTGTGAATTAACGATAACTTTAATTGTCGATATGCCTCATTTTATTTTAGTTATGCAGCACTGAAACCCAAAAAGGCACTGTTAATAACAGCTGAGCATATGCACAAATAATAGTTACATTAACATAACAGAAAGTTAGTGCCAGATGAACTGTCAGACATTTGGTTCGCTCATTGAATTTTAGCGTGTCGTTCGATCGAATCTATTCCAATTTCTATTAGTAATAGAAACGCAATTCAACAAGTCATCAACATGTCTGGCGATGGAGAGAAAACTTTTACGCGTGCTGAAGTGGCCAAACACAACACCAACAAGGACACATGGCTGCTCATCCACAACAGTGTGTACGATGTCACATCATTCCTGAACGAGGTGAGCTCAAACTAAGGAAAAACATCCATAGTGACAACAACAACAACAGCACAGTAGGAACACGTCAAAATAGGGCGCGGGCGCTGGCATTCATTCATTTCGTTCCCCCACCCCCACTTTTTATAAGTGCAAAAGCTAGATTATCTGTTGACTTAAAGTTTATAGCTAATCTCAGCAATGCTTTATGTACAGTGGTAGAATTTTTTAAATATTGCGTGCAAATAATTATAACCTGCCCAACAAGCTCAAAGTCAGGTTGTACACCCTGTACTTTGACCTCTAACCACTGGATGACACTAAACGAGTAAAATCTTTCTCGATCGCTTTGCGTGTTTCGAAACGATAATTTTAAATGTTACATATGTTTTAATTTTCGAACTGCTTTTGAATATTCAACAGCGTGCATTTTTGAGTTGTTCCCTTTATCAATAGAATAGAAAATAGGGCAAAAGTTAAACAAAATCTGACACTAGGTAAATTAACATTTTATTTGTCACCGTGAAACGTAACTCTCTATCTGTCTCTCTCTCTCTTTATTTTTATGCAAAATAAACAGACAGTCAAATTGTAAATGTAGCTACGCATATAATTCATCAAAATTCAATCAAACGGTGTGGATACTTATTTAAATAACTGAAATAGCGTGACAACTTCAAAAATAGAATAACGAGTTAAGAGATTTGTTTCGACATAAAAATTTTGTCTTTCGCAATCAACTTAAAAATATTCAGAAATGTTCGTAAGCCGGTAAAGATGTCAAATATTTCTTATATTGTTTATAATAATACTAAAAATGTAGTTTTGCATATATCTATATAGAATGTCATCATTATTAACTATTGCATTTTTTGATTCTAGTTAACACGCAAAATTTTTGAGTGATGATTATTATTTTTGTATCTTATCTCGCGGGCGACTTTGAAATTGTTTGCTAACGATTACGTTGCACTTTCTGTACGTTAAGTTTCTAAAGATAAAGATAGTATGATAAAAGTCGCACGTTAACCTAGCAATTCAAAATCTTCTTTTGACGTTGGATGTGAGGAATATATTTACACAGTGAATATCCGTGATATGTTTAAAACATTAGATTTTATGCAGTCCCTGTTTTGATTTCTTGGTTGTTTCACGGTCAACCAAATGTTGTTTATTTGCATATAATAATTTACATAAGTCGAAGATAACCCGTTAATATATTCGTTTCTTGCGGCTTGTTTGCAGCATCCCGGCGGCGAAGAGGTGCTGATCGAACAGGCTGGCAAAGATGCCACCGAAAACTTTGAAGATGTGGGCCACAGCAACGATGCCCGCGATATGATGAAAAAGTTCAAAATTGGTGAGCTCGTGGAAAGCGAGCGCACGAGTGTGGCAAAAAAAGAGGAGCCCACCTGGAGCTCAGATAACCAGGGCGAGGAGAGCTCAATGAAGTCATGGCTTATGCCAGTGCTCCTTTGCGGCGTTGGCGTCATCTTTTACAAGTACTTCTTCGTCGGCGCTAAAGAGTAGTCGAAGCCAAAAGATGTTTTAATTGCGCTTGCTGCTTCAATAGCCGCTCGCAGACTTACTGAAATCCACTCCCAAATTTGACACATACATACACACCTTTACATACCTATATGTATATATACACAGACGCATTCCCATGTGCCAGATGCCTTTAATAATGTATTGTGTTTTACGCTTGTGGGATTTGTTCATAACGTTTGCAAGTTGTTGTTGTTGCAGTTGGGGCGCGATTACGTTGAGGAGATTTTTGTGCTAAGTTCTTTTTAAAGATAAAAGATAAATGTGAATGTTTTTATATTGGCATCTTGTTTTCTGTACTAATTGCTTTAGTAAGTGGGCTTTAGTTTTCTTATACACACTAGATAATTGTTTAACTTTTCAAACTGTAAAACAAAAATATACACAGCATATATTTTAATAAAAAAAATTATATTATAATATTACCATATTATTGTTAATGTAAAAATGTTGCTTCCCGTTGATTCTTCTGTCAGACTTGATATATTTAGAATATTTCACGAAGATGTCAAAATTCTATCAAGTAGCTATTCTGGCAGGCAGTTCAATGCTTGGATTCGCTTCCACATCAGCCAGCCAAGATGGAATGATCAAGGCGCCACAGATGAAACGTGAGCTGCCCACTCGTAATATGAATTTGGATGCACTACGCCGCACCGAATACGATGTCCTAATCATTGGCGGTGGCGCTGTGGGCGCAGGATGCGCTTTAGATGCTGCAACGCGAGGATTGAAAACTGCTTTGATTGAGGCTGATGATTTTGGCAGTGGCACCTCGTCGAAATCGAGTAAATTGCTGCATGGCGGCCTCAGAGATTTGGATCATGCTATCTCACATTTGGATTTGGTCGCGTTTCGTCGAGTACAATCCTCCTTAGAGGAGCGAAATAACATCATTAAGCTGGCGCCGCATTTGAGTCGACCGGTGCCAATAATGCTGCCTTTGCATCATTGGTGGCAGGCGCCCATTTATTGGGCAAAACTGCATCTCTATCATATAATGGCCCCGGGTGCCACAAAGGGATTCCATTTTATTAACTCACGCAAGGCACTCGAAATATTTCCCATGATGCGACGCGAACTCTTTGGCGCCTTCGTCTACTATGAATGCCAGCATGATGATGCCAGAATGTGCCTGGCTGTGGTGCTAACAGCCGCGCGCTATGGGGCCGACGTGTGCAATCACATGAAGGTGATTGAACTGCTCCGGGACCAGCATAACATGGTAGTGGGTGCCGAAGCCGTTGACCAGTTGACAGGCAAAACGTACAAAATCCGAGCTAAGATTGTTCTCAATGCAACGGGTCCATCGAGTGATATCATTTCCCGTCTTGAAGATGTTGACGCGACGCCACAATGCATACCCAGTTGGGCCTCGCACTTGGTGCTGCCCAATTACTACTGTCCGGAGGAGGTGGGTATGTTCGATCCGCATCCAGCTAAAGGCTCTGCAATATTTTTTTTACCCTGGTTGGGACACACTTTAATGGGCACATCGGATGAGAGACGCGAGTCAATGGAGGGTCCACAGCCAACTGAAATGGAAGTACAATATCTTTTAGATGGCATCAAGAACTATATCAATCCCAACTTTGATGTGCGACGTTGCGATGTTCTGGCCGTTTGGGGTGGCTACAAACCGCTGCCTCTCGAGTCTGCTGAGTTGCCGCATTCAAATTTAAAGACTCACGTCATTTCTCTGGGGCCGGGTAAAATGATCACAATTGTAGGTGGCACATGGACTTCCTTTCGCCTGATTGCCGAGAAAGCAGTAGACGCAGCTATTAAAAATGGTGCCTTAGAACCTTTGCGCGCAAACTCAATCACTGCGAAATGTTGCAAATTAGATGGTGCCCTTGGCTGGTCACCCAATATGTTTATACGTCTTGTGCAGGACTTTGGCCTAAAGCGGGATGTGGCCAAGCACTTAGCCGACACATACGGTTCGAATGCATTTAAGGTTGCGGTTGGTGCCAGGTCCAGTGGCGGCTCGTGGCCGATTCTTGGCAAACGTCTGCATTCCGAATTTCCATACATTGAGGTCGAGGTGCGTCAGGGTGTTAGAGATTATGCTTGTACATTGGTTGACATGGTAGCAAGACGTATTCGTGTAGCCTTCCTCAATGTCCAGGCAGCTGAGGAAATATTACCGCATTTAGCCGACGAAATGGCCAAAGAGCTGAAATGGTCGAGAAAACGAAAGGCTAGTGAGATTCAGGAAGCACGCAAGTTTCTCAGCACTCAAATGGGGCACAATCCAGTATATGAGCCAGCCCATTTGAGCATTCCCATCAAATTGTCCGTGGAACAGGTGCAAAAATATGCTGAGTACTTTAGAATGCTTGACGAGAATAACACAGGCTTTGTATCAATTAGTCAGTCTTGTGCGGCCATGAAAGCATTTGGAGTAAAAGAAGTACCTGTAGATCTTATGCACAACGTTTTGCGAGACATCGATTGCCAATCGCAAGGCAAGGTGAATCTCTACGAGTTTCTGCTTCTCATGTCGGCCATTGTGCATGGTGATACGGCATATTTACGCTATGCCAAAATGAATCTCGACCAGAAACGTTCGTTGTCATGCGATCGCAAGCGTAACAGGTGTACAATCCGCGTGGAGAGATCAGGCGGTGGATTGTAACTTTCTATGTAAATCTATCGTAGCAAAAAACTCAAGTGTAAGCAAATTGTTGGTCGGATTTCTTTTAACTGTATAAAAATAGGAGTCTTGCCATATCGACGGAAACAAATTTGTGGTGCTGCCATACTGCTTTTGTCATATGAGAGTGTTGATTAAAGTTGAAAAACTATTGTGAATTTCAAATTGTAACTGAAATTAGCCAAAGTTTTGTACTAAATTATTAAGTTAATGCAATCAAATAACGTTTTGTATTGGTTTTAATTAATCTGGATTTATATATATATCTTGAATATCAACGGGTTAACGTTGATAAGCTTATTCTTTAAAATCGGTAACATTGTTTATATTCTTTTTGAAAAACACGTGAAGATCTTATAAGTTTTTTTTTATATACATATATATTCTTTTATATGTATTTTTAACATTTAATATATATATTTATGAATTTTTTCATGCAACAATTACAATAGCATTTGAATATATTGCAGACATACCTGTTCCGCCAGGTAAAACAATTGATTTGTTTTATTTTTTGGTGTATTTAAAAAAAATTCGTATGTGCTCTTTGCATGTTTAGAGCGAAATACTCGAAATCGAAAGAAAATAAACTAAAATAAATACAAGTTTATGTTTACAAAATAGCTAATCAAAAAATATAAATAATTGTAGTATATATGTATGCAATCATGAGAAATACACATTTTTGACATGGATTTTTCGAGTCTTGGTGCACTGTAGAAGAAACACTATCACTCTGGTGGTTTGGGTAGATTAGCTAATAATGTAAATATTAGCTGCTTAACTTTGACCTGAGCTGACACATTTTTATTTTTTTCTTAAATAAAGCTATGTCGACGTGTGTAACAATGTAAAGATAAATGGACTATCTGTTGGACTCTCGTATATGTATGTATATGACAACAAAACATTGAAATTGATTCTACGATATTTTTGTGCTCTGGGCATGATATTTAGTATTTTGATTTCAGCTAAGCGACGGCATCAGTTTCGCATTCCTCCTCAACGGTAATATACATGCCCTCCTCCTCGTAGGCAGAATCATGTTTGGCCAAAATTCTCAATAATGGACGCAAACGCAGCCACCATTGTTTCTTCGGTATGCGTTGACTGCAAATTAAATAGCAATATAAGTAACAATAGTATTGTTTAGTAAGCATAACCTGTATTACTTACTCAAAGTTTGTTTCGCCAATGAGATCAACCAGCGGCGTAAAACGATACTGACGCGAAACGATGCCCAAAAGTGTTGCCGTATCAGTGGATTTGCAGTTTACCACACCATTTTCATCGATGTTATTCTTGATTTGGGTTGCCAGCCAGTCAACGCATTTGGCGGCCATTTTGGTGCCCATGTTGCGATCGAAAGGAGTGGGTGAGCCACCCTGTTGCATGTGTCCCAAGATATTCATGCGGCAAGTGAACAGACCCTTGCCCTCCTCTGAATACAGGCGGTAGATGAAGTCAGTGGAGTAATTCTCACTGGCCTTCTCATTGCGCAGAATGAGACCGCGGGAGACGCCCTCGGCCATCTTAGAAGCCATGTGGTAAACATCCTGTTGCAGATCCTTAATGGAGAACTTCTCCTCAAAGATATATGCAGCATCGGCGCCACCAGCCAAACCAGCCAGTGTAGCCAAATAACCACAATATCCACCCATTGTCTCAATAACAAAGACGCGACGTTTGGTGCCCTGAGCCGATTGACGAATGCGATCGCAAATTTCGGTAATCTCATTGAGACCAGTGTCGCAGCCCAGCGAGAACTCGGTGCCGGGCACATTATTCGAGATGGTCGATGGAACGACGACAATCGGTATACAAAACTCTGGATAATTGTCACGCTGATCCGAGATTTGTCCAGCGGCATGATAACTTTCAAATCCACCAATGATCAACAGGCCCTGGATCTTGAATTCCTTGAGACGAGCAGCAATCTCCTTGAATTTACCCTCGGGCAGAGTGCGCTTGGTGCCCAAATATGCACCACCCTGGCCAACCCAGCCAGACACATCCGACCTGCAGGTAAAAATGTTATTTTATAATTTTAATGTGTAGATAATTAATGATTAATACACACCATCCCAGCTCACGGACATTGCCAGCAATGAGACCCTCAACACCATCATTGATGCCATAGACAACATCACCGCGATAAATAGCATTGCGGACAAAACTGCGCACCGCAGCATTCATGCCACAAGCGGGTGCACCAATGTGCATCACCGCTAGCCTATAGCCCTCAATGGGCTTGCCATTGGCATCAAAGCACTCCTTGGGTGGCTTCAAGCGTGTCAACATCTTGTACGTTTCCAGATTGCGTTCAAAGGATCGACCACGTAGTTTAACGGCATCCGCCCAGCGACGCTCCTGCATGGCCTTGGCCACAGCCTGGGTGCGTTCCACGCACTCCATCAGTGGCACACGAACCGTCTGATTGCCATCCAGGGAAATGACAACGGGCACAGCATCTTTTGTGGCCTCCATTAGGGCCAGAGTGGCTTCAGCTCCCATGCGACAGGCCTATACAGAAATACATCTTATCATCAAATCAACAATTTATCTCTTGAACTATTAGGTCTTACCAACACACGATCGAAGGCGCTGGGATTGCCACCACGTTGCACATGACCCAGAACAGTGATGCGAGCATCATGCTTGAGACGGGCATCGATTACCTTCCTTACATCCTCGGCGGTAATTGGATTACCCTCCCGATCCATGGCACCTTCTGCCACAATAACAATGTTCAAACGTTGGCCAGCCGAACGCTCCTGTGCAAAGCGAAACAAAACAAACATTACAAAATGCTCCAAACAAAACTGAAGTGTTAAATGATATTAATAACGCTGTGTACACAAAACGCGCCATCATAAAGCAATGAAGAATATTTAGAAGTAAAAAAAAGAGCGAATAGATGTATAACTAAACAAAGCTTGATTTATATGCATGAATTTAGGCGAAAATGTATCGATAGCAAGTGAAAACCAAAATACAAACATATAAATGTATGAACAGTATTACCTTTTCGAGATAAAGGTACGCGTGTACTTAAAAAAGCCAATTGCCAATTGCCCAGCAAAAATTTGGTAGCTACACTTTAACCCCATTAAAAAAGCCAATTAATTAGTAACTAAAATATGTCGAACAATTAAGCTGCAGCTAGTATTTGTACCATCTGTTAGAATTTTGAAATATTAGAGTTTATGTGAGTATACTTATATAGTGTTCAACTAATAAGAAACATCAACACCACTTTAGAGCAATAGACTTGGAAACATTTTGTCTGACCTGAACTAGTTTCTTGCATAGAGTATCCTGCCAGTGTATATCAACGGGCTCTTCGGGTATTAACATAAAATCAGCCTCTGTGGCAATTGCTGCTGAAATTGCTAAGTAGCTAAAAACAAAAAAGATTAAACACACAATAACGATGGGATATGTGATGATCATTATTTACAATATGTTATGTTTAGGCATTTATAAAAAGCTTTAAGGAATCATACAATTGGCTGGGAATAAGGATGAATAAAATTAAGAAAAGCTGCAAAAACAAATCTACTAAAAATTCTACTCAATGCTTTCTGACTTGTGTTTGTATGAATGTGTGTATCTTTTTATGAGTTGAAGTGTACAAATGGATCAAGATAATGTAAAAATATAGTGTTGTTTTTCTTCGCAAAAGAAATTTACAACTTTTAGAATAAATAGTTCAAACATCTTGCCTGCGCTAATTGTGTGCAAAGCCTATCTGGCCAATCAGTTTTCGGTGGCATTTCGGGTATAAAAATGAAATCGGCTTCGCTGGCCAGACCACCAACAAGCGCTAAATAACTGTAAATATATATGTGTAGTTTTATAGATTATAGGCAATAGACATATAAACAAGTTAGAACAAGAAACAGAGTGGAAAAAAGGTCATTAGGAACAGATCAAACAAGAGGATATCCAAGTGGAAAGTATATTTTAAATGTAAACAACAAACATGAAGAAGTAAATAAACCTAAACAAATTTAAATAGTTTTTGAATCAATTACACTCAAAAATAAATCACTCAGTTGTTGTCAAATCAGCTCTGCGCTAATAGTAAATCGGTATTAAACTAAAACTCTTTTTCGAAATCTGTTGTATTTGTGTAACATATAAATAACGACATTTAATGCTTGAATTGTATAGAAACATAGAGCGTACGATCCTGATTTTAATGAGACATTCAACGATCTGGATTTTTGAGCTTGCCTGTTCCAGTTTAAGTATAAGCCTATCGGCCCAATCTTGTGGCGGCGGGCTCTCAGGCAAAAAGACATAATCTGCCTCGGAAATAATGCCGGCCACAACACTTAAATAACTGTAGGGTTATCAAACATATTAAGCGTTACTCGAGAGGGAGAGAAAGCTAACAAAATTTTAAAATTACATCCGTAGCTACATCACAGTTCTTAAACACAATAGAATCATATAGATAGATACTGGACAACTAGTTGACCTACCCACAATGACGACCCATGACCTCCATAATGAATGTACGCTGATGTGAGTAGGCGGTGCTGGCAATGGCATCAATAGCCTCAATAATCCGATGCAATGCCGTATCCGTACCAATTGTCATGTCCGTGCCACAGAAATCGTTATCAATCGAACCAACCTGAAGAGGAGCGTTAGAAAATGCGATGAGTAAGATAAATAAATTTTATTTGAATAAAAACTTTACCAATCCCACAATGTGCAGCACATTGTACTTCTCCTTCTGTTCGGATGTAATGGTCTTGCTCTTCTCCAGCTCATCCAACAGCGAGGACCACTCCTGACGGAACAGATTGGCGCCCGTTAGTGAACCATCACCACCGATTACCACCAGATTGGTAATACCATGTTGTATCAAATTGTTGGCAGCCTTTAGGCGACCAGCACGCTCACGAAAGTCCTGGCAACGGGCAGAGCCAATAATGGTGCCACCACGATGTATTATCGAGGATACGGATGCCCAATTTGCTTCCTGAATGCAATCACCGCCATCTACCATGCCCTGATAACCTTCCCGGATGAAGTACACCTAGGTTATCAAGAGATTAACATATTGTTTGAATTTATCACTCACTAAATTATCAGCTATGTAATAAATAATAATAATTAGGAATACGCCAATTAATACTCAATAAGTATAAATGTGTGAACAGTCGAACTTCCGTACAACGAACTTCCGTATAATAAAGTTTTCTGTTACTTATTTTCTCTATAACGAAGGTTTTTCTTGTCCTCTTAAGATTCGTTATATGGAAGTTCGTCTGTATGTATATTTCTTACTGCTCAGAGGCATTTAAATATATGTAAGTAAATGAGTGTAACAATATTGCAACCCCAATCCACAAAATCCCAAATGTTTCATCATATTTGAACTTTACTTAAAAATTGTTATAGCTTAAAGAATTTAAAGTGCAGGGCTAACATTGCAAGTTTCATTTGTTTTAAAGCTTTTACAACCTGCGAAACGCTTAAGTGAGAAAATGAAAGTGACTTTGAAAACGCAGCCTCGCGGCAAATTATTTTATTGCAAAAAAAAATCTTCATCATCATCATACAATTTAGAGTAATTTATATCAATTTCAATTATTTAAATTTGAGAATTTTCCATTCAAACAAAACAAAGTGATATAAAAACCAATTGGACAAAGGCTTCAAACAGGCACACTTTACATTTTTTATGTTTGACAATCAATAAAAAATAGCAAGTTTATGTGTGTGTAAAACAATTTTTAAACAATAACCGCATATTCGCAAATATTTCTGCGTGATCGTTTTTGTAAATTGCCCGAAATAAACTCAATGTCAAATGTGCGCACATACAAATACAAATTGGTCTTTGTATGTATGTATTTGGTGTGAGTGAATATAAGTTTTCTTCTCATCAGTCGGGTTATCTAACGGCACTTGACACCTGCATAGCAAACTAATTTAATTGATAAGTTTTTTTATGTTATGCATTCAAATGCACAACAATGCTGCGCTAAAAATAAAGACGCTAATTTATATAGTAAAAAGTTAAGAAAAGTTCAATGTATGACCGATAAGAACAGAAGTTTGTTTAGTTGTGCGTTTTGCTTATTTATAAATACGAATTATGATACACCTACAACAATGCAAAAGCACTTGACAGAGGTCAAAACTCACCTTGCATCCCAAATAGATGGCCATACGCACACACGCCCTCACAGCCGCATTCATGCCCTGGGAGTCGCCGCCGCTGGTAAAAACGGCCAAGCCCTTGTCACGCTGCGAGCCGCGTGCCAGGAAACGTTGATTATTATCATTATTCATTTTTAAACAATTACACTTATCAAATTAAATCGATTCGAATAACACAATAGATTCACACACACACACAGACACACGCGTAGGTGGATTTGTAGCAAAGTCCCAAGCTGCTTTTCACTGAGGGATTTTTAGCTTGGTGAATTATTCACTAGCAGCACTTTGGAGTGAAGCTCAGAGGAAGATAAATTTGCGAAATCTTATGCTTATGCTGCCGAGTTTGCCGTTTTGTGTCCGCGCTGTTTGTCTGCGAAACGATTTTCATTAACTGTGTGTGAGAGCAAGCGGCGTCCGAGCACAGAAGTTTCGGTTTTGACGTTTCAAGGTGACCTTTAAACGCAGCAAGCGCTTTTTTTATGTGTTAAGCGCAACTATACAGCCGACACACTGATGCAATGAACTGGCTGTCTGGTGTTTCTAGCCACCTTGTCGTATTACGAATTATGCTGTAATGCACTCTGCACGTCTTTCAATAATATGTTTCATTTATGCGAGTGCTTATAGTCGAGATGCAGCCGTGCTTTAGCACCAAAATTGTAATCGCGAATGTGGGTGAAAATGCTCGATTACGCCTGTTACACTCTTTTTGTACTTTTTTTTCTTTTGTTTACCTCACACTCATTTGAGTTTCTGGATGACAGCTGTGCATCAGCTGTGTGCGCGATTGCTAGCTAAAAGTTCTCTCTCATGCTCGCGAGCTTATTGCAATGCGAAGCATTTTGCACGCCTACGTGAGCGTTGTTGTGTAGTCGTGAGCTTTTGAATGCTTACTGTTTAAAATTGCTTACGTTTTCGCCAAATGATTTGACGTTATCCCAAACTTCTTGAAGAGTGCGTTTGCGTTGTTGTAAGCCACCAGGCGCAATTTTTGTATCCAATTGCTCGCCGAACTTATCATACACTTTTTTCGACAACTTTTGGGCAACATGTATTTAACAGAATTTTTAATGCATTGCAACTTAACTACTTACATTTCTTTTAATCATGGTATGTATATTTCTTGAATTTGGCAAGCACTCACAATTTAAACAGCTAAAACCACGATTAGAACTTTTAAAAATAGCTAGATTCTCAGATTTCCCAAGTTGATTATATGCCCAACGCCTAGGACTTGATCTAGAAAAACAGCTATAAGACAGATACCAAATATGTACATTAATTTTTGAGCATACTTGTTAGGACATGAAATCAAATAGTCAGCAACGATTTTATCAATTGCCTGGAGTAAGGACAAGACTTCAACAGCATTATTGCCCAGGTAATGGTAATATACATCTATATCATGATCCTGCAAGGCAACTAAACATTCATATTTTTCTACTGGATCCAAACAGATTTCCATTTTCACATGAAGGTCCTTTAACTTTGCAGCCAAGCTATCTCGAATTGTTTGACGCTGCCATAGCATGTTTTTGTACTGAAGAGAAGTAGTATCAATTATCTGAGATAGTTTTAAAAACTATAGATACTCACGCCATTGATCTGACCGTCGTTTGACTGGCTGTCACAGTTGCAAGTTATGTCTAAGTGCCGATTCGCTGGACTGTGTTGAGATTTTGTAAAATATTCTTGTGAATGGAAAAATCTGTGAAATGCACTTGAGGTTTCATTATGCCAACAATTATTCAATGGCATTACCTGGATGCAAATTTAGGGATTACTCGAAAATTTATTGGATTCATACCAATTTAGTTAATGTCCAAAAATTGCAATTTCTAATATATATAAATCTAATTTTAAATTTTGATACATAAAACAATGATTGTTTAGGAAAAGCTCGCATACTCAGTTTTTAATAATTTCAAAGAAAAAAGCAGAGATTAACTAAAAAAGGGCAATTAAAGAAGGAATTGGACAAAGTAGGAATGAGAAATCAAGGGAAAGACTGAGAATTAAAGGGGGACAGAGGTTAAAAGAGAGGGTTCGAGATCTTCGTTATAATGAAATATTGAAATTCGTTGGACTTACTAGACAAGAAAACGTATGAAAATCAAGTAAAACGCTTTTAAAAAGAATTATTATTAGTTATTTTTTAATTAACCTTTGTAGTAAATTTCCAATAAAGGTTAATTAACATAAGCTTATAAACTATTTTTTGGTTCGAAACAGGTAAAGCATAAATTGTTGTTTTATATCCGATGTTTCAACAAAATTTGTTGATTTTGGACCTTGCACAATATTCTCAGTTTCTGTAGTAGTTCCAACGTCAGTGGATACTGGAGCGCCCCTTTGGTCATTGACCTTCTTGCGCAGAAAGTCCACAGTACTAGAAACATCCATTTGTTCGACATCCTCGCGCCGTATTCTTTAGTTTATATCAATAAATAACAGATAAGCTTTATGTTTATTGTTCTACTTATGAATGCTTACCTATTGAT
Organism: Scaptomyza flava; assembly: GCA_030179655.1. Lineage (NCBI taxonomy): Eukaryota > Metazoa > Arthropoda > Insecta > Diptera > Drosophilidae > Scaptomyza > Scaptomyza flava. The sequence continues at coordinate 83,812,176 of JARNME010000404.1, read as the reverse complement.
AATCATTGTTCCGAATCGATAAAACTTATCAGCGACACCATCGACTGCTGTTAGCACGGAGAATACCTCAGCGGTGTTATTGCACAAAAATTGATAGTATAACTCGATATTCCGATCGCGTAAATTAGCTAAATATTCATATTTCTCGACTGGATGCGCACAGTTCGTCAAATGAGTTTTACAATCCTTTAACTTGTCAGCCAAACTATTGCGGTTATCTATAACGTGAGTTTGCTGGAGACATCTTGGCTGGCTATTGCTCACCTCATTGATATGATTGGGTTTGATATTGCCATAGTGAAAGCAAGCTTTTGGTATGTCACGATTGAAACGACACACCGGCATTAGTTTGAAAAACATAGGAAGACTGTAGAATGGAATTTTAGCTTCTGGCCACATATCATAATCATATCATTACTTACATGGCTGTTAATTTAGTCGCTTGAAATTGTGCGGTATGCATTCTGAAGACAAGAGGTTTGAATTTTAATGCCTGAAAACTTAAAGTTGTAAAGAATTTCAAAATTTCTAGTTCTAAATTTAATTGTTCAAATTTATATTTAATGGCAAGCTTTGTTCTTGTCTATTCAAATGAAAACCCCATTGCTCTATTTGTTTTTTTTTTGCTTTTTATTTTTATTTGTTTTTTAGCTTTTTTGTTGTTTTTTTTTCGGTAATTAAGAAACTGTAATTTCAATAAACTTAAATTTGCACATCAATCTTTGCCTCCATATTAAGCATACAATTAATGTGTACTCACTGTAAATAACTCAATTATTGAATCATTTGCTTTTTGTTGTTGTTGCTGTTGTTTATAATGTATGTATTATGTATTGCAGTTGTATTTATTTCTTTAGTTATTATTCGATTTGTTTTTAGCGTTGCGACAATAAACCGTTCAAATGCCTCACATTTATTAATGTGTATATTGTAAGCGTAAATTTAATTGCGAAAATGTGCAATACACACACACGTTTATACGTACATATATAAATATATGTAAGCATATAGAAATATGTAATATTTTTACATTTTACTGGACAATATGTATCTGTTGTCGCCATTCATTGAATTTAAATTAAATATACTTTGCTTTCAATATGTATTTTTGATTAGCTATTTTCATTGCCCGTTCTTACTGCCTGTCGATGAAGTTTAGCAAGTAAACAAACTAAATATGTATGTCCATGTACATTAATACATACATATCTGATCGACAATACTATAGCAAGATGTTGAATAAGACAAGTTTTTTGCGTTTAGTATTTAGCATTTTAAAGCCAATGCCAACAATCGGCATCGATCAAAAAATAAAATTAGATTTTCTAAACTTATTTCACTTGCTTCACACACCAGTTTGAGTTTTTTTTTTTTTTGTTTTTTGTATTGATACATCAAAAACACATAGATCATAATAATAAAAACAAAACACTGAGACATTTATATATAATATATATATATATATATCTAACAATTGCACATTGATACTGTTATTGCTGTTGCTTTTGCAGAATTGCATATATATATAGTAAGTATATAATATATATATATATTTAAGTACGTTATAAATAGTTATTGCATCGATCATACGAATTCTTCTTATACATGATCCAGCTGCCAAGTGATCTGTCATTAAGTATTCATTTCTTCCGACGATTGACCCAATAATAAATTTACACACACGCATACAAAGATACATTAGTATTAAATAAATAAAATTTCAAATAGACACAATAGAACTCATGCCTTTGAAACACAATTCGCAAGTTATTTTCTGGCTCGAAATATTTGACAGCTTTCGTTTTATGTTAGTGAACATTAAGTTATTAAGAATTTATTTATTTATTATATTCCGCCGTATCTTTTTCAAAGTAAACTAAAAACGAAAAAAAAATAAATAATTGCGAAAATGTTAAAAATAAAAATTAAGGTTTATGTTTTGGTTTTTTATTTGTTGTATTTTAGAAAAAAAGAATTACAAATAATACATAATTTGTTTTCTTTTGGTTCGCTTGGGCTCTGCAAATTTTTGTTTTTTGCAGATTGATTTTCACTGACGACAAAAAAGTTATATATTTTGGGCATTATTTGTAATTACATAGATTGTATTAGCCAATTAGCCTTTGTTGTTGTTGTTTTAAAGGAAAGCGACGCAGCGCATTAAACAAAAATAAAAGACATTATGTTTTATTTGTTGACTGTGTCTTGTGTTCTGTTTGTGTTTTTTGCTTGTGTGTGTGTGTGTTAATATAAAACAAAATGTAATTATTTATTAAAACATAATTATAATAAATAATATTACTTTTAGGCATATGTATAGTGTACGCAATTGGCCGAAACAGCGGAATAGTTAATTACACAAAACAAAATTTCACATATTTGCCATAAACACTGATCTCTCACTCTACTTATTCTTTGTCTTGATAGCTGATAGCTTTGTTAAGTGTTTAGATTTGATTTTGTATTCTCCATTTTTGACAAATACAAAACGAACGGCATGTGAAGCAAATTAAGACGTTTTGGTTTTCATATCATTTCTCCATGTTTGGTTTTTAGACTTTAATCGATATTTTTTCTCATTTCACAATTTGCAATACGAATTTAATGTCTAATCAGATTTGGTTTTGCTCTTCTATAGTTGTATGATAATAGTCTCTGCCCATCATAGCCTCACCTCACACTATCATCACACAGCCACAAGCTGAATCAGTATTCTGCTGTTGTTTTGTTGTTTGTATATTTTTGTATTTGTGTCGATGCTGATGTTGGTTTTGATGTTGCTTTTATTATTACATTATAACTGCTCTGCTGCCTTCGACTTTCAATCATTTGTTTGTTTTTATATTTCTTGCTTATGTATTGTTGTTTTGTTTTGCTTTGTTTTGTTTGTTGTTGTTTGTATTACTGAATAATATTTGCATAGTCAAAAAGGAAACATTTTAGTTGTTTGGTTAGTTGTCACCGCCCTCCTGTGGCTCATCGCCATCACCCTGGGTATCGGAGGTCCAAAGAGTCAGGTTATCCCTCAACAATTGCATGATGAGTGTTGAGTCTTTGTATGAGTCCTCGTTCAGTGTGTCCAGCTCGGCTATCGCGTCGTCAAACGCCTATATTGTAGGGTATGAAAAACGAATTATTTAAGCATATAAAATACAATAAAATAACAATAATAACAATGCAAAATGCCGGCAAGAGGTAAATGCAAGTTCAATTTGTTGTTCAGGTGCAAAACAAAAGCAATTCATTTTCAAATAAAGGAATATATGAAACTGTTTTAGTACTTTTGGATTTGTTTCATTCGGCAAACTAAGCATAAAAAGAACTCAAAAAACCTAACCTAACGGTTAATGCACTTTCTCTTACAATAATTTAACTTCACCAGCAAGAGATATAGACCGAAAATATGGAATTGTGTTAACAGGCACTCAGAAACATAAGCCAGTTTCAAAACTATACTTAAAAACATGCGAAGTATTATACTAGTGTTTCGCGTGTTTATTTTTTAAAGCCAAAATAGTTACGGATGTTAGTCACATAACAAAAACAACAACAATAGTTAAAAAAAAATGATTGAACAAACATTGTGTAAGAATGAAAAACTGAACCTGTTTAGCTAAATGACAAGCCCTCGCTGGTGAATTGATAATTTCGTAATAGAAGACGGAAAAGTTGAGTGCAAGACCTAATCTGATTGGATGTGTTGGTTGCATTTTAGTTTTTGCAATATCGAATGCCTCTTGATAAGCTTTTTTCGAGTCCTCAACGACGGCTTAACAGACGAAACGATACGTTACGATTTAAATGAAACAAAAAAGAAAGTAAACAACCAAAGATCACAATTAGATTTGAAAATGATGCTTATTAAATACATTTTGCTTATAAGTATGCAGATGTTTTAAATATATTTTAAAGAATTAAAATGATTTGTTTGCGTATTTATTTGTTGCACTTTGCATTTGCAGTTTGCTTGCTTGCCAGACATTTTGCCTTTTGTTCGGCGTTGTGTGTTTTACACAAGGCAATAAGACTTTATTTTTCAGATATCCCAGTCAACATTGGAAATGACTCGGATATCTGAAGATATAAAGTCTCATTTTGTAGACCTGTGTTATTAACCTGTTTAGCCAATTGGCAAGCCTTATCTGGAGAATTCAAAATCTCATAATAGAAGACTGAGAAGTTAAGTGCAAGACCCAAGCGGATGGGATGTGTTGGCTGCATTTTGCCCTTGCTAATGTCAAATGCATCCTGGTAAGCGGTTTGGGAATCGTCGACAACAGCTGCATATTCCATGAACACACAAAAAAAATAGTTTTATGGTTTGTATTTTATGTTCTTATATTAAAAAAAAAGTTTTTAACTTTCATAGCTTTAACAAATGATACTTACTGTTGCGTGCGTCTCCTGTGGCAACCTCAGCTAAATACCTGTAATAATCTCCCTTCATCTTCAAGTAGAAAACCTTGCTTTCTGGATTGCTGGCCTTTGGAATAAGATATTTGTCCAGAAGTCCCTGTCGATTCAAAAAGAGAATGGAAAAGGAAGGAATTATAAACACATAAATCGGAACAAACGATGCATAAATAAAACTTTTGTAATTGCTACGCTAACAATACGCCAATAGCGGCTTACAGTTTTGTTCTTTGTCTACGTTTTAACGTTATCCAGCTTGATATACGGCTACAAAAATAAATGGCCTAGGTACATGTGTTTGTATATGTATGCCAATTTTACAGTCGAGTGCAGCACTTCAAAGAGTACTTACTATCGATTTTCTGTCACCATAGAATGTTAAAAACAAAAAGGGAAAGCAAAACACCCGAACCATTACAACCAACAAAGGTAACTGTTTACATTACACGTTGTAATTGCAACGTATTTTTAAACTCTATGTCGGCCAGAGCTCTGACATTAAAAACGTATTTCACTAAATAGGTCGAAAGCGTGCCTTACAATTTATAATATATATATGGAGGGTATGTTCACCTGATGCAAGCAACTTTAGTTAAACTGACATTAATCAAGTCAAGTTGATCTCACTGTTGATGGGCTATTGCTATCTTGGCGTACGTATAAATTAAAAGAGTATATATCTTGCTTGTTTGTTAGAATATTTATCTGTCTTGCTTATAGAATGTGCAGTGTGGCAGCAGCAATGTGTCTGGAAAATTTCTTTTTTTTTATAAATAGATTTATTGATTGTATTAGAATTTGTCGCCCGCCCACCACATACACAAACAAAAACACTCGAGTAAATAAACGTGCACAGTGGGCTATCTAAGCTTTTTTATAGTAATAATGCGGTGTTTGAAATATATTAAACAAGATCTAACAAACAGACGCGGCAATGCGTCTAGTATGTAATACATAAAAGAGGATGCTAAAAACCACAAAACTCACAACGCCCACAATGAACGGACTTGCGCAGTGCACAGCTGCCACAGTTGGTCTGTTAGAGTCCTCATCATAATTTGCTGGTGTATAGGATACGCTTACAAGGTTCATGGTCATGGGCATAAACCAGAGAGAGCGAGAGAGAGAGACAATACTTACCAAAACTTCATAACAAATTTCTCTAAGCTCCTTCTCCACACGCTCTCTGTACTCGCGGGCGAGCTGTTGTTTTCTGGCGGATGCTTCGGTTTTCTGCTCAATGGAGGAAATGACGCGCCACGATGACCTGTTGTTGTGGTTTTATGTAGATGTAAATGTGTTTGAACTAACCAAATCTTAAGTGGACCCTTACCTGCGCGCTCCAACCACATTTTTGTAGGCGACAGAGAGAAGATTTCTCTCCTCATTTGACAGCTCGACGCCCGTCTCTGTGACTGATTTCATGGCCTGGGCCATGTCATCGTAGCTAAATATATAAAAACCAATTAATATGCATATTCAATTTGATAATTGTTTGTTTGTTTTGCACTTACCGCTCTGATTGCTCGGCCAATTTTGCCTTCTGGACCAGCTCTTCCTTATCGACTGTCGACATTTTGCTGTTTTGTTGTTGTTTTTGTTTTTCAGTTACTTGACCAAACTAATAATATGTATATATATGTGTGTGTGTATGTCAGTGTTCGTGTATGTAGTTGACCACGTTCACGACCTCAGGGTTTTTTACAGTTGATAGACAGCAGAAAAATTAATTAAAGTAAGGAGGAATCCACAGCTCAAAGCGTCGCTCACAGTATGTGACTGGTTATCTGAAATAATACAAACAAAAAAATTTATATATATAGTAAGAATTTGACACATAAATACGTAGTTATTGATTTTAAACTAGTTCCCCCTTTAGAAATTCCCACGAGCGAAAAGTAAATATTAATCGGCAACCTGTTCAAATATATGCTTTCGCTATTCCGAGCTATCATCCACCAAACAAAAAGCGACGATTAATTCAATTATTTTGCCCGCCAAAGCTGTCGCACTTAAATACGTACAAACACACACACATTTATATATATACAGTCAAACTTCCATGTAACAAACTTCCGTATAAGGAATTTTCTATACAACGAAGTCAGAAACCAGAACCCTGCCATTTGATTCAGTCAAAAACCCATTCTATATAACGAAATTTCTCTATAACGAAGTTTTTTCTTGTTCCCTTGAGCTTTGTTATATGGAAGTTCGACTGTAGAAATATCCTTTTAGCCGCAACACACACACAAATACACATACTGTTAGAGATAAGCCAGCTGCACAAAGGCGGATAAAAAGAATACCACTTCGAATAATTATTATCTGCGTCTGCTATGTGTTGCTCTTCTGACCAGGCCCAAAACTCGACTAAAACGAGAACTTGCCCGTTTTGGCCAAATGGCTGTTGCGAAGGAGCAAAGCTTGGCGGCAACATTGGCAACAGCCGCTAAGAATAGCAGCTGCGCGTTACAAACATTCGACAGATATACTGTGTGATATGTTGACGCTTAATCAACGAAAGGATATTGGATACACATACATACATACACACAATTAGCGTGCCAATAATAAATATTAATAATAATGAATCACACACTTTGCATAAGATGACGCGTATCTTCAACTCACAATGCTAACAAATACAAAATTTCTAAACCCGCTTTAAAAGTCAATAAATTGCGTTTCATCTAGAAACTGCGGTGAGTCAGAGATTTAACATTGCAGCACTCGTACTTATTACAACATAGCATAATACATGGCGCACTTAGACACGTGCATATTATGATGTAAAAAAAAAAAATGGTAACCTGTTGGCTTTAGTTAATGCCAAACACACACACAGAGATGACCTTAAATGGTTGTATGCATGTGTGAGGACAGCATGTGCAAGTATTACATAAATATTGATTATTTGTGTATTTATAAATAAATGCTGAGTGAGGCTGATTGATACATTTTCCATTATCCTTGAGCGAAAGCAGCAGCACGTTGGAGTGGCAACATAATAATAATGACAAAATTATTATGTATATCCCCAGAGGAGGTAGAAAGAAGCTTTGTCAGATAGCCAGAAGAACATTTGCCTGTGTTACCGCCGTTGACAGCTTTTAGCATAATGTGCTTTTGACAGGTATACAATGTGAGTTTGTTTGCTAGTTAGGAGGGGGGTGCGGGATGGTTTGGTGGTATGCTTGTGGGTGTGTTCACAAACGTTGTTAGCTTTTTTTTAGTGAAATTTTGTTTTGTAATTTAATTTGTTTGCGAATACTATTACACGTGCGCCATGGCTTTCAATCGAATAATCTGTTCGTTTAGGTAAGTTTTGAGATGCACATTGATACAAAATTTATGGTTCACTGGGGAAAATGAAAGGAAATGCCGACGACAAGCAAATGGAACGAAAAAGAAATAACACAAAAAACTCAACATACATACAGAGAGAAAAGTTAAAAATAAACTATGAATAAAAGTTTAAAATGAAATTAAGAGAAAGAAAAAAAACAGAGAAATCTTTGGCTTTTTTCTGTGTGTTTGTGTGTGCATGTGGGTATCTGAGTAAGCACAAATAAATTTATACATACCCAAACGTATGTGCACATGTTTGTATGTAAAACTATATTACTTGATTGTATTCAGATGGCAAAGATAAATGCACAATGACACGCTTATACAAATCTTTAACATGGTAAAAAGTCTGTTGGAAACTTTAAATTATACATTATCCTAACCAAAGATTATTCATGTCTGGTATTGCATTAAAACTGTACTATTGGTTAATTAGCCACTCACGCATATATTATCTATTTACTTACTTGTTCTATAAACGATCTCAATCGACCGTCAAAGTCTAGAAACATTGAACCTTTCGCTGCATATAATTTGGAGGTAAACACCTACAAATGTATACGTATGTTTGCAACTTATTTAGAATATAGTTTGTCTGTACGAGTAGATATATTATGCTCGTTTTTATGTCAATTGAAGTATTTTTCGTACAGTTTTTGACAAAAATAACAAAGAGTAAGCAGACCGCAACGTTGGTCAAGCATTCAATGATTATTGTAAATTTCCAAATTCCTCTGCATACAGATGTATTTACATATCCGATATACAAATATATACGAGGTATTTTTAAATAGCTCTCAGTCAGCAGCCACGGTCTGCCACTCCCTTCTCTTTTATAGTGGAGCCCACAAAAATGAAATTGTAGCAATCAAGCGAACTGTATGCGTCATGGACTGCGTCATTTTTGGATTTGCCTCACAATTAGGAAGTAACAAAAACAACAACTTTTTTTAATGTACATGTGAGCACATATTGCACACACACACAAACATACAGACTTGCAATATTTAACTGTGCAAGTGTGCGTTATAAAAGAAAAGAAAGAAGATGGAAACGGTTATAGTTAGCCAAATGACGGCGACTACGGCATTGGCGTCGGTCACTGTTACAGATTGAAGATAACGGCAGAATATAATTCGAAACCGTTTGTTGAATTCTGTGATGACGGCAACTTTGACTACTGTGCAAAACATCGCTAGCCCATGCGAGTGTTGGGCTGTGTGTGTGTGTGTGTGTGTTGAAAAAAACACCATACCGGGCGGCAAATGGTAAACTCACCACACCGGCCCCATGAGGTCGTCGCTACAGCGGTACTACTGCTTCGGGCGGCTACATGCGCAATACATAGCAAAAATATACAGCTATAGAGAAACACAATTAAGAACAGAAAATTCCAATACACAAATTTCTAACAAATCGACAACTAAAGAGAGCTTTCAACAGTTCGGTTTCATACATTCCGATGTACAGGTTGATTTGATGCACAATTGTAAATTTTTGAATTAAAGAAAAATACTTTCATTTAGGTATATAAACATAAGCTAACAAAATACAAGCGTGTCTGACCGATTGTGTGTGTCTGAAAGGGGGGGGGGAGGAGGGTGTTGAGGAGCACGCAACAAAAAGTATAAAAATAATCTCACCGGAGTGAGAGGATACGACAAAGAGAACACATACACATTCAAACAGCTATTGCGGGAACAGTACGGTATAAAAGCACACGTAACCGCGTGTGTCGTCTACTAACATACATACATACATACATACTTTAAATGTACGTACATACAAACGGTCACATATCTTTCAGTTATACACATGCAAGTACATATATACTATGTCTGTACATAATTTCATATATACATATATGCGTGGTGAATTGTGACGCAGCCAATCCAAAAAACGTCAATTTAAGTACGTTCGATATGCACGTAAGAATTTTTTTTATAAATTTACTAATGGAATAACCATTCTATTTGACCAGAGTTAAGTTTTAAAAAGCTTTTTGTGTATATGCGTAATACATTTGGACTTGCATACATATTTACATACATATATTCGTTCATAAGTTCATTCGTTTGTATGTACTTTAGCTATTGACGACTAAAACGCCTAGCGACCAGAACACACTTAAGCACCACAATTCGCCTTCGCACTAGCCAAGTCAGTTGTTGCCACGGCCGCCAACAGTCAACCGAAAGCACTGAAAATACGAAGCTACAAACGAATCCCACGGCTACATACATATATAGATGTTCATATATATATTTATATATATATATATAAATATATATATACACACACCCGAACACAGATACAAAATGTTACAATACCCATGCACAGCGGACGCATATGTATTTTTGCACAAATTCACAGTTCTGAACATTTTCGTCTTTTTGCGTAGTATTTTTATCGATCGTTTCTTGGAAGCATGTATAAGACATTTTTTCATTAATGCGGCTTTTGCACATGTTCGCTGTAGATTTGATAATCGAATATGTTAGCAAGTTGCATAAAGTACCGAGAATGCACGTGTTTTATTGCACCGCATTAAGTCACTTAAGGTCTTATGTTTTATATGTAGAAGTACATATATTTCGCCCCATTTTACTAATGCAAATTTTTTACCTTACATTCGATTCACTCGAAACGACAACGACGACTACCAACGAACGGCGAACGACTAAAAGTGACGGCAAATGCTGCACAAAGCAAGCGCTGTGTATGTGTGGTTCTCACATTTATGAACACTAACACACACACGCACACAGGCAGCAGCGCATGCCGCTACAGCGAAAAAGAGAGAGAAAAAACAGCCGGAGTAGGTAAAAGAATGAGTGAATACCAGTTAGTGCTGCCAACCTGGCCGCAAAACAAAGTTGCCAGGTGTGTCACAAGTGGATTGGGTTCGTTATGTTTTTGAATGACCTGTTGTTAGACCTAATAATGTACAATATACAATGGTAACGTAGTACAGAGTTCATTAGGTTATTAAAGCAAGCAAATTACATGATTACACATTTATTGTTAAGGGACATGCAGCAGGTACAAGTGTTATGGCATTTAAAAGCTGCACTTTTTGTAGCATGTGTATGACGCATTATACAGAAATGTTGGGGAGGAGCTTTGTTGCTGTCGTCAATTGTGCGCAATTGTCGTTTAATTGAGTAATTTGAATGAGACATACGAGACACGGAACGCTTGTGTGTTCTAATGTACGTCCGTATGTTGAATTTTTGAATTCGAATGTAAAAATTGTTATTTGGTGGCCTTGCCTTGTCTGCTACAAACAGAACGTGTCTATTTGATTGTTCTAAGCTTGATCAACATGTCCGAAATACAACTACTTGGTGTGCATAAAAAGCAGCAATTCAAAGGATTTTACTAAGCTGTATAATGGTGATCAAAATTCTACCTGTTAAACCCTTGAAAACTCTTATCTGCTGCCATGCACACTGATTAAATTTTTATTTTTTTTCAACTTCAATTGGATGTGACATCGCCTTATCAGCAATTATGTGCTTTTGATAAGCCACAGAAAATTTTATTGCTTTAATTCTAATGTTCATTTGATTCAATTTGCACAAGAGCATATCCGACTGGCGCTCTCAAAGCCTTTTTGAATTCTAACTGATTAAACATTTTTTTTTTGTTGGCAATGCTTTACAGAGTTTCACTAGGATTACGTCATCAGCGTCCTATTTGGAACTGTAGAATTTTTAACTGATGCGCTTGTTAATATTTTTACCCATGATGTAACACAACTTCTTCAACACAATATGTTTCAAATGCATGTGGATATGTGTTCAAATGTAAATTTATTCTGAAGGCATTTCAGATCAATAGATGTGAAAAATGCGGTCTCAGCCTCGCCGACAACATGGCGCTCCAAGTAACACAATTTTTATAGACAACTATGTGAGCACAGATATTACTCACTGTGCATTAACAATTAATTAACTTTTGATTGTTTGTATACAACACAGCTGTTGGTTTTAAACACTACTGTAATTTAATTACAATTTGTAACCAAAGATATGTAAAATTACTACGTAAACACACACCTTTCGTCGGCTAATGTTGGGTTGTTCGTGCCACAGAAAAAGAAAAAATCTCGACAAAGCAGGCAATGAAACAAACGCACATGCACAAAAATACTAACAAATTTTGGACCGCCTGACTTCTTCTTTCTTCAATAGAATCAGCAAACATACCTGCACATACTTACAAACAATTAATTTTAGAGAAAAAAACTATATTATCAAGTGGGTGCAGAAAAAAATGTTAAAAAGCAGAATAAATTAAAATAACTAATATAGATCCACAATAGATGCAGTCAATTGTGAACTTTTTGTGAAACTAATAATACTAAGAAAATACGCAAGAAATAGGTGTCAACATTCAACCGAGTTGGCAGACCACCACAAAATCGATGCATCGATAGCATATATCGTAGCAGTCGCACGTGTTTACTCCGGTGTTTAAACTTGGTCAAGATTGAAGTTAGGAATAAGACATAAATTGCCAAAATGCCACGCTCTAAACGTGATAAGAAAGGTTTGTTATAGCTTATATGTTTTTAGCACTCTTTGTTAAGTTCTTTGCTTTTTCATTCGCAGTTTCTCTGACCAAAACGGACCGCAAGGGCCTCGCTTGGAAACAGCGAATCATCGATGATATCCGATTCTGTGTCGGGAAGTATCCCAATATATTCGTGTTCCAGGTACAGAATATGCGCAATAATCTGCTGAAAGATCTGCGACAGGAATGGAAGCAAAACTCGCGATTTATTTTTGGGAAAAATCGCATCATGCAGATCGGTTTGGGTCGCACAAAAGCCGAAGAAGTTGAGACTGGAATTCATAAGGTATGTTTATAAGCTCATATATAAATTAATATGCATACTAATTGCTTTACATTTCAGCTATCAAAACGCCTCACAGGTCAGGTGGGTCTGTTATTTACAGAACAGTCCAAAGCTGAAGTATTGAAGTGGGCCGAAAACTATTGGGCAGTGGAATATGCGCGCAGTGGATTTGCGGCAACAGAGACGGTAACGTTACCGGCAGGACCGCTTGAGGAATTTGCACACTCAATGGAACCACATTTACGTTCCTTAGGTCTGCCCACCAAACTGGAAAAGGGAATCGTGACTATCTACAGTGATTATACAGTGTGTGAAGAGGGCAAGATTTTAACACCAGAACAAGCGCGAATTCTTAAACTGCTGGGCAAGCCGATGGCCAAGTTCCGTTTGACTATGAAGTGTTCGTGGACGAAAGATGATGGCTTCGAGCTGCACGTTGAAGACGATGTCGAGGAGGAAGAGAAAGAAACAGATACCCCCATGGATGAGGAGAATAATGAAGATGAAGAAAATGGCGAGGAGGATGATGATGATGAATAAGAAATAATTAGCTAATATTTCAAATAGAAATTAAGTTTTATGTATATACATTACATATATAGCTTTTACAAATATGTGTGTTTACTTAGTTGATTAGCTCAAGCCGAAGACAGATTCCCACTGCCACTGCTTGCTCCCTTCTTAGTAGGTTTATAGGCAATGACATATCTCTGTGCCACAGGCAACGGTTCCGCATAGCCATTTAAATAAGATGAATCTTCGAAGAGCACCTCGTATTCCTCTGTTGCTGTTTGTGGCAAACGATGCACGATTGCTTTGTAGAAACAAGTTGTTTGTGGATAAAGAGCCATTACTGAATAATGAAGAAATATTAAATATTGCTGTTCGGTAAAGTTTTAATAAATTTTACGTCATGTAAAGCTCATACCGACTGTATCCTTGGTAAATAGTGCATGACCATCGGTTTCTGGATTCGCACGCATTAGTGGCAATGGAATGATTTTGCGCTTGCTCAGCACATGACGATCCTTTTGCTCTTCGTCAATGTCAATGACATCGTATTTGTTTTGACGGTGTAGAAATTGAACCACCTCGGCTAATATCCAGTTCTCCTCCTCATCTGAGCCTTTTGCCAAAGCAGCCACATTATCACCCACTTTGGCCACATAGCTGCTCTCCGCTGGTATAGCACCACATAAGGCTGGAGCACGCTCGCCCGGCTTGCCCACAAACAAAGGTAATGTTTGGGCCGATAATTGAACCATTTTCATTAGAGCGCCGCGACGAATGGCTTCTTTATTGCCAGCATTGCGAGCCTGTGTACAGTGCGTTACATTTTATAAATATATAATATCTCTATGAATATTTTATAAGCTACCTGTATACGGCGTTCATTGCGTATATTCCGTATCTCGTGTATTTTAGCCAAGGCTGCTCTTATTGTTGCCTCTTCTTGGGACGCCTCTATAATTTTGGACTGAAGGAGCGGTTTGAATTTTGGACTTTGTTGGGCACGAACAAGGCTCGCCATTGAGCTCTCAGCACGTCGTCGCTCACTGTCCACTTTGTGTATGTGCTGTTGTATATCCTTTAGGCGATCCTGATAGCAAGAATAAAATCATTTTTATTTTGTACACCAGCGAATTATTTTATGCAGTCTAAATTTGGTTAAACTATAGTAAGCATTTGGCTTTACATTACTAACCTGAATTTGTTGTGCAGCACTCTCTGCAGTTAGTGGCATGTTTCTGTTTGTTTAGTTAACTGTTTATTTACTTTTGTCTATTTAATGCATTTGCTGCACTTTTTTGATTGTACAAATAATGTACTAAAAAATGCAGAAAAAATAAAAGTTGCAGGTATGTTGTGCATTGTGCATTGCAGTCGATTTATTTATCGGACACTTATCGGCCGACTGCCGCAATTTGCAGTGAAAGCTGGGGAAAGTGATTTTCAAATTGAATGTGGTCATTGTTTATATTGGTGTTAACGAAGAATGTATTCGGCAACGTGCATCGCGCCTGTTAATATGGCCCTAGTTAAATACTGGGGCAAGCGAAACGAGCAACTCATTCTGCCCATCAATGACTCCATTAGCATGACACTGGACGCCAACGAAATGTGCGCAAAGACAACAATAACCACGGCAGAGAGCTTCAAACAGAATCGCATGTGGCTCAATGGCGATGCAGTGCCCTTCGAAGAAAATTCACGCCTTATGCGCTGCCTGAAAGGTGTGCATCGTCTCGCTCTGGCGAACGGCACACAAAAGTTCCCCCTCTCATGGAAAGTGCACATTGCATCTTACAACAATTTTCCAACGGCCGCTGGACTGGCATCGAGTGCTGCTGGTTATGCCTGCCTTGTGTTTACACTAGCCCGCCTCTACGATATACCGCTCAATGAGGAATTGACGACCATTGCGCGACAGGGCAGCGGATCAGCTTGCCGTAGTTTATATGGTGGATTTGTTCATTGGCGACGCGGTTCATTTGATGATGGCAGTGATTCCATTGCTGTGCAGCTAGCACCAGCTTCGCATTGGCCCAATATGCATATGCTGATCCTTGTTGTGAATGATGCACGAAAAAAAACCGGTTCTACAAGTGGCATGCAACGTGCCGTTGAAACCTCTGCCTTAATTCAGTATCGTGCCCAAGAGGTTGTCCCGCAGCGCATTAAGGAACTATTGTCAGCCATAAACAAAAGAGACTTTAATGCATTTGCTACGATCACCATGAAGGAGTCAAATCAGCTACATGCCATTGGTTTGGATACCTATCCGCCATGTGTTTATATGAATGATGTTTCCCATTCGATTGTTAATTTCGTCCATGAATACAACAAGGAGGCTGGCTCCTTGCAAGCAGCCTATACTTTTGATGCTGGGCCAAATGGTTGCCTGTACGTCCTGGCTGAGCATGTGCCGCGTCTTTTAGCTGCAATTCAATTGGCATTTCCCAACGATGCACAGCAAAGCGTTGAGTACCTCAAAGGGATTCCCGTGCCACCTGTCGGGCTAAACAACGGCAATAAGGATGATTCTTCAGTTTACCACATCAACCCCAAGAATATGCTTAAATACATAATCCACACTAAAATCGGTGAGGGTCCTTGCCAGCTGGGTGAGGAAAAAAGTTTGTTAATTGACGGTTTTCCACTGCCCAAGTAATGTAAAGCCAAAGTTAATATTCAATGTCAAGGTGTTGCTTAATTAGAAATGATTTTAAAAGTTGTAAAATCTAGATAGTTTCGACCACATTAATCTTTAGGTCACATTTTGGTTTTGAACTTTTAAATGGTTTATTTATTTTATTTGTTGACTCATTTGCAATAAACAATTTTTTATTTCCATTATTTACTTGCTTTTTGTTAAGCCCACAAAAGAGGTCGTCGGTTTTAGTTTCAGTTGATTTATACAATTTGAAAGATGCATTTTTTAAGATAAAAAGTATTTAACATAAATTTTTAAATGAGGGTAGAAAAATATTCATATCCCATCGTGCATTTCAATTAGAGATGGGAGCTTGTCGTGCTCCATTACGTGCCTTAAGCCAAATCGATGCAACGTGACAATAATATAAGATCTGCATCAAATTTTAATTAACAAAATCAAGAACCTCGAAAATAAGATAATAAAATATAACTTTTTGTGTTTAATGCTCTCCAATATTCATATAGTACAAACATTTCTTGTTCTTATAGACTAAAGACAATGGTAGTTTGTAAATAGGATTAAAATAAAAATAAACTCTTAGAATAAAAATAAAAACTCTGACACATCTCTACAGAGAAATAAAAGTATAATCAAGCTTTAAACTTTAGTAAATATATATATTTGCTTATGTTCAACACGTAGTAATACTTGAATCTTAAAAATATCCATACGGGTACCCATACGTGCACGTACGTATGTATGTAAATATATATATACATACTTATATATGTACATTTAGAACTAAATAAAAAAGCACTTTTTGAAAACAATTAAAGAAACTGCTGCAAATAAGGCATTGCACGGCGTTATAAGTATAATTAAAGTTAAGGTAGAAAATTAATGTAGTATGTTTTGTTAATGCGTATGAAAAAGGCACTCTAAGCTAAATGTGTTTGCTATAATTTAGCCATTGGACTCACTGCAGTCCGTCAAATGTTCTATTGTATCAATAACGACATGATTACTACTTTGTAGAGTGTCCAAATCGAACGTATTCGATGATGCATTAAGTAATAATTCTAAGGATATCTCCTGCTCTAAAGCCACCGTCGAAAGCAGAACAACACCATTTTCCGGATCAACAGGCGTTGCAATAGTGTCTTCTATTTCCTGATCTTCTGTCTCCTCCTCGACGTCTGTGTCATTGTCTTTGTCGTCCGGTATCAAACTGGACATAAAACGCTGCACAGTGTCTCCAGTAATATCCCTATGTTATTTGCCCGCGAGAAGCGCAGCATTGGTAATTGCCTGGACGCTGCAACCGGCCTCCACATGCTCCATGACCTGTTGCTTCAGCTGTGCAACGTGGTCTTTGAGGCTCTTAACAATGCCAGCTAAATCGCTGTTCTCGCCCTTGAGCGATTTCACACGATCCTCCAACTTTGAAATGCGTTCCAGCTTGCGCTTGCGACATTTGGACGCGGCAACACGATTCCGTTGTCGCTTGCGCTCTAGTTTAATCTTCTCCTGATCGGCCATATCGATAGGACTAACCGTTGGCGAGCTAACTGCATTGTTTGGCTCATCCTTGATTACGGGAAAGCCATCTGTAAACAATAAGGCACATTAATAAGAGTGTTATTAAAACATTTGGGTTAAGAACTCACCAACGTTAGTGTAGGTGAAGGTGCCTCCACTGATGCCATTATTAACAGCTGTCATTGTGGTTGCTACTGCAGCTGGATTACTGGCAGGAGCAGCAGCATTGCTGTTCACATTAACAATGTTGGTCATCAACGCTTGGGTGTTCTTGCTGGTATGGAGATTTTGCAGTGCCTCTTCGAAACCCTTGCCGAATTCCTCTTGTTCTGTGGTGATGGGACCAACTTTGGTGGGGAACACAGTGCCCGGCTGTGGCGTTTGCAACATTGCGCTCGAAAGTAAGATTTTTTCCAGGTCTGGCGTATTTAGTGTCTTTCCAGGCACGTCAGGTGAATCAATGAGCAGAGGTGCAATAGCACGCTTGTTTTTCTTGTTAAGGTCCAAAAAGGCAGGACGTTTGCTAACGTTTGGAGTCGAGCTGCTGTTGGGTGCCTGAAATTCCATTGACTCCTCAGTTGTAGTTGGATCCAGCTCTGTTTTTGGTACGATCGGTGTAACGTTGGAATTACTACTGTTCGTATTGCTGGCGAGCGCAGCTGCGGAAGCGGCAGATATTTTCATTTTTTTCCTTTAAAGTATGACGTCACTCTGATTACAGAGAAAAAACTAGAAAGAGAAAAAAAAACAAAGCAAAGGCTAATTGGTTGGCTGTTGGTGTGATAACTTGTTTTAGATGATGACTCATCGCTTCCTCTCACCCGCCCGCACACATTTACAACGAGCAAAATCAAACATGCACACACACTGCTAAACATGTCGTATATGTTTGGCACTCATAAGTGCTGGTAGTCAACTTACCAATTGCAAGCAAAATCAATTTCGCTTGTAACTTCAATAACTAACACAAGAATTAATATAATTTATTAATATTTTTAGTGGGTAATTTTTAAAAATATTTATATCGGCCAGACGATTGCGTTGTGTTGCGTTGATTTTACCATTCGCAGTGATGCGTATATCAAGCTGCCATATCTACTTAAAAACTCAATCAGCTGTTTTTGTCCAAATATCGTTTGGGTCATCGGATGAGTTTTAAGCAATCGATAGTGCCTCTGCTTCTTCCTCTTCTTTTCCGCCGAGCTGTCAAAAACGTAGGTCGCAAATGAAATAAATATTAAAATTAATCAACTATAAGGTGCTATAATTTAATGCATCGGCAACCATATCTACTGATAATGAATAAAAGAGACTTTAAGCTATGAAATATAATGAATATTTTCTGTTTTCATGTTGCACTACCCGATGGCTCTTCGCATACATTTGCCGCTCCAACAACAGTTTGATAATTCGCAATGGCCAAGTCAAAGAATCACACAAATCACAACCAGAACAAGAAGGCGCATCGTAATGGCATCAAGCGCCCAATGCGCAAACGCCACGAGTCCTGCCTGGGCGTAAGTCATAGTTTAAGCTTATTTTAAAGAATAAACATAAAAAGTAATCAACTTTTCATTTTATTTAATAGATGGATGTAAAGTTCTTGATCAACCAGCGTTATGCTCGCAAGGGTAACCTATCCCGCGAAGAGGCTGTTAAGCGTTACGAGGAGCGCGTCGCCAACCAGCAGGGCAAGCCCAAGCCCGTTAAATTGTAGATTCCTGTCCGCAATTTGTTCTTGTTTACAAGTGAAAATCGTGTCTTAGAATAAAGGAATAACTTTTTAACGAAATTATTACACAAATGCTATCAATGAAAAGGTGCTTGTTTTGATTCGTGTATTATATTCAACTAAGTGCAGGTAATACGAAATTCGCAAATCTGGTGAACAGTATTATGCATATATATGTGAAGGGCAGTCGTGTAAAATAAATAGCAACAACCATCAAGGAATAGTATGTTGTATAAGTAGGCAATTAATATAAGATTTTTTGCAGCTTTTCAAATATCTAAAAGTAAAAAATTGTTTTCGATGGGTTTAGAGGTACAAATATACACAGATGCTTATCGATAATCATAAGAATTCCTCGACAGCTATCGCGTTTGGCAAAATAATGCACATTTGTCATTTGCCAATCTGGCAACGTTTCGTTTGGCAGCTTTGCCAAGCAAACACTTCAAAGACTGCCCAAATGTATGAAAATCCGTAAATGCTTCGCCCATTGTTTGTTGGGTAGCAAACCACAGCAAACCGCAGCGAACGTAGGACTGCCGTTCGGTCGACATTTAAGTTACTTAAATATAATAAAAGTACATTTAATAATAGAGAATATGGACATGGTATCATAATTGTACTAAATGTACTTATGTTTACAGTGAAAAAGTGATAGTTACATTTTAAAAAGTGCAGTGAAAGATTCGTTTTTCGCGCAGTGTGGTGCTAATGCTTGCTAACTCAGTCTATGTATATGTACATGAATGTACATACATTTGTGTTTATTTATATATTTTATTTTGTGTTCGTGACAGTTTAATTAAAATACATAAAACTCGTTTATGCATAAAACAATAATCATTTTAACTACTAAAAGTGCTGATGTTAGAGAAAATAGTGAAAAAAACGAACCGAAAACGAGAATAATCACTTTTATTGACGTTCCATTCGTCGCCACATAAAAACTCGCATACAGCGACTCACGTGTGTGTACATACATACATATAGTACATACACAGAGCAGTGCTCAGCTGTGCTCGCTCAGCTGTCGTTTGTTGTCAATGTGTTTGATCCTGACCAGAGTATTTTGTTTTTCCCGCCAATTTTTTATATCGGTATATCGTTTCTACAGCAACAAAAACAACTCTTGATTGATTCAACCGGTGAGTGTTATGCGTTGTAGATAAATCAAAACCAAACATAGAAATATATATTTATTTTGTTTAATTCAACTTATGTTTTTGTAGTCGATCAACAAAATGATATCAAAACTTATATAGTAATTTAATATAATTTATTTGCATTATGTGGGTTGACTTAATGCTTAGTAAAATTATGAATTTGTTGCGAATATTCGCCAGGCACGACTGTCGTCAGTTATCCGTCCCTCCTCATGAGTTCTTCATTAACTAAATAGGCGCTAATTTAGTGTAATAATAGCAATGTCATTTTGTGTGAGAAATCAATTTGCTTGACTGTAGTTTTGTACTGGAAATCACGATGAAAAATATAGTTTCTGCTTAGTCAGTAAAACTAATAATTATCTATACTATGTATGATTTATTGTGTCCACAAATCCCTTAATAAGTCCTGTAAAGTTTCAGTCATTCTAAAAACCTTATAGTCTCTTCAATCGCTTAGATATCTATAGATTTTAATCTTGTATTGGCTAATTATGTAGTTTTCCTTTTGGGTGCATTTTGCTTTATTTACAATTTAAATCATTTTTTAATTGCAAAACTTGTTTATTTTTAATAGTATATCATCGGTCTCACGCTTCTTTAGAATTCTACTGTCATTGCGTTAATGAGAATTTAATAGTTCCATTATTATGGGGCGCCTCAAGACAACCACAATGGGTGGTTGGTTGTCTTTGTAATCTGTCATAATTGAAATGAATTTGTCATAATGCGAGCATACTCGAAAGTAAGCGCACTTTATCTGTGCCATTCCTATTTACCAACTGCTTGGCGCACAGCTACATGTATTCCTTATCATTTGCGATAAGACAGTTAGTTTAGTCGATATGTTAAGAATCAACGTATTTATATTTGTTATAGAAATCTGAAGGCGTTTCGTCTTGTCAACGCACTGATTGCAGTTTACTGCAATTAATGCTTGTGTCAATAATATATTGATGTTAATGTATGCGTATGCGTTATATAATCCGTGAAGTCCGAGGACGTTATGCGCAACTTTTAAGATCAAATATCCAATAAGTTTGCAATATGACAACATTTAAGTAACTTGGCTAAAAGCATATCTTCATTATCATTAATAACTTTTGAGTACAATAAAGATGTTGTTATTGACTTTCAAGTGCTAATTTCTGTGGTTGTTCAACAATTCAGTCGAAACGATTGTAGAAAAATAGCTTCGAAAAGGTGTTTTTTTTATAGCTTTAATGATAATTTTTAAGTGTTTTAATTATTGATGTTTATGTGCCAAAAATAATGAAATAAAATTCATTTTACATTTAACCTGCTAAGGGTATTCTCATGTCGAATAGTCTTAAATGCAGCTTCTATATTATATTATAATATTAATAATGCGATCAAATTGATGCTAATTTCTAAAATCACAATAAATTTCGACACTAATAAATCATATCAACTGTAGATACTTATTGGCCAAAATATTTTCCAGTTTGCTACGAAAGTCTGATAGTGCCACAAATAATATTTATGTCTGCTACAATAAAAAGTGTCAGTTGAGAACGTTTCAATTAAGATATTAAAAATGGCTGAAAATTTGCCAGTTTATTCCATATCGCACTTTATGGAATCCCAGCAACCATACCAAACGGGTGGAACGTTTCTGGAGCAAGTGAGTTTTATTCCATTTTCAGCTATTCAGTTACAGTAATGAGTCAGCAGCTAAATGTTGTAGGTAGTTGCATTTTAAAAAACAATTGTTTGTATGTGTGCCTTAATAGTAGATCAAAGCTTACTTATTGTTTTTTGGTCTCGTATTGTTTTTGTCTCAGCTATTCTCGGAACTGTTGACAGACAGACCGATGGCAGACAAAGCACAAAATTCGTTTCAAAATTTGTTTGGCAAGCCAAAAGCATATGAGTAATTTGTCATACATATGCATAGTTGCATTTGTTTGCAGGTGTATGTGTTTCTGTTATTAGCTATATCTGCAGTTTTTACGTGCTACTTTTGAATTAATCAACTGAAGCACGTTATTACGCCCAAAACGAAATCGATATAACAAGGCAAAGTAATGGGGCGCAATTCTTAATACAGTTTCACCTACTAGGCACACATCATTTTTTCCGTTGCACAAAAGCTGTATTAAAAGTTTGTGTGATGTCAAACTTAGCAAATTTCTTTATAAGTTTCTTTTAAATTTTCTGCGTCCGCCTGAAAGTATGCTGCCGTTTTTGTCTTAAAGCTAAGATTGTTATCTCTGGCGCTAAAGGCAAACCATTTATGTGTTTTTCTGCCATCAAGGATTTTCAGTTTAATAATACGCATTTATCCTTACTTTTGTTAAATTTTAATATTTTTAGATTAATGTGGCATCTACTGATAGCTTCCTTCGATTTATTTTGTTTAACCTCAACCTTAAACAATGCCATCAGTTTAAGTACATATTTACAAACTGCCTTGTGTAAGCTCCGGTATGCCAGCCGGCATTGTTATCAGTCATTGAGATCTTTCTCAACCTGAAAGCGTCTGTTAAACAGAGAGTAGAGAGTAGAGAAAAATAGCCAGAGTCGCCGTATTATAATTCGAAGTCGCACACAAAAAAGCAACAGCAAATATTACGATTACCAAATATATATATACTATGTATTTTAGTTGTCATTGTCATTGCTCATTTTTGGCGCTAGTCATTTAGTCTATGTGAGTTTTTGTTTGTGTGTGATTTGTGCATATATGTATGTGTTGTTGGTATATAAACGCCGTTAATGTTGCGCTTAATTGTTGTATTTTATCAGAAAAAACTTGTAAGAATGATTAAAGAGCCTTTTGTCAAAGCGAAAATACCCTGTAAGTAGGGATTAAATGCCGATTTAATAAGTAAATACACGAAAAAAGGTTCAAAAGATTTATTTTGCCGAAGTACTTATCTCTCTTATTATTAGAACAAAAATGTATTACACCTTTTTATAAAAATGTTTTTGCTCTCAGTAACAGAGGGTATATAATAGGTGAGAAGAGTGCCTGGCTGATTGGCTAGGCACATGTTTTTGTTGAGCTGCATTTTGTGCTGTTGCTTTTTGTCCAGATAGAAACACGGAACGATTGCCTGCGGTTAGTTTTGCAGCCGTGCGCGTTGCGTGTGCTCGAGTTTTACCTACCAGCGGAACTCAAAAAGTTAATTAATATTCAATAGCGTCGAATCTGTGTTTTAGCAAACGTAATTAGCATCAAATGGGTTATCAGACTTAAATATTTAAACAGCGGCATGCAAATAATCGCTCACAGCCAAAATAAAAGCCACTAAACGGAAACAATTCGTATATAAACTCAATATACCGCATTGTCTGTTAACTGTTTGCAGTATAAAAAGCAAAAAAAAACCAAAACAGTGCAAAATGGGTCGCACCCCAAAGTTAAGTCAATTGGGGCGCGCTTACTCGGAGATGTCGCCACTAAATCCGCCCTTATCGGCCCGCTCCACAACTCCACCGACAACAAGTTCGGGCCAAGAGCGTAACGGTTCTTCTGGTGGCTATGGAAGCATATTTCCGTTTGGCTTTTTTCGCAGCTCCTTTGGCCGCAGCGGCAATTCCGTTCAGGTGCGTTTACCATTTTTGTCATACTAGATAAAAACATTCACCCATATGTTTTAATGTTAACTGTTTGTTTTGTTAGATAAGAACAGAAACTAGTTTTTTTTTTGTGTAGGGTGGTTTTTGCGTAGTCCGCCAGACTGGCAGCAGTCTAAACAAACATATGTTAATACACATGCACAGCTATATTTAGTAATTTATATATTTATATTATTTATATAATATGTATGTGGACTGACAATCGCTGATTAGAATGCTACAAAACTGTAAATCGATAACGCCATCCTTGTGATTGTTATTAGTATGTAATTTGTATTAAATTGTGTATTGGTCTGTTATTCTTTATTGTTTCTTTCTTGCCAATTCATATTAATTTAGTAAATCGCAGGCCTTGTTGTGATCGTCGTATTTTGCAATCAAATTAAGCCCATATTTAAAAAGAAATCCGTTGTCTAACAGCCCTGACATTGAAGTTTACTAATGCAGCCCAAAAGTATGCAACAGTTGGGTGGAAATGAATTTGTATTAGGAGAAAAAACATTTAAAAGACTGCTTGCTTCGAATGTAAGGAAAAAAAATATCAAAACATTTTCCCTAGTCGTTGGTTTCGTCTCTAGACCTTTTATTATGCATCCAATGTTATAAATATATATCAAAAACTTGGATTGTTAATACTGCGCATTGATTCTGTTGAAGCTAGCCGTCAATTAAAATTTACACACACTGTCAGCTGCTATAAAGTTTATTATGGGCCAGTTCATAATTGAAGTCGGCATTCTAAACAAAAACGCCCTCCACGGGCCACTTCACTCAAAGTCACAGTCTTTGATTCAGTTTTATTTGATACGCAGCCTGGAGCGCGTCGTACTGAATATTCCCAAGCTTCGCCACGCGCTCCAATTCGTGCAAGTGTGAAAATATTTACAAAAAAACAAAAACGGAAAGATAAACAACAATCCAAAGTTTGAATATTGGGCCAATAGGAAGTACATACGACAATGTTGTTCTCTATTTAATATCCGCTGCTTATCTGTTTCGCTTATCGGCAAATCTTCGCGACATTTGTTTATACTATTAATTAAAAGTCAAATGCAAACTGCGTATCTTTTGTGCAATTTATCCATATATCACACTTGCATGCGGGCTAAACCCGACAGTTTACTAAGAACGCCCCTGGCAAGCGGTCGAGCAAAGAGTAGAGTTTTTCCTTCAATAGTGTTTTAAAAGAATTCCTTCAAAACGGAACTTACCGGTGAAAGTTTAACCAAAATGTTTAAGGCCCGCTTAAAAACGCATCCGGCCGAATCTGAGGTGTGTGTAAAGAAATTAAATAATTATTTATCTATTATTAATAGTGTAAAAGTTAAGTCATTGTGTGTTCAGTATCGTAATCCATGTATATTTAAGATAAGTTAGTGATAAAAACTTGCAAGTGCATTTGGCTTATATATTTCTCTCTCTTTTTTTTAAAGAGGATGTAAGGCACATAAGGGTTAAGACTACCATTCATTAAGGTATAAATATAATTTATCATCATTAATTGACTGAATGAATATGAAAGAATTCTGACTTATTCCGAATATTTTCTTTAATATTTATAAATAAACAACAATAAAACTGTTGTTTGGTTTCCCTTAAAGCAAATCAAGACACATATGGCTTAATTAATATTCTTTTTCCCCACATCAATCGATTGTTCAAGGTTCTGGGTCTGCATCTCCTATATAAGTATACAAATACATATATACAGTCTCGTGTATACATTGTTTATTCATTCAGGGGAACTGCGTAAATGATTATTACTCAGTGAACTCACTCTTTTATGAATGTCATGTATCATTTGTGTTGTGTTATGTGTGTTTGTTGAATCAACAATTAATTTGACATGTCCCAATAAGCTCAGTCAATTGGGAGAGTCAAAACATCTATTTAATTGAAGAAAAAACTGCTGCAAACGCAGGAAAACACTTTTATGCAGAATATACAAACGAAAAAATACAAACAAATCATGCAAAACAACAAAAATACTTAATAACTTATCAGTTTCGGACAAGAAGGCAGCTGCAGAAGCTCTCTCTCCTTCTCTTTTATTCTCTCTTCAGAGTGCTTTGAGTTTCTTTCTGTGTGGGTTTTTGTATCGTAAACACAACGTAAGACTTGCGCGATAAACTTAAAGTGCCAGAACCTAATACAAAGAAACGAGAGGAGTGAAGAGTCAAGAGCCAACATGCAGTCAAATGATAAAGTAACCAAAACAACAACAACAGCAACAAAGACATCAACGTCAGTGTCTGACCCACAGACGATAGCAAGAAATGCACCAACAACAACCAGTTCAAAAGACACCAAAAATACTTCAAAACAGCAAACAATTGGCGCTTTGGTTCGTGGCTTACATGATACGGATCAGCAGTCGTTGCATCGACCTTTGCTCGAAGGCGATGAGGCGAAGGGTTTGCTCAGCAGTAAATTCAATGAGATTGCACCACATGCCTCGCTGCCACGACTCGTGGTCAACATTGAGAACTGCGATGATCCAAAGTGTAACGGCAGCAGCAGCAGCTGTAGCAGCAGCATTAAACATAAGCCTGGAATACTATCTCTTCCTCCGCTTAAGATGCGAGCACGTTCACTAACACCGGAACCTTTTGGTCAGGAGTCGAGCTCTTTTAATGGAAATGCGTGCAACAGCAGCAGCAGCGGCAGTGAACATCCTTATCAACATCGTCGTCAACACGACTTGAGTACAACGCACAACACGACACGGCGTTTTAGTCACTTTAATCTGGCATTGCGTCGCTTCTCCCACATCCACATAAATGTACTACAACCACTACAATTAATCTATTTTTATATATACTATAGACGTATAATAACAAACGTTGGGTTTTTTTTTGTCTTGCTACTATCTTCGTTGTTGTTTGTTGGCTCGTTTTTTTGCTTCTAACCCTTGTCCTAGCCTACTACTACTGCAGCAACTACTACGACCAAGCTGTGTAGCCTGTAACCTGTCCTGGTTTTTTCTCGTGTATGCATCCCATGTTTCTACTACTATCTAAAAATAAACATGCGAAGCTACCATTATTGTTGCTGTTGTTATTTTTATTCTTTGACTAAAACTCTATATTATGCGGCAAGTTAAATGTTCTTTCCGTGCCTGTTGTGGTTGCTGCTTATCTAAGTTCACCGTTACTTTAAGTTGATTAGAGAATTAATCTTAAGGCTTTTTAAGTTAATGTTTAAGCTGCGTGCTAACCTAAATAACTTAAAGCTCAATGCAATAAAAAAAAAGTTATAACCGGCTCTGAATTGCAATAAAATCAACTTTTAAGTTGGTAATCGATTATAAAATTTTCTTAACTTATCCGTTAATTGTCCATCACACACTTTTGAACACTTAAAATGCTAATTGACAATAATACATTACTCAAAAGTAGACAAGGCAAAACAAATGATATCTTTGTTAAATTTACTGATAGTTGAAAATACTGACTTCAAATCGAATGCAACCTAATTAGCTGATGAAGCATCTGAAAATGTTGCTTTCACATTTGCATGCCATAAAAAGGTGATTTTATTGTTTCGACCAATGCGGCTTAAAAACAAAAAAATCCCCCATTTCACTCGAAGAAATAAGATAAAACAGCAAGACGCACAAACAAAGAGTTGAGTCAATTAACGTTCTAACTAACTTACAGCGTCGCTTTTAATGAACTAATGGAACTGTTATTAAAACTGAAAGAAAATGCTAAATCAATTAACAATTAACAAATGGAAGGTGTAATACATATAACTAAGGTTGGGTTGACTGCAGCTGGCGGCAGTTTCAATGCCAGTGAAACTTTTTGTGTGCACCATAGTGTAAAAGTTAGCTTGAAAGAGTATTAAGAATATCAGCTGCAAACTGCATTGGTCATTGGTCAACACCACACACTGGTCATTGGTCACTTGGACTTGCAGTGTCTTTAGTCTTTAAGCCGCAGCAGTTTTTTTTAGTCAGACATTCAGTCGATGGCAGTGCGTGTTCGCGTTAAGAGCGTGCGGTGCGGCGCGGCTAAAGGAAAACACACAAAAATTAACTTTTGATGACGGCTATTTTACTGCTAACATTTGATGAGGCCTAAATGTGTAGCCAAATTGGCAAACAAGTTTACAAAACTAAAAATACAAAATTACAGCATTTTCAATGCAACTACATCCCCATATCCATATCCATATCCATGTCTAGTTACATTTGTTTTCCTCTCTCTCGCGCGCAGCCTCTTAAGCTATAATCAGTGCCGCGTTTCGAGAGTCGAGTTGTAGATTGTTTTTTGAGTGCGTTGTGACGTGATCGAGAGCGAGAGAGAGAGTGAGAGGGGACGTGCGGGTGTTTGATTTTTGGTTGATAAGCAACAACGTCGGCATGCGATATACCCGATACGCAGTCCGCCAACTAACTGACTATATAGCCAAGCCAAGTCGACCAGTCGGTCCAGCACAGTCGACCACAAACCAGCGACCAAACCAAACCAAACCAATAGCTGCTTGCACATGACACCAGCTGCTGCTTGCAGCTCTCAAAGCTCTCAGCTCTGAGATCTTTTGGTTTTGTCTTGTCTTGTCTCGCCTCGTCGCACATTCAAAGGCAATCGGTTGTGGCGCGCAGAAGCATTCTTTGAGAAACCAATAAATAAAGTGCAATAATAAAAAACAAGCCAAACAATAAAGCATTTAATTAAATTTAACACACTAAACTTCATTACTAAAAAGACACGCGCTAATGTGAAGACAAAATTTAATAACGTGTATCTAGTTTTTTTTTTTTTTTTTTGCTAAGCCACACTTAATGCACTTTGTTTGTGGCTGTTGTGAATCATGTGTTCATGAGATTATCTCTGTTCTTGAATAAAACATTTAGTTCACAAATATTTACCATCAAGTGCTGCTGAAAGCATTTCGTGTTGCAGTGAATACAAAAACAAGTTAACAAAATGAAACTATCCAAAAGTTTGGACGAGCTAATTCTGAGCGCATCGCGTTTAAGTTTAAATAATCTTCGTTCACCAACAAAGAAGAAACAAAAAAATGTTAGTAATTATTACAAACACAAGCATAACTATTAAAATAATTAAATAAATACACTCAAACTATAAACATAAACCTTGTGAAAAACGCGAATATTATTGAAAAACTGCAGTCTCTGAAAGATTAACTTTAGATGAGTTCCTAGCCTTATAATCTATCAATAAATATTGTTTTTTGCTTACTGCTACGCGCTAATCACTCTATATATACATTTAAACATTAGTACTTACACACATTTACCAACTTAGCAGCCTAACTCACACCTTTGCTAAGTAGAAACCTCAAAGCTAGACTGTTTACAAACATTTATTAATAAATATTTTCACGCTTCAGTAAAAACAGGTAGCAAAATATTAAACTGTATCCAAAACAACATCAAAGTGATGCATTAAAGATTCGCCTAATTGGCATTTCCTTTAGGTTTTCTCATGAACTTCAGCCATGAAATCTTAATTTGTTTGATTTAGACCATATTTGAAGCTACTGCAAAACGTGAGTGGATGCATATTAACCTTGGCAAATACTCGTAATCTCTTTGCCGCTATCATAAATTATTCATATGCAAACAAACATAGATGCTTGAACGAATAAAAACAAAATCTGCGCGGGAGATCCAACATTTTGCGTGACGATTTATAAGGCGCCGCTATCTTTGCTTTTCTTTTTAGCATTAAAATTTTGACAGTTGGTTGTGCTTGTCAGAATTAAAGACATTTAAACACTCCACATTGAGTTGACAGGCCAAGTCATCCCGAATGAAGTGCACAATTTATCAGTTAAATTTTGCTAAGATATTTTCTTATCAATATAACGTCGATTCTCAGGCAATGTCCAATCAATAGACATACATATTAGTTATGAAATTGCTTAACTATAGCAACTACTTTTGTAGGAATTAAAGTGGTTGTGAGATGTAATCAAAAAATCGTACGTAATTCTTTTTTAATCTTTACGTATGAAATTTAAAACTAAACAACATTAATATTTTAAAATAGCTTTAAGCTTATATATAGCAAATAACAGCTCTTTAATGCTCATACCTTAAGTTCAAACAATAAGCAGTGTTGGTTAACTACTAATTATACAAATTCCATCAATACTTCTATATGTTCATGTCCCAATCAAATTTTACATGCTGTTACTAAAAAGTCCCCATTTGATTGACGTTCTTTTTATCAAGCAAGCAAGTTTGTTTTTAGGTATGTTACTTTATATTTATCTAACCTACGTTTGCATTGATGTAACCTAATTAAAAGACCCTGCCCCAACCCTTTCAAGGAAAACCAATTAAGTTGAAGAAAACTCTTCTTTGAAATTGAGCTGCATGCAATTTAATAACTTTTTTCAAACATAAAGAAACAATTACTTGACTTGTCTTTACCTTTGTTTGTGTACAGAATATAAATCGATACGGAGATTCCATGGGTTCGCTCGGACATCGTGCATTGTTGCAGTTCATCGATAATAATGATATTTCCGGTCTTCGCGCTATACTCGACAGTCGTCATCTAACCATCGACGATCGTGATGATGTAAGTGATACTACAGTTATTTTATTAAGATTGCCTACCTTTATTTACACAGTAAACTTAACCATGACACTAATCTGTTATCTGATGCCATCAAAGAAAACATACTCGAAAAAATGTTGCTTTCACATATTGAGAGCTAATCTTTATGGTCAATATGAAAAAATCGGTTGTAATGTTTTTAGTAGCTTAATATCAAACAAACGGCTATATTTACATATTTCTTTATCAAGATTTGTTGGTTTATTACAAAACGTTTGCTTTCAAAAATAAAGCTTGACTCTGTGAAGCTTCCGACTTATACATGCTCTATAAATTGTACTGAGTTTTAAATATGATTTTTAATGTCACGAATTTGATGGTTTATAAAAATTATAATCTTGGTTTTTCGAACAGAATGCCACAACAGTGCTTATGGTGGTTGCCGGTCGCGGTCTGACACCATTTGTTCGTGAGTTTTTGTCTCGTGGTGCCGATGTGCAGGCAGAGGATTTGGACAACTGGACGGCATTGCTGTGTGCGACGCGTAATGGACACTTGGATGTGGTGCAACTGTTGTTGGATCATGGCGCTGATGTCGAGCATCGGGATATGGTAAGTGGCTAAACAAAAATATCCCTTGAGATTCGTTATACTTATTAGCTAATTAATTACAGGGCGGTTGGACAGCTCTGATGTGGGCTTCGTATCGTGGACACACGGATCTCGTGCGTTTGCTGCTGGACAAGGGTGCGGATGGCAATGCACATGGCAATTATCATTTGGGTGCGTTGCTTTGGGCAGCGGGTCGCGGTTTCAAGGACGTTGTCGAGCTACTGGTACAACGTGGCGCCAAGGTGAATGTGGGCGATAAATACGGCACCACAGCTCTGGTGTGGGCCTGTCGCAAGGGCAATGTGGAGATTGTGGAAACGTTGCTTAAGGCTGGCGCCAATGTTGATACGGCTGGCATGTACTCATGGACACCACTGTTGGTGGCTGCCGCTGGTGGACACACAGATTGCGTTAGTTGTATACTGGAGAAGAAGCCAAATGTGAATGCGTTGGACAAGGATGGCATGACGGCGCTGAGTATAGCCAGTCGTGAGGGCTACCAGGATATTGCCGCATCATTGATTGCTGCCGGCGCTTACATAAATATACAGGATCGTGGTGCCGATACGCCTCTAATCCATGCAGTTAAGGGTGGACATCGAACGGTGGTGGAAGCGTTGCTCAAGAAGCATGCCGATGTGGATATACAGGGCAAGGATCGCAAGTCGGCCATTTATACAGCGGTGGAGAAAGGACACACATCCATTGTTAAAGTGCTGCTCTCAACCAATCCCGATCTGGAGTCATCGACTAAAGACGGCGATACCCCACTGCTGCGCGCCGTACGCAATAGGAATCTGGAGATTGTGCACATGCTACTCGATCGCAAGGCCAAGGTGACGGCCAGTGATAAGCGTGGCGATACCTGCCTTCATATTGCAATGCGTGCCCGCTCCAAGGCAATTGTTGAGGCACTGCTGCGTAATCCCAAGCACAGTCAGCTGCTCTATCGTGCCAACAAGGCGGGCGAGACACCCTATAACATTGACTCCCTGCACCAGAAGACAATATTGGGTCAAGTGTTTGGCGCACGACGACTCAATACCAACGAGGATTCCGAGGGCATGCTGGGCTATGAACTATACTCTTCTGCCTTGGCGGATGTTCTCAGCGAACCCACTTTAACCACACCCATTACGGTTGGCCTCTACGCCAAGTGGGGCAGTGGCAAAAGTTTTCTACTCAACAAATTGCGCGACGAGATGAACAACTTTGCCAAACAATGGGCTGAGCCTCCAGCGAAGACAAGCGGATTACTCTTCATTGTCTGCCTGCATATATCGCTGCTTATTGGAACGATTGTGGGTATGGCCAGCTGGTCATCATTGTGGGGTTGCCTAGCTGCTGTACTCTTTTTGGTGCTTGCTTATATACTTCTGGCGACGACCAAGTATTTCAACTATCAAATGGATATGTTCTGGGCTTACTCGGTGTTGCATGCAATGCAAAAGCGCATAACACGGCTGCGTCTTATACTGCAAGTGACCTTTTGTCATCCACCTGGCCCGCAAGCGGATTCGCAGCACAAACCCGTGCGTTTTCATTTCGCGGAAGCAAGCAGCGCCTCACCCACTGGAGATGGTGCAGTGGCACATATGCTGGCTGCACTGCTCGATGCCATAGGTGAGGATTGCTGTAACACAATTCAGATTATATTATCATATAGGAATTTTTATCATCTCTTTTAGAGTCTCATTATGGCTGGCTTTCTACTCGTTTGTATCGTGCCTTTCGCCCCAAATGCCTGAAAATGGATTCGGGCTGGCGTTGGCGTCGCATGTGTTGCTTACCTATTGTACTCCTTTTCGAACTGGGTCTGATAACACTGGTGGCAGGCATTTCCCTTATAGTTGCATACTACACACATGCAACTGAAGATGAGCGTGAGAAGATTCTGGTTGCCATCTATGTGATTGCAGCGGTGCTGGTGACGCTCATCTGTACGCATCTGCATGTGCTAGCCAAAATCTGTGGTTCGCTGTTCATCTCACATAAGCGACAGCTTAAGAAAGCCGTGCGTTCCAATGAGAATGCACCGTTGACATTGCTGGGAGCCGAGGTGGCTGTATTAACCGATATGGTCAAGTGCTTGGATGCTTTTACGAATCAACAGAGTCGTTTGGTTGGCGTCATTGATGCTTTGGACTCCTGTGATACGGAGCGCATATTGACGCTGTTGAATGCTGTCCAGACGCTACTCTCAGCACCCAATCGTCCCTTTGTGCTCCTCATCTCAGTGGATCCACATGTGATTGCTAAGGCAGTGGAGGCGAATAGTCGACGTCTTTTTACCGAGGGCGGCATTGGTGGTCACGATTTCCTGCGAAATTTGGTCCATCTGCCCGTTTATCTGCAGAACTCTGGACTAAGGAAGGTGCAGCGTGCTCAAATGACGGCGCTCTTGTTTAAGCGCAGCGGCACAGACTACCAAGGAGACGATGGGCCTACTCTGGGTCATTCGGTTTCGGCGCGTCGACTTTCCAATGCATCAGAGATCATGTCCAGCCAGGAAAAGTTGCGTGCCCCACACAATGCACAACGTGGTGGTGGTGGCGGCGGTGGTGGTGGAGGTGGCGGCAAGAAACTGCGTCTATCCGAATCGGTAGCGAGTTCAATTGGCTCGAATCTTCATAGACTCGGTCAGAATCCGCAGGGCGTACTCGATCTATCGCGAATTGTCCTTACCGATGATTACTTCAGCGATGTAAATCCGCGCAGCATGCGCCGCTTAATGAATGTCATCTATATAACCGTGCGTCTGCTTAAAGCATTCCAAATCGATTTTAGCTGGTACCGCCTCAGTTCGTGGATCAATCTCACCGAACAGTGGCCATTGCGCGCTAGCATGATTGTGCTGCATCATGATCAGTTCATGGACTCCAATGCCGATGAGAACGTCTCGCTGCAGAGCGTCTATGAAAAGTAAGAGAAACTATACAGTCAAATTTAAATTGCAATTTCAAATATCACTTTATTTTTCTACCTTTTCCAGAGTGCGTCCAAAACTTAACTGTTTGCGTGAGGCAGCTCCATTGTTGGAATTGGATCGTGATGAACGCAAATTGGATGCCTTCCTGCAGTTGCATAAATCTGATTTACTCGTTGCGGATTTGCGGATATTTTTGCCATTTACAATCAATTTGGATCCATATCTGCGCAAGGTGTTGAAGGGTGAGTTCTTAATGAAATGTTTTATAATTTATTCAACTAATTTAAACGCTTCCACAGAGGATCAACAAGTTATTGAGGATGAAGGATCGCTAGTGCTGCAAACGCGTCCCAGCATCCCACACAACATTCGATCGCATCCTGCGCCTACAACCTATGTGCCATCACCTCAACTCTATCCGCCGTATCAAATGCTGCAGAACGACTTTATTACCACTGAGATGCGACCACGAAATCTGGCAATTGAGCCACAGACACCGCTACTACCATCGCCCAGCGATTCCTTTGGCGTAAGTTTGAAGTGAAGTGAAGTTTGAAGTTGTGTTAATTGTTAGTCTATTAAATAGGATGATATATTGTCAACAAAGCTCACAGATCTCACTGTTGAGGGCGTCATTAGTCTGCTAGAGCGCATTGAGGATTTGAAACCAACGCTACAGAAATTGTCACCAGTTTTACGTGACAATGCAATCAATGGACGCGTACTTAAGCATTGTGAGCTGACGGATCTGAAAGCGGTAGATTGAAACTATAAAATGAATTAAGGAACAAGTTTGTCAAACGATTTATATATTCTTCGCTGCAGGTGCTGGGTTTAAGTTTTGGTCATTGGGAGCTGTTTCGTTTGCTGATCACAACTTTGCGCGATGTTGAACGAATGCCAAGAAAAGTACGTCCACAACCTGCCCTAACAGAGACGCCACCAAGTGCGCCTCCAATAAGAGACGTAACAGATGCGCAACCTCCAGTATCGCGCAGAAACTCTGTTAGTCATATGGAGAAACAGGTTAGTTAAGGAATGAAAACTTACTTGCTTATGTGCTCATAAGAGTTTGTGTTTATCTGCTTGTCTTTAAACAATGCTTACGGAAAATAGTCAAAAATTCATGATTATGAATATCTACAGGTATATTCGTGGGCTTATATATAATCTTTTGATATAGTTTAAGGGTCATTTCTAAAATGTATCGATTTTGTACAGGTTACACTCGAGGAGCAAATGATTTGTGGCGCATTGCAAACACTCAATGAGGAGGCGTTCGAGGATGTGGCAAGCAGTGAAAGACCCAGTCCATCTGGTATGCCAACAGGTGAGATGTTAGCTGCTGTCGCACAGCTACAATTAGCACCAATTCGCGAGTCATCCGAGTTTGGTTCGCCAGCGGATGAGGAGAAAATTACAGATTTGCTGCAAAACAACAACAACATGGGCAGCAACTACAATATGGCCAGCAACAGTGCACAACAACAACAAACTAAATATTTAAATAACGATTATAATCGCAGCGCCAGTTCGCATTCGCTGCAAAGTCTTAGCGCTGGCGGTCTACAAATGTATCAGGGTAATGGCGGCAGTACCACAGATTCATTAAATGTGGGTAATGCCGGTAGTGGTGGTGGTGGTGGTGGTAGTGTTAGTAGTGGTGCTGGTAGTTATTATAGTCCACGCAGCTTAGGCCGTCCAATATCCGTTGGCGATGAACTCATGTCGCCCTTCACGATGGTGCCAACGGTGGTTGTGGTGTCCAACAATGATATCAACTATGATGATACCAAATTATAAACTGACTTTTTTCTCTACTATGTATATCACAAATACTAACCCCACATACATATCTGTATTATGAAAATGAGCTTCCTAAAAACTTTATAGTCAATGCATGCACTTAAATTAAGAATTTTACATAAATTAGATAATGGTGTAATTTCAGGTCTCTAAGTTTAAGTTCTTTTAATAAGTTCACAAAATATTGACTAAACTAAATATAGTTAAACATATGTGCCTTTTGGTGATGCTTCTATAATGCAGCTGGTACTGGTTTCAAATGTTCAAATGCTTGATGAATTTAATTTAAAATATTAAACGCTATTTAAAATGTTGCTTTTGTTATTGCTTTAGTTATATATATCTAAATCGTTACTTTTAAAACTATCTGTTTTGTGCACGATTATCTTAAATTAGTTTTAAGTTGCCATCGAAATCATAAATAAAAAAACCACTAACAACACAATCTAACTTATGGGCTTAAACAATGCTGCTGTTTTTAAAGACCAAGTTAAAGAATAATCAAATAAAAGAAATCATGCGAACAACCTTGTTATAATTGCATTTTAATTGTAGTTTGTTAATTAACATTATAACGTTGAATACTTTTTTACTCACCCCGCTTTCTTTCGGAGGGTAATAAATGTTTTAAATTATTTAATATCAATATTAGCATGAACATGTTTGCGCTACTTAGATTAGTTTGTAAATAATAAACACGGGTTTTGGTACACTTATGTAAATATAAGTTTTCTATATTTAGTATGTTTGATGGAAAAGAAGTTCTGCACTGCCATCATGTCGACGTTGCAATTTTATTAATGCCAATTCTTTCAATGAAGAAACCAAAAGCAACCTTCTGTTAATTTTTTTTTACTTTGATTTGCAGTTTGCAAACATTATACCTTAATTTTACCACACATCAATGTAAATTTTAGATAACGATCTGTCCGTTGCTGGACCAATATTGACTCCAACGCTGATCGGCTCGGGCTCACCATTGCAACAACGTCGTGACTCCATACTGAAGCAGCAGGGCAGCGTCAAAACCGAGAAGAGAGTCTCAATTAAACCAACACCCAGCGGCAGCAACTTAGTTAATCTAATAAGCAACAACAACAATAGTGGAAAGCTAGGACCAAATGTGGAATATGTATCGGAGAGGCAAGTGGAAATAGCTTCAGCTAGCCAAGCTAGCACCAGCAAAGGTCGTTTAACTACCAAGCCACCTCCGGGTAATGACAAATTTATATATCATTCGAATTTCTATTAGTAACACATATTATTTTTGTATAACAGGTCCAAGGCCCGCGTCTTTGATCATTACAAAAAATGATTCAACTCCGCAATTTCAGCTGCTGCGCTCCTCGTCCATTGAATACGATGATGTTGAGGCACAGCATCATCCGACAATACGTGCGATTAGAACCACTTTGCTTGAGCAACAAGAGGATGAGTCGGCGCCATTAGTGTTTACGGTGCGCAAATGATAAGGACTGCAGCGACTGCATAGTGCAGCAGCAACAACATTAACAAATAACAACAAAAATAAGATTAATAATTATGTGCTTTTTACTTAGAGCCAGTTTATATTAAGTTACACGTTAGGCTGATTAGTTTCAAGAAACGCTTTTGTCACTGTTAACTGCTGTTATAATTAACTGTTGATAGATAATTGTTCAAATGTGTATACTATTACCATATAATGAATTTAATATGCATACTGATATATATATATTAAAGTATGCATAAGACGATTAAGACAATTAAATTTAATAAACAACTTTACAAACAAACAAATTTATTTCCCACTGACATTGCAGGCTATATAAATTTAACTGTCAACAAACTTTTAAACACTACTCGTTATTTCGTGACCATCATCAGCTTTAACGCAATCGTATACGTTACGTTGCGCAAAAATGCTTACGTTGCGCAATTACTAGCTTTTTCCGACAGCTGCCAACTTATCGATATCGAACGGCATATCTTTAGTCTTTTCTGGCGTCTGTTTTGTATGCTTCCAAAAATGTTTCAATCAAAAATAATAACTTTTATAAAAAGTTAATAGTGAGTGGAACATGGTAAATAGTGATGGACAAAGTACACTTTATAAGCTGAGCATAAAATAACAGTTAGAGTCAGGAAATTCATTCAATATGCAATATGATGCGTTGCGTTGGCGGGTGTACGCTTGTGATATACAACACGCACACAGACAAGTTGCACGTGCACATCAATCAACCACAATACAACGAAAGAACAAATCACTTAAGCGGCGACAGCTGATTTTTGTTTACCATCAACTGAGGGTGCGACATTCTAAAGCCGAAACAGCTGGTGAGCGCACGAAAACTTGAAAGGTCACCTTGAGCTCAATAGAAAAAGAATTGAGAAATTTATTTGCTGGTAAAGTGTTATTCAGTTGCAGATCATAGTTATTGGTGAATAAAATTCTAATATAAACGTTAGTGCATAATATATTTAATTTTGGACAAAAATATTATAAATTGAATACGAAACAAAAGAAAATTAATGAAATGTGCAATCATTTTAAGTCTAAATAATTTTTGGATTCCATCAAATAACTATTATCTAAGTTTTTACACAAACATAAATATTTTAACTGGCAGCAAAACAGCAGCTTTTTTTTATTAAAGTTATAATATTTGTTCAAAACTCAGCAATGTGAAATGTTTTCGACAAATTCAACAAATAATATACAAAGATAAGATAAGTGTTTATGTATGTAAGTAGGTCAATGGACGCAATGAATTAAAGTCTATTTTTAAACTATTTGCAAAAAAATGTTTACTAAAAATTTTACCCAAACAAACGACGAATAACAACAAAAGCAATTCTTGTGCTGAATAATTTAAAAAAATAGATACTAAAAAAATTAGATAGGGAAGTGAATTTAAGCCGGTAAAAATATATGTGAGCTTTTTCCAGAGGTAATCAACCCAACTGGCTTGAATGATGAGGGAAAGTGTGAATACTTTAAGTAGTCCTTGAGATTTTGCAAAATGCAGTTAACGAAAGATTTTAATTATAGAATAAATATTTGCAATGTAATGAAATATTAATTTTAATACAACTAGTAAACAATTTAATAGGCTTTTTCAAAAAACATTATGATCTAACGAACTTTTACAGTTAGCATGTAAGCTTTGCGTGCTAAGAAAGGCATCAAAGCTTCACCAAAGCTGTCAAGA
This sequence comes from Scaptomyza flava, assembly GCA_030179655.1. Lineage (NCBI taxonomy): Eukaryota > Metazoa > Arthropoda > Insecta > Diptera > Drosophilidae > Scaptomyza > Scaptomyza flava. The sequence goes on along the minus strand of JARNME010000404.1, from coordinate 83,773,271 downwards.
CAATCTTACATTCATTCCGTTGCAAAGCTTATGCATGTTTTTGCATATGTATGTACGTATGTACATACAGTACATACTTACTTATTTTGTCTAAGTATGTATTATATTAAAATACTTCATTAACGATTGCAAGTGGCTTTAGTAGCTTAAGTACAGCAGCCGGCACCAAAACTCGCACGAAAGACAAGGGAGAACGCTTAAAAAAAATAACGCACTAAATAATTATTACTCAGAATAATGCTGTCGGAGGGTATAAAGTGGCTTTGTGCACTGTTCACCATCTTGATAAGCTATCAGATCTTTCGCTGGCTCATCGATGCGTTAAATGGCGGAAAGCAAAAGGAACAAGTGCAAATTTCTGATAAGCCAGTGAATGATCAAGAAGAAGAAGAAGAAGCAGAAGCAGCAGCTATGCTGATTGATTCGGCGCCAGTCGAGATTAGTGCAAATAAGCTTAGCGCCACAACAGTTATGGGGAATGCAGGCAGCCAGATCAGCAGCAGTCAATAGCAGCCAAGCTTTACGCAAACACCACAGTGAGGTATGATGATCACAATCTCTGATTGTAGTAATTATGTAAAAATATATACATATATGAAAATAGCATAAACTTAATAAAAACCTGGCGATCAGTTTCAGTCTGTGCCGTGTGCTCCTCGTGTTCTATATAGTAACTAAAAGTTTTAAAAAAAAAACTAAAAAATATTTCTTTAAATTACTTCTACTGTGGTGTTGTAACTGATTGCCTGTAGTTTGTGCGTCTTTGTGCCTTCTGTAATCTCTAATTTTGTTATCGCTATAACCTACATTAATTTACTAAAAATATATTAAAATGACAGAAGCAAAATCCTTGCTATAAATAAACTAAGGACAGTGATCTACAGATATTTCATGCACACATATAAAAATTGCAAAAATCTATATAAAAAAAAACAGAGGCTGTACGAACTAATAAATTATTTTATAAGTAAAAAATGCGCCTGATAAACTAAAAAAAAAGGAAGGCTCTGATAAATTGTAAAATAACCCCAGAAAATTATGAATATAACTGTAAATTGCTGAAATTGTTTTAAAGCAAAAACTCATATAATAAATATTAATTAATGAAAAAGCTTGACTGTAGTTTAACAGATCTTAATTGTTGTTAGCTCAAGCTGACCATATTTCATAATGTATTTGTTTTTTTTTGTTATTTATTAAGGTGACATTGAGCGTGAATTGAATCGAATCGAATAAAAATTGATTGCTTTATATAAAGCTTTCATATCTGTTTGTTCATTTATGTTCACATTTATACAAATGCACATTCTAAAGCGTCAAGCATCTTCTTTTTTTTCCTTAGGTGGTATTGACAATGAGCAAGGATATCGAATCGCACAGCATACCCATTGCAGAGGGCGTAAATGCTGAACATGTTTTATACCGCTTGAAACGTGGCTCAAAGCTGTGTGTACATCCGGATGTCTCGTTGTTGGGACGCAAAATTATATTGCTCACCAATTATCCTGTTGAGGGCCAGAAGTTTGTGCGGACAGAATATCGCGTTCTTGGCTGGCAATTAAAGGATGGCAAGCAGATAACCAGTGAAAGGCATCCCGAAGTTCATGTCGTGGATACAGATATCTTCAGCGAGTTGCAATTGAAGCTTTCGGGCACTTTTCGATTCTACTTTACATTTGCTGATCGGTAAGTTGACTTATATGATTTCTTATGATTCGTATATACATTTTTTGCATTTCTGTATTAGCGAAAGGAAAGCAGATGCTTCACCAGATGGTTCGTTATATGTGCAGGTGGAACCAACGCTTCATGTGGGTCCAGTGGGTGCACAAAAGATAATACCCTTGAATTCTATTCGCTGTCAAACGGTGATGACCAAACTGTTGGGACCACTTAACACGTGGGAGGCCAAATTGCGTGTGGCCAAGGAGTCTGGCTATAATGTCATACACTTTACACCCATACAGGAGCTGGGTGGTTCTCGATCCGGCTATTCGCTAAGAGATCAGCTAAGTGTCAATTCACATTTTGCAGCAAAGAAAGGCGACAAAGTGACATTTGACGATGTAGAGAAAGTTATTAAGAAATGCCGCCAAGAATGGGGCGTAAGTGCTGCGAATTATTCCACTATTGTATTTATTATTCTAATATTTTTTTGCATCTACTTCCTAGATTGCATCCATTTGCGACATTGTACTCAATCACACTGCCAACGAATCGGAATGGCTGCTCAAGCATCCCGATGCAACTTACTCTTGCGCCACATGTCCCTATTTGCGTCCAGCTTTCTTGCTGGATGCTACTTTAGCGCAATGTGGTGCTGATATAGCTGCCGGTGGTTTGGAGCATGTAGGTGTGCCGGTCGTCATCGATCAGGAGTGCCATTTGGAAGCTTTAAAGTACCAATTGCATAACACTTATCTATCCAAAGTCAATATACACGAACTGTATCAGTGCGATGTGATGAAGTATGTGAATGAGTTTATGACTCAGGTCCGTACACGTGAGCCGCCCAAGCAAGTGACGAAGCAGGAACGCTTCCAGGAGATACAACTGATACAGGACCCGGCATATCGACGCTTGAGTAGCACCATAGATTTTGAGCGGGCATTGGATATCTTTAATGCTTTCCATGGCGACTGTTTCGATGAGGAGTCACGTTTTCGCAAGTGTGCGGAGACAATGCGTCATCATCTAGACTCGTTGAACGAACGCGTGCGTGCCGATATTCAGGGCTGTCTCAATTATGCGGTTGACAATTGCCTGGCAGGTGTGCGATACGAACGCGTGCAGCACGATGGACCACATGTTAAAGAGATCTCCATTAAACATTCGGTCTTTATGACATATTTTACGCAAACGGGCACGGAGGGAAAGACATTGAAAGAGATTGAGGAGGATATGTATGGCAAGGCCGGTGAGTTCTTTATGGCTCACAATGGCTGGGTTATGGCCAGCAGTGATCCTCTACTGGACTTTGCTGAGGAGCAGCCTACGCGCGCAAATGTTTATTTGAAGCGCGAACTCATCGCTTGGGGTGACAGTGTCAAGTTGCGTTTTGGCAAGCGCCCGGAAGATAGTCCATATCTATGGCAGCACATGACCGAGTATGTGGAAACAACGGCGCGTATTTTTGATGGTGTCCGCCTAGATAACTGCCACTCGACACCATTGCATGTGGCCGAGTATCTGCTGGATGCGGCACGCAAAGTCAACCCGGAATTGTATGTTGTCGCCGAACTGTTTACCAATTCCGATGGCACCGACAATGTCTTTGTTAATCGTCTCGGCATAACTTCGCTGATACGTGAAGCTCTCTCTGCTTGGGATGCCCATGAGCAGGGACGTTTAGTTTATCGCTATGGCGGCTCACCGGTTGGCGGCTTCTATGCCAATCCCAATCGTGATGTAGCGTCTAGCATAGCGCATGCTTTGTTTATGGATCTTACTCACGATAATCCCTCGGCAGTGGAAAAACGTACCGTCTACGATCTGTTGCCCTCATCCGCTCTGGTCGCCATGGCCAGCTGTGCCACTGGAAGCAATCGTGGCTACGATGAGCTGGTGCCGCATCATGTAAGTCAGAGAAGCTTACAATATACCAATAACTATTATATTTCTATTTACTGTACAGATTCATGTCGTCGATGAAGAGCGTCCGTATCAGGAATGGGGCAAGGGTGTTGACTTTAAAGCAGGCATCGTTGCCGCCAAGCGCGCGTTGAATATATTGCATGGAGAGCTGGCCGAAGAGGGTTTCACTCAGGTCTATGTGGACCAAATGGATCCTAATATCGTCGCCGTGACACGTCATTCCCCGACTACCCACCAGACAGTCATCCTGGTAGCACACACAGCCTTTAGCTATCCAGATCCGAATGCAGGACCGACCAATGTGCGGCCGCTGCGCTTTGAAGGCGTTCTGGATGAGATCATACTGGAAGCCAATTTGACAATGAAAAGCGACAAGCCATTCGATCGTCCAGCTCCATTTAAAAAGGATGAGCATGTGCTCAATGGCTTCACACAGTTCGAGCTTCAGCTGCAGGAACACATACCGCTCGCCAAGTCGCAGGTGTTCGAGACGTGTCTCTACCAGGATGGCAACAATACACAACTTAACTTTGCCAATCTGCGACCAGGCACAGTGGTCGCCATACGCGTCTCCATGCCTCCCACTGCTCGCAAGAGTTTTGATCGTCTGCAACAGGTAACAAATGCATTGCGTATAGAGTCTGGATCGCAGTGTCAGGATCTCCAGGCGATTGTTTCCAAATTGGATTTGAATGCATTAAGCCGTGCGCTCTTCAGCTGCGATCAGGAGGAACGTGACATGGGCCTGGGTGGCTCTGCATATGATATACCAAATTTTGGGCCCATTGTCTATTGTGGCCTGCAGGGCTTTGTCTCATTGCTGACGGAGATTTCACCACATGATGATTTAGGTCATCCATTGTGCAATAATTTACGTGATGGCAACTGGATGATGGGTGAGTTTATAATTTGACTTTAAACAGAAAGCCAAAACTCATATCTGTTTACTCCTTTGAAGATTACATTGCCGACCGTCTAAACAATTTTGATGACTTGAAACCACTTTCTGCCTGGTTTAAGGCCACATTTGATCCATTAAAGAATGTACCACGCTACCTCATACCCTGCTATTTCGATGCTATTGTCAGTGGTGTCTACACTGTTCTCGTTAATCGGGTTAGTCAATTGATGCCCAGGTAAGTGAATGAAAAAAAATACTATACTTAAACGTTTGCTTAACTGATTTTCATACTTCAAGTTTCGTTCGCGATGGTCATCACTTTACCCAATCTCTGGCTCTCTCAACGCTGCAGTTCCTTGCTGCTTGCCGTTCAGCTAATCTGCCTGGTTTCAGTCTTACGCTTAGCCCACCAAAGCCACCCAAGTTGTGTGTTACATTATCTGCCGGTTTACCTCATTTTTCAACAGGTTAGTGGAAAATATTATTTAGTTTAGTATATTTATTATTAATTTGGATCTTTTAGGCTACATGCGCTGTTGGGGTCGAGACACTTTTATCGCCTTGCGTGGCACAATGCTGCTCACGGGCAGATTTAATGAGGCACGCTACATTATTATTGGATTTGCATCGGCAATGCGTCATGGCCTGATTCCGAACCTATTGGACAATGGGTCCAAGCCACGTTTCAACTGCCGCGATGCTGTTTGGTGGTGGATGCACAGCATCGCCCAATACGTACAGGAAGCACCGAAGGGCAGTGATATACTCAACGATAAGGTGTCACGTATATTCCCCTACGATGATTCGGAGCCACATGCACCTGGCGAATTTGATCAGGTGCTGCACGACGTAATGCAGGAGGCATTGCAGGTCCATTTCCAGGGATTGCAATATCGCGAAAGGAATGCTGGCCATGAAATCGATGCGCACATGACCGATCAGGGATTTAACAATCACATTGGTGTTCATCCTGAGACAGGATTTGTTTTTGGTGGTAACAGCGCTAACTGCGGCACCTGGATGGACAAAATGGGTTCCTCCGAGAAGGCTGGCAATCGTGGACGTCCAAGCACGCCCCGTGATGGTTCCGCTGTTGAGTTAGTTGGCCTGCAATATGCTGTGCTGCGATTCATGCAGGGCATCAGTGAGCGCAAGGTAATCCCACATAGCGGTGTCGAGCGCAAGGGTCCATCGGATGTGGTGACCAAGTGGAGCTATAAGGAATGGGCCGATCGTATACAGAAGAACTTCGATACGCACTTCTTTGTCAAGGAGACAGATCGCACATCGGTGGCGAACAAGAAGTGCATCTACAAGGACAGTGTTGGGGCCACACAGGATTGGACAGATTTCCAGTTGCGTTGCAATTTCCCCATCACCCTTACAGTGGCACCAGATCTGTGCGAACCGCAAAACGCTTGGAAAGCACTGGAGCAGGCTAAGAAGTATCTATTGGGCCCACTGGGCATGAAGACATTGGATCCGGATGACTGGAATTATAGAGCCAATTATGATAACTCCAATGACTCTGCCGATTGCACTGTGGCACATGGCGCCAACTATCATCAGGGACCCGAGTGGGTCTGGCCGATTGGTTTCTATTTGCGTGCCCGCCTGATCTTTGCCAAGAAGTGTGGATATCTGGACGAGACAATTGAGGAGACCTGGTCCATTCTGCGTGCCCATCTCCGTGAGATACAAACGTCTCATTGGCGTGGCCTGCCCGAGCTAACGAATGATAATGGTACATACTGCAACGATTCCTGCCGCACGCAGGCCTGGAGCATTGCCACTCTTTTGGAAGTGCTGAACGATCTCCATGCTTTGGGCGCTGATGTTTAAATGAAGTACGTTGTCAACGAATCTTTTGGCTGATCGGAGATCCCATTAATCTAAATTCAATTAAATTTATCCATATGTGCGCACTTAATCCAGTGATATATTTGATGTGCATTGTCATACAGTTACAAACTTGTTCAATTTGTTGTGGATCATCCATACTCTATTAAAGTTCTTTTATCCTAAGATTCCAGTTTGTTTCTTTAAGTCTACGAGAAGTAACTATCTCTAGCCACTCGCATGCATGAAGTCGTTGGCGGACAAATGGGATCACTATACCTAATTGACATATCTTCTTCGAATAGCACAGAACCTGGTTTTAGTTCCCTGATATCGACCTTGGTATGTTCTTCGTTTAAATTGATATCTGCTTCTACCTCGAGCAGGTTTTCTAAGTTGGATGGATTAGGCACTTCAATGTTTATGGTTTCTTTATGTTCATCCTTCACATCCAGAGCTTTGCAGTTTTCATTCGCTTTTCCGTTTAACTTTTAAATTTTGATCATTAATTTTCTACTTGGTTCATATGTTGATTTAACTTACGATCATGGGTTTGTTAAATAGTTTACATGCTGCTGCCCATCCTAGTTTGTATAAACTAGGTAAAACAATCTTCTGCACGGCATCAAAAACAGTTGGCATCCTTATAAATATATAAACTAAAAAATTTTGAATAGCAATTTTTGCTATTGCCTAACAAAAGACAACACAACAATTTGTACTAAATAATTCTGACAAATAATACCAAACAAATTTTTGAATTTTTAAAAGAACTTCGATTTAAAGTTTGTCAATAAATTTTTACAAAGTATGCATCGCTCTTTCAGTTGTTAACCTATAGTTTATTGCTTAGCAGTTATGCGTATCTCGTGCTAGATACTAAATAAATACAATACAATCAATAAAAATAATAAGTTAATATTATAGAGTTTATGTACATAAAGCAATTTGAGGCTCTGTGAACATTGTAACACTAGAGCCGGTACGTGTTAATAGTTTTAATATGTATTATTTACATATGTACTTATGTATATACATAATTAGTTTTGGGCCTGCAGTTCAGTTCAGTGCACCTGTTAGCTTTTATTTAGTTCTGTGGTGGGTGGCGTCGTCACGTAGTCCTCATCCTTGATGGATTTAAGTTCACGTCCCATATTTTCAACTTGTAGTCCTAGACCAACGAGCGAACCGCTTTTGATATCATTTAGCTGAGGTTTCTTGAGGCAATTCTCGTTATCAACAACAGCCTCGCGTTTAACACGCAACCCGGACTGCGCAGTCGTTACATGCAACTCTTCAACTTGCAACAACTCTCGCCTTATCGCTTCAACATTGTCAGTGTTGCTAGATTTGTTATCTGCAACATTTTCTTTCCAGGTACTGTTTGGTTTGGTCAGTGTAGTATTGGCAAGCAATGCCAAAGGTATTGGAAGTCGTTGCGCCAGCGATGGTATATTTTCATTGGATGCGTTCTTGAGCAGCTCACCCGTTTTGTAGGAGAGTGGCTCGAAGACGCCAGCATGCGCCTGCAGCTCTTCTCTTGCATGCGCATTTTCTGTCAACATTTTCACCAGTGAAGCTGGCTTGCGTTCTTTAACTGGGCTGTTTACCTTTTGTGGTTCTGGCTGTGGCAGTTTCAACTTTTCATGCTTTTCATCCTCGAGGCGATTGGTTTCCTTGACTTGATTCAACGCTTCAGTAAGCTCATTCACAGATAAATGTTTTGAAATAACTGGTTTATGATCCTCCAATTGATTGGTCAGTTTGTTTACGCTGCGTTCTAGGAGTTTCACTGTATCTGGATTTTGTGGCTTTTGTTTTGCCAACTCCTCATTCAACTTGTCCACGGTGCGTTCCAAAACTTGCATTTTCTCTTTAAGTTCCTTCTCCTGAGTACGCAGCTCATCGCCAGTTGGTTTATCTTTTAGCTCTTCAGCTGTAATCTCTTCTTCTTTTTTGATAGCAGCCCCATCAATGGTTTGCTGTGCTGGTTTAGATGCTGGCTCCTTCTGGGCTGGCATCTCTGCTACTGGCAAAATTTCTACATTGGACACGTTTTTCTTGGCTACTGGCTTATCATCGTTTCCAGCAACAACTTTCGATTCTACTTTGGGTAAACTGTCTGAGTTTTCCAAGGGTGAATCTTTTTTTTGTTCCATACCATGTGATTCATCAACGGGAAGCGGTGGCATTGGTGGATTATCCGATGAAGCAATCACAATATTTGGCATTTCCAAAAAATTTTTGTGGTCCAAGTTAGCTTCGCGCTTGCCATCTTCCAGATTTCTAATCACTTCTTTTACTTCTACATCAGGTGTTTTTACCAAATGCTTTATTATGCCAGAATTCTTTATATCATTTGGAACATAAGGCGGTGGTTTCTCGTTAAGCAGTAATGGTGTAACAATTTGTACTCCATCAAATTGTGGACCCGAACTCTGCGCATCTATGGCATTTAAATTGGCATAGGTGCCGAGAATCATTAGACAAAAGCCGCTCACAAATACAAATTGAGCCAAAGTTCGTTCGCTGGATTCTTTTTTGATGATCTGTCGGAAACTTGATGCTGGAAACATAATGCATATAGCCACACCAATTGTAGAGCCTACTAGTCCAATAATCAGTTCAACCGATGGAATAACAAGTGCCACACACAGCGAGAAGAATACAATGAAGAGTGTTATTAAACGAAAACGTTGCTCTGGTATATAACTTCCGCCTTCCATATGTCCTTGCTATTAAAAGAAATTAATTTAAATTACATTTCTATGACAGCTAACAACTATAAATATTTACCTTCTTGTACAACAAAGAGTATATGCTGGCCCTGCAGGGAAATATGACCAGGGGAAAGCTGAATGCTATCGATAGAACGAAGCCAATTTTAATGACATCACTGCCAAACGATTGTGACAGATTTATTAAAATGTTACCTGAAATAGAAGAGATAATTAGACAGTTATGTGGTTTATTAGAAGTTAAAAGCAATACCAGAGAAACTGTGCGTACAATAAGCCACATAGCCAAAGAAACCAACGGCTATATAAACTAATGTACATATCCAAGTTGCATTGCGTACAATGCCATTCAGCCTGTCCAGACTTTGGTTATTGATGCTTTCGAATACTTCAAAAAGTTGCCTGTTATAAAAAAAGATTTTTTAAAAACACAGTAACATACATCATTACTGGAAGTACATACATTTGACAGGACAAAGCCATACTAAAGATGGGCAAACACTGCAGGACTCCCTCTGGCTCCCAATACACAACCTTCTCTGTCCAATCATTAGCCACAATATGTGCTTCGGACTCAAGCACAATCTTTAGCATGAGACATACATAGAAACCAATGGAGGCGGTGCAGACTGCAGACAAACTGTCCACATTACGCAGCATACCCAATGGCACAATACAGCAGACGGTGACTGCACACATGACCACTGTGCGTAGATGTTGATTCTCCGCAATGTCCAGATTAAACAACTTTGCAACAATCTGTGGTCCCAAGTCTCCAACGACTACAAAGTACGTTATGCAGGTGCCAATCAAATAGCCAATGATGCAGAGTTCCGCTAAGAGTTTGCCTGATGTGCCGAAAGCATGAAATCCCAGCATTTCAAAGCTCTTGCGACGTGTCAGCAGCGATGTTTTTATCAAATAATGACAGCACACGCGTGTTATCCAATTGCTGAGTACCAGCAGCACAATGGACAAGACGATGCCGCACTTTTGAAAGCAGAATGGCATGGCCAGAATGCCGACACCAATTATGCTATTGGCAAGCGTCATAACATGGCCCGAATGCGAAAACATGATGCAACTAAAACCTCGCTTTCACCTGTGGCTGATGAGCTAAGCCAAACTGCCTTTTTTTTTGTTCGCGTGTGCTAAAATAGAAAAAGAAGATAGCAAACAAAGAGATAGCTTCACACTGTGTTGCAATTGTAATCACTCGCACTTACTTGTTTATCACACCAAAATAGCCGCCACTTGTTCAAGCAAACAAAAAACAACAACAACCACAACAAATTTTATACGAAACATGGGCCGGTTCACAATGGTTTTTTTTAGCTTACATTTGGTCATCAAATACTCTTTGAATATTAATTAAATACTATTTGAGGTAAAAACTTCGCTCTTGTGTTTTGCACATTTTACGCTTGTCGAATTTGGTTGTCTTTTAAAAAATAATTTTGGTAACGTCAGCATTGTTTGGGTTTCTGCGCGACCGCCGCAGCACAGCTGTTTTTCCTGACGACGTGCGCGTGAGAAATTAAAATTGACACGACTCAAACAAGAACTGTTTGGTAATTAATTATTTGTTTAAAGGGTTAGTTTTTGTTGAGCATGATTTTATGTTGCCCTATTAATATTTGCAGCAGATGTAATAACTAACATGTACAGCAGGTGGTTTTCAAAAGTTTATAGTTCACATGATTTTACTTAAGTTATGACCACAAATATAAATTTTGTAAGAATTGATCTGACATAACTGTATTAAATAATGCAAGCAATTTGGATATTAATAATATTACTTATGTTTTAAGGAGCTTGAGTCCGCTAAATTGGCGGCATATCGACCCCGTTCATTCGCAACTAGTTCCATAAATTCCAAATCATCTCTGGGTTTTTACCAATGTGCCCAAATATTTTAGCACAAGTTGGCAGCGCGTTTTCTTCAATATAGTGGCAACGCTGCACGGTCTGTTTCTTTCCGTTCCCTAGACTGCAATCGTCAAGATGGCCGATGTAATTATTTGTGTAAAAATCTAAGAAAATATTGAGCATCCGTGAGCAGAAGACGCAGAGTATATAATATAATGACATATACAATATTCTGTGCATAGGTGCCAATGTTATTTTAGAGTTTTATGTGCAATATCGCATTGTAAAAGCGGCAACAAACTAAACTAATATGGTGTTTGTTTTGTATTTTTTGTGTGCAAAAAACAGCAAGTCGATGAAACCCTCAAAAGAAGCGTACCTTCAAGAAGTTCACCTACCGTGGTGTGGACTTGGACCAGCTGTTGGATATGCCCAAGTAAGTTATATTAATCGATGGTCAACGGCGTTCCCAGAAACTAACCTCATTGTTTGTTCTGCAGCAACCAGTTGGTGGAGCTGATGCACAGCCGTGCCCGCAGGCGTTTCTCCCGTGGTCTGAAGCGTAAGCCAATGGCTCTGATCAAGAAGCTGCGCAAGGCCAAGAAGGAGGCCCCACCAAATGAGAAGCCCGAGATTGTGAAGACTCATCTGAGGAACATGATCATTGTGCCCGAGATGACCGGCTCCATCATTGGCGTGTACAATGGCAAGGACTTTGGCCAGGTTAGCAAGCGAATCTCTATTTATATTATATCCAAATAATTAACACATTCATTTTCAACAGGTTGAGGTCAAACCTGAAATGATTGGACACTATTTGGGTGAATTTGCGTTGACATACAAGCCCGTCAAGCACGGTAGGCCCGGTATCGGTGCCACCCACAGCTCACGTTTTATTCCCCTCAAGTAAGCGCTGCAATTCTGTGTGCAACCGGAATCGTCGTCAGCTGCTTGTTTTTTTGGATTTTTACGCGAAATAAAGGAAACGTAATTTTTTAAGAACGTAATGCTGCGTTTCAATTAATTCAACGTGCCCAACAAGTTTGAAACAGTAAAACCAACAAATGTTAACAAATTTACGTTTATAATTTATTGGAACTTGCAAATTGTGTATTTTAAATATTGTATTGGATTCAAGCTATCTTCGCTTTCGCGCACTGTTCATGTTGGTGACCACCGTCCGATCATAGGCTGTATCCTTCGCATTGGATTGGGATGATTCTCGCACGCCATTGTATACCATCTGCCGGGGAGTTGTGATATTATGTGGAGGCAGTGCATGGCTCATCGTATCGTTCACATCCGTTGACCCATAAGCGCTGTCTTTGACTTGAGAATCATTGTGAGAGCGATTAAAATAATTCGCAGAAGGCATCGACGTGTTCAACATAACAGGATTATTAGGCAGCACTGGGAGTTGAGCAAGCGATTGAAAGGCATTAGTCAAGCCCATAAAAGTCACAGTTTTATTCGGATTATTAGTTTTGTTACCAACTGGATTATTGCCACTTGTAAAGTAGGCGCTACCATTAGGCGCATAGCTGCTCTGCATTGGCTGCATGCCCTGATTATAATTATTATTATTGTTATTGTTGGTGTTAAAAGCGGCATATGAGTTGGCGTTGTCAATGGCCGGCATGCTTTGATACATGGCCGACTGGATTGAATCAGATTTAGAGCGCTGCAGTATGCTTTTGGTGGAGCTACGAGTGCCGACGCCAATGGAGTTCTTGGCAGGTGCCATAAAGGAGGAGGTGGAGTGGGCGACGTGCATCGGTGGCGGCGGTGGCACATCGAGTGAGGTTAGTAGGCTGCTACTCTGTGATTGGTTTAAAAAGCCACCGGCTTGCAGAAGTGGTCCCTGATCCTTACCTAATCGATTCAGCTCTATTTCCATTGAGTTATATATGGTCAAATTGCTATCCAGCATATCCTGTCGGGAACCCAAAGTCAGCAAACTACCAGTATTGTTAAGCGTTGATGTGGAAGCCAACGTAGTGGACCTTGCTGAGTGTAGAGCCATGCCCATCTCACTGGGTCCCTGCTGCAGTGCACCCGTACGAGGATCAAAGTGCTTCTGTGTCGCATCTTTCAATGTGCTCTTTATCTCTTTGGGTTTGTCCGGTTGCTTCAGCGGCTGTCTTATGGAGGATATATGTCCTGGCACTGGTTCACGTGATACTGACGAAGATGGCGATGCAGAATTGGTTTCCTCGTTCTCCTCCTGCGAAAAAACACAATGGAAATTGTTAACATAAAATGTCAAAGCCAAAGGTTGACAATGAATGATTGCTTACTTCATCTTCCTCTGTTATTATAGACGACTCTATCCAGTCTTTTATGCGGTTCTTTTTCTGCTGACGATCAACATTAGTTTCAATACCACAATCCGCCAATGTGTACAGCAGACGATTCTTCTCATCGGGGCTGCTGTGAAAGGAATACATTGAGGGACACAGTTCGTCTGTCTCATATTCAGCCATCTCTTTCTCTGCCGTCTTTGCAAGCCAACGATCATCAATGAACCGGCTTAAGTCACCCAAACTCTTTGGCCTGTTCCCGCTGCGTGGCTCCAGAAAACGTTTAAACATTCGCTGGGCGCGTGATGTAAGCAGCTATGTCAAATCATAGATATTTAATTAATGTTATTAGTTTTTATAGACTTCCAAGGTTTACCTTAAACAGTTTTGGTGTACGTCTTAAGGGCATCATCATTATACTGCCCTGCCATACCATATAGCGCACATAGCGCGGATCCTCTGATGATGCCTTTTGCCAGGGTAAACAACCTGTCAGGCAGACGAATATAACAATGCCAAATTGCCAAACATCGTGGCTGGGATCGGCCCTGAAAATGAGAAAACATAAGCATTATAATATTATACATTTTCTATGGCATATTTCAGATAAATTACTTGTAGGTGCCTTCGGGCTTGACTTCTAATACTTCCGGTGGACTGTAGGGCAACCATTCGTTGCGCCTTTCCACAGTCGTACCGGTTTGAAATGATTCGCCAAAATCACAAAGTTTGACGCGTTGAAAATCCGAACGATATATGAGAACATTATCAAGTTTAATGTCACGATGCACAATGTCTCTATAAGAAAAGTTCAATTAATAAAAAATACAATAATGCATTGCGAAATGAGGCAAAAGACATAGAGAGGATTTTGGTTGTGTTTAGTGATATGATTTAGTGTGATGCATGTTTTTCACATCTCCCACCGTCCTCATCTCGCTCATACTTACTTTGAATGCATGTAATCTATGGCGGATGCCAACTGTTTAGCAACACGCTTGCTATAAACCTCACCCACACCAGTTTCAGTTACGTTTGATGTAAGATCACCTAAAATTTAAAAAAAAAACCAAATTAATAGTTTGCTTAATGAGCTGAGGCTAAATACATACCCAGTGGAGCGTATTCCTGTGTGAATACATAGAAACCGGCCGTCTCAAAGGCCACATCATATGTCGTTACAATATGCCGATGAACGCCCAAATGGAGTCCATAATGAAATTCGCGATAGAAATCGCGCAAAGTCACGTAGGGCTTAGGAACCGCCTTTAGTACCATTTCGGTTTGAGATCCCCGATGTTCAACCAACAATATTTTGCCAAACCATCCTTCGCCAACAATTTGGATGATATCAAACTCGTCCACTAGTTGAATCTGTTTTTTAACGGTAAGATATTTATGATGTTGGAATAATTAAATGAAAATGCCCTAAATATGTGCATATATCATATATATTTAGATAGAAACGCACGACTAGACATTTTTAATGTTACTTTATTTTTGACACAATGCCCAGCCTCTGTTTGCCTTTAACTATTAGCTCAGCGAAGAGATTTTTGGCCGTCTGCCAACTGAATAGAACCCAAAAACGATCGCATGACCATTAATCAAATACCCTAGATGAATAAAAGGTGTAATATGTATATTCGTGGAATCAGTTAAGAACTAACTTGGCCTGCAAAATTAATATTGTACTTATGTTTATCGATTAACGCTTATGAGTTCTTTGTATTGAAGTATTACTGTTTAATCTGACTAAAACACAAAGTATTTGAAAACTGCACACCAGAAAATATTTATATTTTTCATTGGGCCTAGGATGCCATGTCTTGGCAGAGGGTATTCAAAACAGAGCTGCATAATCAAAATGGGGAAAAAAGTGTTTTGTTTTTTGGGCCGATAAAGTCGGATTCGTCAATCTTTCCGGCTGCTTTTCTTTATAGAAATCTACGCAACTTCGGCGCTCTTAAAATCTACGCACGGGTCAATACTAAGGAAGTTGAAACTGACAAGTATGAAAATTCTTTTAACGGCCATTATTTCCTGCTGTTTTTAATATCAATAAAAATGTTTGTGGGGGGTGTCAATTAGTCAGATTCAATTTAATTTTCATGCAATTTCGGAATATTTTTATGGCATTAAATTAGCTTAAGAATTGACTTTACCTTTTCCAATTCGAATTCACGAATTTTGTGTATATGGCCTCGTGGTTTTTTCGACATTTTGAAGTTAATATGCTTTAGTTGATATGGAGAATGTTCTTGGAGTGTCTGAATCGGTTGATGTTGTTCAGTTTCTGTTTAAATTCATTATTGCACAGCTAGAAACATGTGTACGATTTATGCACTACTATTTAAATAGAAAATCGTATTAATCGTGAATCGTAGGAATTTCGGTATTTTCCGTAGAACAATAACAAAAGCATTGTAAATATTTATAGCAGCCTGCACAAAGGCAATCAGTACATAAATATACATACAGTATGTATGTATGTTTCTTTATCGGCCTATTTTACATGTCTTGTTTTATTTCTTGTGCTTTTGTTCGCGCGTTTGCCGCAGTTTAAAATATAAATATCTTTGCAGCTTTGGTCTCTTACACATTTATGCACTTATTAATGGGATTTCATTGTTTGTTGGGTTCCCTTCCTGGATAATGGACCAAAAAAAAAATAACGCCAATTAATGTTATTTATAAACTCTTTTGCACAAAAAGGAAACAGAACACAAAAAAATGCTCAAATGCATTTAAGTGCCAATCGGCTTAAGTTCAATGTTATTTTGTGTTTCGGTGCAGTATATATTTAGTTTAGCTCTGTTGTTGTAGTTGTTGTTGTTGTCAAACAAATATTTAATTGAGCCGTCTAGCAGTCTGCACGAATACTAATACACTTACACATACAAATACGAACAACTTGTAAAGCTTGCAAATATTTTTATTTATTTTGTTTAGTTCAGATTGTGTTTTTGGCTAGATGTTTTTGTTTTTGTTGCTTGATTTTCGTACAAATTCTCAATTTCTTTTCTTTTTGTGGTTTTATTCTTATATTGTTTTTTTTTTTTTTGGTCTACACATTTGCATATTATCAACAGCGAAATTAAAAATAATGCTCGTTGGTTGCCTCTTATATAAAAACATAAACCGAAACGAGAATATAGATTATTTTATACAAAATACAAGTGTATTTCCCACAACTAACTGTTATATTTGATGAGTTTTTTATAGTTATAATTGCAGCTATATGTTCCATTAGCACATTATCTCATTTCTCATTAATCTCTTTGAATTTCTTTTTCAGATCCGATGCACTTTTCGAAATGCTTTTGCGTTTTCTTAGCACTGCATATTCCGTGGCCGTATTCGATGAAAATCCGTTGGCAACTGCTCTCGGCTCTCGCAATTTTTGTCGCTGGCCAGGAAAATCGTATTAAAAATATTTAAAAAAAGAAATTTTGTTTACGCTGATGTTCAATAGGTTTTCAGACGCGTGCGAGCATTTTCGAAATGAGAGAGCGCCAGGCAATAGTTCTCTTGCCGCTTTGCTTTTTCGTTTATAAATATGTATAATGATCTTGCAAAACTTTTGATATTTGATTTGTTACACACAGCAAAAATATTTATGTTTGGTTGTTGTTTGTTAAGTCAATATTTATTTGGCATTTGATTGCAAGAAATGTGAAATAAATAAATTAGATTTGCAATTTATATTACTTATTCAACCCATAGAAATTATTTGTGTTTTTATATTTTATTATTTCATGTTTCGTTAAATTATTATTAAAAATAAGTATAAAATGTTGATTAACAGCGCGCTGTTAAGAAAGCCCAGCAGCAGGCAGGCAAAAGCTTATCGTTTAACAGAAAGCTAACTGTAACACATATATGTATATTTCATACACACACAAATAAACATATATTAACATGCGTACATACGCACAAAGGCAACTCTAATTGGTCACTTCCGTTTGGACGACGTTTCCTTGGCGCATGCGACTTTCAACTTCAGCAGTTGCTGCGTTTGACACACAGACCCACACTTGCACACATACTAGTAGATGGAGGGTTGTGTCTGGTGGAAGGGTGCAGGTGCAGTCAACCACTTGTCGCTGGCTATAAAAGACACTGGCTGACAGATTTTGCTTGCATACGTTTGAATGTTACCGTTAGCGCAACAACTGAATTTTTTTTGCTATTGCCCAACAATTTTCAGTTGATATTAAGACATTATTAGGCTTAAAGATTCAATGGCAAGTGAAAGTATGTGCCAATTAAAGTGAGAAAAGTTTGTTTGTTAATAAAGAGTGGAGGAAGAGAGAGAGAGGAGCGAAAGAGTTGTTTATTTAAAAATAGAGCCTTATTTGTTGGTAAATTTGTGTAATCTGATAAAATGGATTGGCAAAAATTTGTGTTTTAGGCTTTAAAATATAAAAGGTATGTATGGAAATTAAATTAAACCAATAATTTACCTTAAACAAAAAAAAAATTTTAATGGGAAAACTGTTTTTGAAGTTTGTTTTATAGTAGATAATTTAATAGTTTCATAATTTTCGAAAAAAGGGAACGAAGCAAAATTATGTTGAAATTTATCAAAAAATGTAAAAATCTGGAATAAATAAATTTTTTTGCACACAAATATGTATATAACACTATAATTTCGACTTGCATGTTAGTTTATAAAAATACTGTAATAAAAATATGAATTTAAAATTTATTTGCATGCATTTTCTTTTTCTTTAGTGTACACATTTTTCGACAGCATTTACACAGCTACATCAAGTTGACACTTGTTGTACAACATTATCTACCTTGTTCTATTAATAATTAAGTAGATGCAAACTAAACCAGTAATTAAATCTGCCAACTTGTTCAATTTTATGAATATGATTTGCATTCCTAAGATAACAAAACCGTTCTATGTACAATTGTTGAGCTTAAAACCCAATTGATATTGTATATTATAGCTGTTGGCGCATATAGAATTTATAATTTTCCCATTCATATCTTTTAGCTAACCTTTCAAACATATTAAATCAAAATCTTACGAAACAAACGATTTTGTTGCATGATACGAAAAAGTCAAAGTCTTGATTCCTTTATGAATATTGTTACTAATGAAAATGGCAATTAAGTTTGCACTGAGATCTTCATTCACATTTTAATTGATTAATTGAATCTTGAGTCTTGCGCTGCGCTTTTAATTGAGCGCCGCTTTCTCCAAATTAAGCTAATGCGCGAACATTTTAGAGTGGAGCAATTAGTTATATTACTCGCATGTGTGAGGGGTTAAGCATTTAGTAGTATATGCTCACTTCCATGTAATTTGTGCTTGTGAACACAATAAATTAAAGGAAACTCAGATTTTTTCGATAGGGTTTATTGTTATTGTTGTGTGTGCTGTATGTAATTGTCAAGTGTTTGTCCAACACACGTCGTATGCGTAATATACGTACACAAACACTCAAACAGAGAGCTAGAGAGCAGATGTCGTGGCCAAACAGAATTTCAAGTGTTATGGACATATCACCGACACACACATACACGTTAAGCTCAATTGAGCATCAAGTGTCGGGCTCAAGCACTTAAGCAGCGCATCAAAATTGTCGCATGCCACAAACATGCAAAATGTTCAAACCTATGAACGTATGAATTAAGAGGGTTTTAAATAAAATGTGTTATAAAAAGATATATTTTTGTTCTTTTTGGTAGACTTAATTTGGGCGTTTGGGCGACGGCGTGTGTTGGCAACAACAAAACAACGACGTTTTGGCCAAGGTAACACGGGCATCGTCGCAACGGCGATGTCACCGACCGGACAAGTTGGTAAAACGTCCACGCCACACGACAACAACGATAATACTGATAGCATTAACGATCAACGCGAAACATGGAGCGGCAAAGTGGATTTTTTATTATCGGTTATTGGATTCGCCGTCGATTTAGCAAACGTCTGGAGATTTCCCTATTTGTGCTACAAAAATGGCGGTGGTAAGTTGTTGAACACATATACTCGAATACTTCATCTTTAACTTCTTCAGTTGGTTGGCCAATTAGGCGCACAATGCCACCACAATGAAATCATTTATAAGGCTTTACACATCATTGAGCGAAAAACTCAACTCGGGTTGCCGCATAACAAGTGACTTGGCCTTGTTAACACTTTGACAAGTTGCTCGAGGACTAAAATGCGTGCGAAGTGCCGCCATTAACTGCTGTGGAGGAGAATGCGGCGTTGTGGTTTCTCTAAGTGCGTACTTCCTATACGAAATTACCCAACAGTCCAGACGCGCGTACACACACACACACACATACATATACGCATACATATATGCTTAGAGCTTGTGATCTTCGTTGGCAACGCCATCATTCAAAACAATTTCAAAGTTAAGTGCTTTTGTATGACAACTAAATCTGGCAGTCATAATCGTATTTGGCCCTCCCTTCTTTCCACCTTCATTTACCACAATACTCTGACGGCATAACAGGAGGAGTGAGAAGAAGGGTGATTTCTAGACTCTTATTGTTAACTGGGCTATGCACAGCAAAAAATCAAGGCACACACATGCGTGTATTGTGTGTGTGTGTGTGTGACAAATTCATGTGCGGCACACGTTTTTTGAAGGCAGCACTTAGGCATTGAAATGAATTTTTATTCGTAAATCAAGATATATGTGTTTGGCTGTCTGGGTGTGTGTGTGTGTGTGTGTGTGTGTTGGTTGCCTTTTCCTTTATAGTTTTATGACTAAAATTTCATAATAATTTTTTCCTCCCAGCTCTTAAAAAATAAATTGTTATTTCATACGCTTCATTGCGCTCAATCAGTGACAGCTTAGTTTTCAATTTTTTTTTTTTACTTTTTCTGCTGTGTTCCGTGCTGACTTACTGGCTGCGTTGCCAGGCTTAACTTTACCGTTACAGTCAACGTTGTGGCATTTACCAACAGGTTGCGATTATTAGCTTTTTATGCCCCTCAGCTTAGTGGGCATATAATTTTCATTCCCTCTCTCCCTGGCTCAAGGCAACTTTAACGAAATTCCTGGAACTTGGGATTTAAATTGCAGTAGCTGAATATATTTTATTTTATTATTTATCATTGCGAATAGTAGTAGCATTTATGGCATTTGTTGCACATAGCATAAGTTTTCTTGCGAAGTTCATTAGTGTTTTAGCTAGAATGTTGTTTTTATGATGATAATAATGTCAGCTTCCAGCAAACTCTTAAATTCAAGAGTACGAATATAAGCAAAAGCTTAAGGAAAACTCTAGCTTTAATTTCTATAGGCATATTTATGCATTGAAATTTCACTTTTCTGCCGTTTAATTAACTAAATTTACTTGAAAAAACTTAAAAATCATAATATTCCATGCCACTTTTTGTGCGCTATAAATAGTAGACAGTGACAAAACCGGAAATGTGTTGTGTGTGTGTGGCACAGAAGCGGAAATTACAGCTTCAGCAGCAGAGCTGCATTTGATTTTAAAGATCCTTATCTTATCTGGTATTATTATTGTACGTTGTACGCTTTCTGTTTTGTTTTTACATTTTCTACATCGTTGACAGAGCTCTTTATTCATTTTTTTTTTGATCCAGTTATATATGTGTGTATGAGCATAATGCATAATGGCCGTTGTCATTGTACTCGTCGTAGTTGTCGTCAACTTTGTCGCCCACTTTGCCTGCTAATAGACATAATCAAATCATAAAACACCCCGCTGTCACTCAACACAGTATCGATGGCACTTTAGCAATTGCGAGAACAGAGAAGCACGGCATACCATAGTGAAGAGAAGGAAGCTAACCGACCACGTTGAGGGACCTCGATTGCTGCCAGAAACAGCTCAGGCCCAGGCCCAGGCAGAGGTCTCTATGTCCTTGTTTCCCAATGTCTGTCTGTATGCTTGTCCCATTGCCAGCCCCCGGATGCTGTTAATGTTTTTAAAATGTCCTTAGAGTGGCACTTGTGAAACAATTTGATTTTGTGTGTATCCCTGTGTGTCGCTGTGTCTATGTTCTAGTCAAAGAGCGACAAAAACAGACACTGACATGGGTCAATCACACAGACACACACACACACACCCACTTGCCTAGAAACACCTAACATGCATTGTTTTTTGATTATATTTATAGTGCCTTCGGTGTTGTTAAATATGAAAAAACTTAATTGCGCTTTAATTGCAATGATACCGCCAAATCGTTAGTAAGTTGCAGGCAAATTAACTTTATCTAGTTGATACAGTTTCTAAATTTTGGAAGGATATTATTTGATGTCGATTATTTCGATGAAATAAGCCATAATATGAACTCTCAACTGAATCAACTTCTTCTGCCATTAATCCATGCATATTTGGTTTGATTTTATTTTGGCAGGCGCCTTTCTTGTGCCCTATTGCATTATGTTGGTTGTGGGCGGTATACCTCTATTCTATATGGAATTAGCGCTGGGACAGCACAATCGCAAGGGCGCAATAACATGTTGGGGTCGTTTAGTACCGCTGTTTAAAGGTAAGTAAGGGAAATCGACTTAACATATTTAACAAATGGAAATTCATTTCAGGCATCGGATATGCAGTCGTTCTAATTGCTTTCTATGTGGACTTTTATTACAATGTTATCATTGCGTGGTCATTGCGTTATTTCTTCGCCTCGTTCACCAGTGTGCTGCCCTGGACGTCATGTAATAATCCCTGGAATACGCCAAACTGCAAGCCGGTAAAGGATAATTGTGATGTTATTTTGGTTCTATTTGTTTTAACTATTCTTCAATGTGTTATTGAACATTGTTTACAGTTTGAGGGTCAGAATACACGATCCGTTGTTGGCAATCTGAGCGATTTTTATGCTTTTAACAATCAAAGTTTGTTCTTTGCGAATGAGTCCTATACGAATTTGACATTTGCAAGCATCGCACCTGTAGTTCCAGTAGAAAGATTCCAATCAGCTGCATCTGAATATTTCAAGTAAGTGAAGTAAACTTTAAATACTTTTCGATTCTCACAACTTTATTTCATCTTAAAATTCACAGTCGCTATATTCTCGAGCTAAATCACAGCCATGGCATTGATGATCTTGGCCATATACGCTGGGATATGGCATTATGTTTACTGATGGTTTATCTGATTTGTTACTTTTCACTGTGGAAGGGTATAAGTACGTCGGGTAAAGTCGTCTGGTTTACAGCACTCTTTCCCTACGCAGTGCTGCTTATATTGCTTATACGCGGCATTACCTTGCCGGGCTCTGCAATGGGCGTTCAGTATTATTTGAGTCCCAACTTCGATGCCATCTTTAAGGCTGAGGTGTGGGTCGATGCTGCCACCCAAGTGTTCTTTTCGTTAGGTCCTGGATTTGGTGTACTGCTCGCTTATGCTTCGTACAACAAATATCATAACAATGTCTACAAGTAAGTTGATTTTCTTATTAGCATAATCTATTCACATTCAACTATAGTTAACCCGCAGTCCATGGAGTAATCAAGATACAATCTTATAAGTAAAGGAGTGACTTCTAGAATAAAACTGCATTTAACGTTAAAAAAGGGATTTTTGGTAAAAATTCATGTTAAAGTTTAATGCCAAAAAGTCGACTTGGGCATTGATCAAATCTTTTGACTTCCATAACTTCGGCAAAACTGACCCAATTTTCAAAAGCAATGTCTTAAAAGTCATGGTTTGGCATCTAGAATAAAACTGCATTTAAGAAATTTCATTTAAATAAAATTCGATTTTTGGTCATTTTGCATGTTCAAATTTTATGCCAAAAACTCGACATCATCATTTGGCAAATCTTTCGACTTCCATAACTTCGGCAAAACTGACCCGATTTTCAAAAGCAATGTCTTAAAAGTCATGGTTTGGCATCTAGAATAAAACTGCATTTAAGAAATTTCATTCAAATAAAATTCGATTTTTGGTCATTTTGCATGTTCAAATTTTATGCCAAAAACTCGACATCATCATTTGGCAAATCTTTCGACTTCCATAACTTCGGCAAAACTGACCCGATTTTCAAAAGCAATGTCTTAAAAGTCATGGTTTGGCATCTAGAATAAAACTGCATTTAAGAAATTTCATTTAAATAAAATTCGATTTTTGGTCATTTTGCATGTTCAAATTTTATGCCAAAAACTCGACATCATCATTTGGCAAATCTTTCGACTTCCATAACTTCGGCAAAACTGACCCGATTTTCAAAAGCAATGTCTTAAAAGTCATGGTTTGGCATCTAGAATAAAACTGCATTTAAGAAATTTCATTTAAATAAAATTCGATTTTTGGTCATTTTGCATGTTCAAATTTTATGCCAAAAACTCGACATCATCATTTGGCAAATCTTTCGACTTCCATAACTTCGGCAAAACTGACCCGATTTTCAAAAGCAATGTCTTAAAAGTCATGGTTTGGCATCTAGAATAAAACTGCATTTAAGAAATTTCATTCAAATAAAATTCGATTTTTGGTCATTTTGCATGTTCAAATTTTATGCCAAAAACTCGACATCATCATTTGGCAAATCTTTCGACTTCCATAACTTCGGCAAAACTGACCCGATTTTCAAAAGCCATGTCTTAAAAGTCATGGTTTGGCATCTAGAATAAAACTGCATTTAAGAAATTTCATTCAAATAAAATTCGATTTTTGGTCATTTTGCATGTTCAAATTTTATGCCAAAAACTCGACATCATCATTTGGCAAATCTTTCGACTTCCATAACTTCGGCAAAACTGACCCGATTTTCAAAAGCAATGTCTTAAAAGTCATGGTTTGGCATCTAGAATAAAACTGCATTTAAGAAATTTCATTCAAATAAAATTTGATTTTTGGTCATTTTGCATGTTCAAATTTTATGCCAAAAACTCGACATCATCATTTGGCAAATCTTTCGACTTCCATAACTTCGGCAAAACTGACCCGATTTTCAAAAGCAATGTCTTAAAAGTCATGGTTTGGCATCTTGAATAAAACTGCATTTAAGAAATTTCATTCAAATAAAATTGATTTTTGGTCATTTTGCATGTTCAAATTTTATGCCAAAAACTCGACATCATCATTTGGCAAATCTTTCGACTTCCATAACTTCGGCAAAACTGACCCGATTTTCAAAAGCAATGTCTTAAAAGTCATGGTTTGGCATCTAGAATAAAACTGCATTTAAGAAATTTCATTTAAATAAAATTCGATTTTTGGTCATTTTGCATGTTCAAATTTTATGCCAAAAACTCGACATCATCATTTGGCAAATCTTTCGACTTCCATAACTTCTGCAAAACTGACCCGATTTTCAAAAGCAATGCCTTAAAAGTCATGGTTTGGCATCTAGAATAAAACTGCATTCAAGAAATTTCATTTAAATAAATTAGATTTTTGGTCATTTTGCATGTTCAAATTTTATGCCAAAAACTCGACATCATCATTTGGCAAATCTTTCGACTTCCATAACTTCGGCAAAACTGACCCGATTTTCAAAAGCAATGTCTTAAAAGTCATGGTTTGGCATCTAGAATAAAACTGCATTTAAGAAATTTCATTTAAATAAATTCGATTTTTGGTCATTTTGCATGTTCAAATTTTATGCCAAAAACTCGACATCATCATTTGGCAAATCTTTCGACTTCCATAACTTCTGCAAAACTGACCCGATTTTCAAAAGCAATGCCTTAAAAGTCATGGTTTGGCATCTAGAGTAAAACTGCATTCAAGAAATTTCATTTAAATAAATTCGATTTTTGGTCATTTTGCATGTTCAAGTTTTATGCCAAAAACTCGACATCATCATTTGGCAAATCTTTCGACTTCCATAACTTCTGCAAAACTGACCCGATTTTCAAAAGCAATGTCTTAAAAGTCATGGTTTGGCATCTAGAATAAAACTGCATTTAAGAAATTTCATTCAAATAAAATTCGATTTTTGGTCATTTTGCATGTTCAAATTTTATGCCAAAAACTCGACATCATCATTTGGCAAATCTTTCGACTTCCATAACTTCGGCAAAACTGACCCGATTTTCAAAAGCAATGTCTTAAAAGTCATGGTTTGGCATCTAGAATAAAACTGCATTTAAGAAATTTCATTCAAATAAAATTCGATTTTTGGTCATTTTGCATGTTCAAATTTTATGCCAAAAATTCGACATCATCATTTGGCAAATCTTTCGACTTCCATAACTTCTGCAAAACTGACCCGATTTTCAAAAGCAATGCCTTAAGAGTCATTGTTTGGCATCTAGAATAAAACTGCATTCAAGAAATTTCATTTAAATAAAATTCGATTTTTGGTCATTTTGCATGTTCAAATTTTATGCCAAAAACTCGACATCATCATTTGGCAAATCTTTCGACTTCCATAACTTCGGCAAAACTGACCCGATTTTCAAAAGCAATGTCTTAAAAGTCATGGTTTGGCATCTAGAATAAAACTGCATTTAAGAAATTTCATTTAAATAAAATTCGATTTTTGGTCATTTTGCATGTTCAAATTTTATGCCAAAAACTCGACATCATCATTTGGCAAATCTTTCGACTTCCATAACTTCTGCAAAACTGACCCGATTTTCAAAAGCAATGCCTTAAAAGTCATGGTTTGGCATCTAGAATAAAACTGCATTTAAGAAATTTCATTCAAATAAAATTCGATTTTTGGTCATTTTGCATGTTCAAATTTTATGCCAAAAACTCGACATCATCATTTGGCAAATCTTTCGACTTCCATAACTTCGGCAAAACTGACCCGATTTTCAAAAGCAATGCCTTAAAAGTCATGGTTTGGCATCTAGAATAAAACTGCATTTAAGAAATTTCATTTAAATAAAATTCGATTTTTGGTCATTTTGCATGTTCAAATTTTATGCCAAAAACTCGACATCATCATTTGGCAAATCTTTCGACTTCCATAACTTCTGCAAAACTGACCCGATTTTCAAAAGCAATGTCTTAAAAGTCATGGTTTGGCATCTAGAATAAAACTGCATTTAAGAAATTTCATTCAAATAAAATTCGATTTTTGGTCATTTTGCATGTTCAAATTTTATGCCAAAAACTCGACATCATCATTTGGCAAATCTTTCGACTTCCATAACTTCGGCAAAACTGACCCGATTTTCAAAAGCAATGTCTTAAAAGTCATGGTTTGGCATCTAGAATAAAACTGCATTTAAGAAATTTCATTCAAATAAAATTCGATTTTTGGTCATTTTGCATGTTCAAATTTTATGCCAAAAACTCGACATCATCATTTGGCAAATCTTTCGACTTCCATAACTTCGGCAAAACTGACCCGATTTTCAAAAGCAATGTCTTAAAAGTCATGGTTTGGCATCTAGAATAAAACTGCATTTAAGAAATTTCATTTAAATAAAATTCGATTTTTGGTCATTTTGCATGTTCAAATTTTATGCCAAAAACTCGACATCATCATTTGGCAAATCTTTCGACTTCCATAACTCTGCAAAACTGACCCGATTTTCAAAAGCAATGTCTTAAAAGTCATGGTTTGGCATCTAGAATAAAACTGCATTCAAGAAATTTCATTTAAATAAAATTCGATTTTGGTCATTTTGCATGTTCAAATTTTATGCCAAAAACTCGACATCATCATTTGGCAAATCTTTCGACTTCCATAACTTCTGCAAAACTGACCCGATTTTCAAAAGCAATGTCTTAAAAGTCATGGTTTGGCATCTAGAATAAAACTGCATTTAAGAAATTTCATTCAAATAAAATTCGATTTTGGTCATTTTGCATGTTCAAATTTTATGCCAAAAACTCGACATCATCATTTGGCAAATCTTTCGACTTCCATAACTTCTGCAAAACTGACCCGATTTTCAAAAGCAATGCCTTAAAGTCATGGTTTGGCATCTAGAATAAAACTGCATCCAAGAAATTTCATTTAAATAAAATTCGATTTTTGGTCATTTTGCATGTTCAAATTTTATGCCAAAAACTCGACATCATCATTTGGCAAATCTTTCGACTTCCATAACTTCGGCAAAACTGACCCGATTTTCAAAAGCAATGTCTTAAAAGTCATGGTTTGGCATCTAGAATAAAACTGCATTTAAGAAATTTCATTTAAATAAAATTCGATTTTTGGTCATTTTGCATGTTCAAATTTTATGCCAAAAACTCGACATCATCATTTGGCAAATCTTTCGACTTCCATAACTTCTGCAAAACTGACCCGATTTTCAAAAGCAATGCCTTAAAAGTCATGGTTTGGCATCTAGAATAAAACTGCATTTAAGAAATTTCATTCAAATAAAATTCGATTTTTGGTCATTTTGCATGTTCAAATTTTATGCCAAAAACTCGACATCATCATTTGGCAAATCTTTCGACTTCCATAACTTCGGCAAAACTGACCCGATTTTCAAAAGCAATGTCTTAAAAGTCATGGTTTGGCATCTAGAATAAAACTGCATTTAAGAAATTTTTAAATAAAATTCGATTTTTGGTCATTTTGCATGTTCAAATTTTATGCCAAAAACTCGACATCATCATTTGGCAAATCTTTCGACTTCCATAACTTCGGCAAAACTGACCCGATTTTCAAAAGCAATGTCTTAAAAGTCATGGTTTGGCATCTAGAATAAAACTGCATTTAAGAAATTTCATTCAAATAAATTCGATTTTTGGTCATTTTGCATGTTCAAATTTATTGCCAAAAACTCGACATCATCATTTGGCAAATCTTTCGACTTCCATAACTTCGGCAAAACTGACCCGATTTTCAAAAGCAATGTCTTAAAAGTCATGGTTTGGCATCTAGAATAAAACTGCATTTAAGAAATTTCATTCAAATAAAATTCGATTTTGGTCATTTTGCATGTTCAAATTTTATGCCAAAAACTCGACATCATCATTTGGCAAATCTTTCGACTTCCATAACTTCGGCAAAACTGACCCGATTTTCAAAAGCAATGTCTTAAAAGTCATGGTTTGGCATCTAGAATAAAACTGCATTTAAGAAATTTCATTCAAATAAAATTCGATTTTTGGTCATTTTGCATGTTCAAATTTTATGCCAAAAACTCGACATCATCATTTGGCAAATCTTTCGACTTCCATAACTTCGGCAAAACTGACCCGATTTTCAAAAGCAATGTCTTAAAAGTCATGGTTTGGCATCTAGAATAAAACTGCATTTAAGAAATTTCATTCAAATAAAATTCGATTTTTGGTCATTTTGCATGTTCAAATTTTATGCCAAAAACTCGACATCATCATTTGGCAAATCTTTCGACTTCCATAACTTCGGCAAAACTGACCCGATTTTCAAAAGCAATGTCTTAAAAGTCATGGTTTGGCATCTAGAATAAAACTGCATTTAAGAAATTTCATTCAAATAAAATTCGATTTTTGGTCATTTTGCATGTTCAAATTTTATGCCAAAAACTCGACATCATCATTTGGCAAATCTTTCGACTTCCATAACTTCGGCAAAACTGACCCGATTTTCAAAAGCAATGTCTTAAAAGTCATGGTTTGGCATCTAGAATAAAACTGCATTTAAGAAATTTCATTCAAATAAATTCGATTTTTGGTCATTTTGCATGTTCAAATTTTATGCCAAAAACTCGACATCATCATTTGGCAAATCTTTCGACTTCCATAACTTCGGCAAAACTGACCCGATTTTCAAAAGCAATGTCTTAAAAGTCATGGTTTGGCATCTAGAATAAAACTGCATTTAAGAAATTTCATTCAAATAAAATTCGATTTTTGGTCATTTTGCATGTTCAAATTTTATGCCAAAAACTCGACATCATCATTTGGCAAATCTTTCGACTTCCATAACTTCGGCAAAACTGACCCGATTTTCAAAAGCAATGTCTTAAAAGTCATGGTTTGGCATCTAGAATAAAACTGCATTTAAGAAATTTCATTCAACAAAAATTCGATTTTTGGTCATTTTGCATGTTCAAATTTTATGCCAAAAACTCGACATCATCATTTGGCAAATCTTTCGACTTCCATAACTTCGGCAAAACTGACCCGATTTTCAAAAGCAATGTCTTAAAAGTCATGGTTTGGCATCTAGAATAAAACTGCATTTAAGAAATTTCATTTAAATAAAATTCGATTTTTGGTCATTTTGCATGTTCAAATTTTATGCCAAAAACTCGACATCATCATTTGGCAAATCTTTCGACTTCCATAACTTCGGCAAAACTGACCCGATTTTCAAAAGCAATGTCTTAAAAGTCATGGTTTGGCATCTAGAATAAAACTGCATTTAAGAAATTTCATTTAAATAAAATTCGATTTTTGGTCATTTTGCATGTTCAAATTTTATGCCAAAAACTCGACATCATCATTTGGCAAATCTTTCGACTTCCATAACTTCTGCAAAACTGACCCGATTTTCAAAAGCAATGTCTTAAAAGTCATGGTTTGGCATCTAGAATAAAACTGCATTTAAGAAATTTCATTTAAATAAATTCGATTTTTGGTCATTTTGCATGTTCAAATTTTATGCCAAAAACTCGACATCATCATTTGGCAAATCTTTCGACTTCCATAACTTCGGCAAAACTGACCCGATTTTCAAAAGCAATGTCTTAAAAGTCATGGTTTGGCATCTAGAATAAAACTGCATTTAAGAAATTTCATTTAAATAAAATTCGATTTTTGGTCATTTTGCATGTTCAAATTTTATGCCAAAAACTCGACATCATCATTTGGCAAATCTTTCGACTTCCATAACTTCTGCAAAACTGACCCGATTTTCAAAAGCAATGTCTTAAAAGTCATGGTTTGGCATCTAGAATAAAACTGCATTTAAGAAATTTCATTCAAATAAAATTCGATTTTTGGTCATTTTGCATGTTCAAATTTTATGCCAAAAACTCGACATCATCATTTGGCAAATCTTTCGACTTCCATAACTTCGGCAAAACTGACCCGATTTTCAAAAGCAATGTCTTAAAAGTCATGGTTTGGCATCTAGAATAAAACTGCATTTAAGAAATATTTAAATAAAATTCGATTTTTGGTCATTTTGCATGTTCAAATTTTATGCCAAAAACTCGACATCATCATTTGGCAAATCTTTCGACTTCCATAACTTCGGCAAAACTGACCCGATTTTCAAAAGCAATGTCTTAAAAGTCATGGTTTGGCATCTAGAATAAAACTGCATTTAAGAAATTTCATTTAACAAAATTCGATTTTTGGTCATTTTGCATGTTCAAATTTTATGCCAAAAACTCGACATCATCATTTGGCAAATCTTTCGACTTCCATAACTTCTGCAAAACTGACCCGATTTTCAAAAGCAATGTCTTAAAAGTCATGGTTTGGCATCTAGAATAAAACTGCATTTAAGAAATTTCATTCAAATAAAATTCGATTTTTGGTCATTTTGCATGTTCAAATTTTATGCCAAAAACTCGACATCATCATTTGGCAAATCTTTCGACTTCCATAACTTCTGCAAAACTGACCCGATTTTCAAAAGCAATGTCTTAAAAGTCATGGTTTGGCATCTAGAATAAAACTGCATTTAAGAAATTTCATTCAAATAAAATTCGATTTTTGGTCATTTTGCATGTTCAAATTTTATGCCAAAAACTCGACATCATCATTTGGCAAATCTTTCGACTTCCATAACTTCTGCAAAACTGACCCGATTTTCAAAAGCAATGTCTTAAAAGTCATGGTTTGGCATCTAGAATAAAACTGCATTTAAGAAATTTCATTCAAATAAAATTCGATTTTTGGTCATTTTGCATGTTCAAATTTTATGCCAAAAACTCGACATCATCATTTGGCAAATCTTTCGACTTCCATAACTTCTGCAAAACTGACCCGATTTTCAAAAGCAATGTCTTAAAAGTCATGGTTTGGCATCTAGAATAAAACTGCATTTAAGAAATTTCATTCAAATAATATTCGATTTTGGTCATTTTGCATGTTTAAATTTTATGCCAAAAACTCGACATCATCATTTGGCAAATCTTTCGACTTCCATAACTTCGGCAAAACTGACCCGATTTTCAAAAGCAATGTCTTAAAAGTCATGGTTTGGCATCTAGAATAAAACTGCATTTAAGAAATTTCATTCAAATAAAATTCGATTTTTGGTCATTTTGCATGTTCAAATTTTATGCCAAAACTCGACATCATCATTTGGCATATCTTTCGACTTCCATAACTTCGGCAAAACTGACCCGATTTTCAAAAGCAATGTCTTAAAAGTCATGGTTTGGCATCTAGAATAAAACTGCATTGAAGAAATTTCATTCAAATAAAATTCGATTTTTGGTCATTTTGCATGTTCAAATTTTATGCCAAAAACTCGACATCATCATTTGGCAAATCTTTCGACTTCCATAACTTCTGCAAAACTGACCCGATTTTCAAAAGCAATGTCTTAAAAGTCATGGTTTGGCATCTAGAATAAAACTGCATTTAAGAAATTTCATTCAAATAAAATTCGATTTTTGGTCATTTTGCATGTTCAAATTTTATGCCAAAAACTCGACATCATCATTTGGCAAGTCTTTCGACTTCCATAACTTCGGCAAAACTGACCCGATTTTCAAAAGCAATGTCTTAAAAGTCATGGTTTGGCATCTAGAATAAAACTGCATTTAAGAAATTTCATTCAAATAAAATTCGATTTTCGGTCATTTTGCATGTTCGAATTTTATGCCAAAAACTCGACATCATTTGGCAAATCTTTCGAATTCCATAACTTCTGCAAAACTGACCCGATTTTCAAAAGCAATGTCTTAAAAGTCATGGTTTGGCATCTAGAATAAAACTGCATTTAAGAAATTTCATTTAACAAAAATTAGATTTTTGGTCATTTTGCATGTTCAAATTTTATGCCAAAAACTCGACATCATCATTTGGCAAATCTTTCGACTTCCATAACTTCGGCAAAACTGACCCGATTTTCAAAAGCAATGTCTTAAAAGTCATGGTTTGGCATCTAGAATAAAACTGCATTTAATAAATTTCATTCAAATAATATTCGATTTTGGTCATTTTGCATGTTTAAATTTTATGCCAAAAACTCGACATCATCATTTGGCAAATCTTTCGACTTCCATACTTTCGTCAAAGCTGATTCGATTTTCAATAGCAATGTCTTAAAAGTCATGGTTTGGCATCTAGAATAGAACTTCGTTTAACGTTAAAAAAGCAAGTTTTGGTCAGGCATGGGTAAAATCTTTCGACTTCCATAACTTCGTCAAAAATGACACGATTTAGGTCATTTAATAAACTGAGAATTATTTTTACAGAGATGCCCTGCTTACCAGTTTTATAAACTCTGCAACGAGTTTTGTGGCAGGCTTTGTGATATTCTCTGTGCTGGGCTACATGGCACACACATCAGGGACGAGGATTGAGGATGTGGCAACCGAGGGACCAGGTCTCGTATTTGTTGTCTATCCTGCAGCTATAGCCACAATGCCAGGCAGCATTTTCTGGGCGTTAATCTTCTTCATGATGCTGTTAACGTTGGGATTAGACAGCTCGGTAAATACTATTGAATATGACTTAAAGTTCAAAGATGTCTAAGAACTTATTAAAGGCTGCAACACCAACACTCATTTATCTATTTAATTCCTTTTCTTTCACACAGTTTGGTGGCTCGGAGGCGATTATCACAGCGCTGAGCGATGAGTTCCCAAAGATAAAAAGGAATCGCGAAATCTTTGTGGCTGGCCTGTTCTCTCTTTACTTTGTTGTTGGCTTGGCCAGTTGCACTCAAGGTGGCTTCTATTTCTTTCATCTGTTGGATCGTTATGCTGCCGGCTATTCCATCTTGGTAGCTGTGTTCTTTGAGGCAATTGCTGTTTCCTGGATATATGGCACAAAGCGCTTTAGCGATGATATAAAGGATATGATTGGTTTTCCACCTGGTCAATATTGGATTATTTGTTGGCGCTTTATGGCGCCCATATTTCTGTTGTTCATCACAGTTTATGGACTGTTGGGCTATGAGCCGTTGACCTATGGGGATTATGTTTATCCCGATTGGGCGAATGCCTTGGGTTGGTGCATAGCTGGCTCCTCGATCATTATGATACCGGTTGTGGCAACCTACAAGCTGATTGTAACACCTGGCAGCTTTAGGCAACGCCTACGAACACTGACGACTCCCTGGCGGGATCAACAACTAGCTTTAAATGGAGTTGCCACTGAGGTTACGGTGACTCTGGTCCGATTGGCAGAAACCGAGGCAAGCGATGCAGCCGATGTCTGAGTTCGACCAATGACACGCTTTCAAATCTATTACGTATAGATTTGGAAAAGTTATCTAGACTTTAACAAAACCTTAAACTTGTATGTGTATGTTTTTTTTTGTTGTATTTTTTGTAGCATGGCCTCCAGATAGAATTTGATTTATGTTGAAAAACTTTTTAGCTTAGCTCTAAGGTTACTCAAACCTATAGGAAACTAATGCAAATTTCGCATACAACGTACTTACTTAGGTTTCGACACTAAAAAAAAAATAATGTTGTAGCTCAAAACCATAAGCCTAAAGTTTAAGACTAGCCAGTAGTTTCATATTGCGCTGCATTTAACAATAATGCAAAACAAATATAAATATCTGATAATAATATTAATACATCCTACTCAACATTTACCATAATACACATGCATATGGAGTATGTTTGTATATTTAACAAAAAAACAACGCTGTGTAGATAATACAGAAATATTGAAGAGTATTCCAAAAAAGAAAAAAACATTCACGTTATTTGTGTGCATATGCAAAAGGGAATTTAAGGTACGATTAACTCTCAATACCGTTTAATGGATATGGGAGTTTGTATATGTACATATACTTATATAGCTTTATAATATAGTATGTCTGTCTAGCAGAAGCTTTAACCAAAATGTGTTATGTATATAAGGTTAGCCAGTGTTACTACGTTGCAGTTTAGTGAAATTATAGTTAAATTTAACCTTGTCGAACTCTGGGCAAAATCTTTTTCACACAGCCATAAAAAGATTTTGCCAAACAAAGAGTACATAAATATTTTCATAATAAATGCTTGATTTTCTTAAACAATTGAGGGTTTAAAACAGCCAATATTTAAGCCATTCAATTATGTTTAAGTTTTCTTTTTCGATTTGTGTAATTTTTGACTAAAGTGTGTTTAAGTGTTAATGTTACAAATTGTTAACAAAAGCAAAGTTGGCAGCCATCAACTTTGCTTTGACGTTATTCTTATTATTTAGTCAAGTGATTTTCAATGCATTTTCACGCAGCCATGTGAAAATGCAATGTAATGAACAAATATTTAAAAAAAAAATAATGTAAAACTCTTTTGTTTTTGTCTTACATTTGATTAAAAGATTGTATTTTAAGTTAGAATTGAACGAAAAATTGTGTTTTAATTGGGTGGAAGGATTGCAGTCTTATAAAAGATATTAAACAAAATGTAAGCATAGGTAAGACTTAAACTTTCTTGTCCAATACTTGAGAAACTCTCATTTTTATTTTTATTTTTTTTCTTTATTTTATATTTTCAAACGAATACATTTATGTATATATAAAGTTTTAATATATATATTTTGAATATAAAATTGTTTGCAAATCATTTATAAATACTAAGTATATAAAGTAATTGGTAATGGGTGGCATGAATTTTATTTAACAGAAATATAAATGCTACATTTAAATGATGTAGTTTAATGTGTAAGTACATATTTAAAGCTAATCGTATGTTGATGTTCTATGTTTGAATGTATGTGATTTTGATTTTGTAAGCAGCATAATTTTACATATTTAACTTTTGTTTGTGCGTTACATACTTTCTTTTTTTTTGTTATTAAATTAAGAATACTTTTCTGAGATAGTTATTATAAAGCCTTGAAATCATGGTTTAGCTTATCTGAGCAATGAACTTTTATTTATTCATTTAAAGACATCGATAATATGTGTTCGCTATATATGTTTGATCCTATGGATTTATGTATATGGTATGCACAGTTTATTTTTTTGGTATTTGTATGAATTGTATTTTTGTATACTCAAGCAGAGTTTGAAAGAATTCAAGTTATCCTTTATATGTCTGAAAGAGTCTTTTAAATTCGGCATCCCGAAAATATTTCCATGTTCTTGTTTAGGTATTCCATTAAAAAATATTTTGCGATTATTTCTGCAAATGCTTTGGTATTGGATTATTTTTGGTTTTTTTTAGTGTAGGTTTAATTATATATTATTTGTAGTGCATTTTACGTATTTTGGTCTGTTTAGGTGCCTTGAATTGGGAAATAAATACATTTATCGACAGAATTTCCAAGCCGGAATCTATGAAGAAACAAGTTTAAAGCTTCTTAGGGCTGGGGAAATTGTTAAAGTTTATTAAAAACATTGAAAAAACTTTCTGAATGTGCTATATTTGATATTTATGGCTAAACATCTTTATATATAGTATGTATACATATATTTTAGGTTTTTGTAACTTG
Organism: Scaptomyza flava; assembly: GCA_030179655.1. Classification (NCBI taxonomy): domain Eukaryota; kingdom Metazoa; phylum Arthropoda; class Insecta; order Diptera; family Drosophilidae; genus Scaptomyza; species Scaptomyza flava. Next base: position 83,737,602 of record JARNME010000404.1, on the reverse strand, counting down.
GTATACAGTAGTACAATTTGTTTAAATATCTTTCGTAAATACGTTTACAGTATATTTTTATTATATAATTTTTCTGTAGGTGTTTATGAATTTTAGGTTTTTGGTGCATTTTTAGCTGTTTTGTGCAAGGTTTTTGTTTTCGCTGGTTTTGTTTTTTTGTATATTTTGTAGTCTACATAAATATTCTATGTAAATTTATAAATATTTGTATGTATTCATGTTAATGTTTCTTCCGAAATACCTTTGCAGAGTTGTCAAAAATAATTTTATATTTTACGGACAATTCTATATCAGAAAGGGACGGACAATGTTTTAAGTAATTTAAATATAATATAATACGCATAAGATACCAACAATTTTTCTTAAGCTCTTTTATTCCTTGAGATCTTTTTTAATAGGGGAAAAGGACAGACGGTTAGTATGAAGTTTATTACACTTTTGAATCTTCTGGCTTGCAATTGCAATAATTTGACTTGTTCATCAATGTTAAAAGGATCTGTAAAGGTATTTGATCTTCAGTAAACCGAAGAAGCTTATATTTTCTGATCAATTCTGTTTTACATGTTGCAGTTACATAGTACACATAATTTCTGTTAATCTTGTTTAATATCCTGTCACATTTAGCTTTGTTTCGGTTCGAATACATTTGTATGCATATATATACATCTACATGTGATATTGTGGGCTTGTTAATTGAGATAATTGATATGATTGCGTTGATGAGTTGCGTTGACAAGTTTCTGGCCTGTGTACATTTATACGAATATATTTATGAATATGCTATTATTAAGCTGTATGTATAAATCAACCATTTGATGCATTGCAAATGCAGGAGCAACAAATTGTTGTGTTTCTACTTGTTTTCTATGTTAATTTTGCTCAATTAAAAGACACATTTGAATTGACGCATGACATATGTATGTTTGAACATGTATTTACAATGGAATCTGAAAGTTGAAACAATCCTTTGTATGTTAAAACTCCAAAAATAATCGTGAATGCAAATTTCGGTGGCTGTTTATAATTTTTTTTTGCTAAATAAGTTAAAATCAAACTTGAAAATGTTTGTTTAATGCGCGTGTATGACATGCTTAAATAGTTATAATAAATAAATAATGAATAATAATTTAAAAATAGCAACATTTGAATAATTACCTAGATTTACTTTTGTTTTTTTTTTTTTGTAACAATATAGCAAGTTCATTAAAATTGAAAATTATATTTTCACTATATAATGCACATCGTTTACATTCATTTATAATGTTGTAGTTGACAAATTAATGAGCTTTGGAACTCAATTCGATTTCAGATGACTTAGTAGCTTTCGTTTTTGTTTGTTTGTTGTTTTGTGATTAGTAATTGCATAAAGCCTAATTAAAACAAATAACTCTAAGTGTAATAGTCTAATATAGTATATGTAGATAGTATGCTCAATTAAATCGACAACTTGATCTGATTATATAGGAAAAGAAGCCTAGAGCACTCTTAAATTTACATGTGTTGCACCAAGAGATTTCAGTATAATTTTATCATTATTCAGTTTCATTCGTTCTAAAATTTTTTGTTTTAATGCAAGTTTATGTATCCATTTATGATAAGTTTAAGTATATAAGTAAGTATCAAAACTAACTCAGTATTTTAAGCTAGACCAAAGTTTAACTAATTCCATTTTATACATATTTGCATAATTCTTGTACTTATAACTTGCTTAATTTATATAGCTTATATATATATTTATGTAATTGTTGCGTATTTTTTAAATACAATTTCACTTAGTCTATAAACTTGTTGTTTTTTTTCGATTTGGTTTTTGATTCGTTAGCTGGCCAAGACTTAGGTCTGTTGTATTGAACTCAAGAATGCTGGATCCACAGAAGCCACCTTAGCAGTTAGAAAGGCGTGCATGCAAAATAGCAAACTTTGCAGCACCTGGCATTCTAATTCCTATAGATGTACGTGTGATGTTAAGGATAAAAGATATACAATATATTGATTTGGGTTAACTAAATAAGTTCAACACACTTGCCTTTGTTTCGATCGCACGCGTCTCGTTGTCCTGAAAATGTAGCTTCAACTTTGATTTGCCATCGTCGCTGGAGCCACGCAACTGTGAGAACTTATACAGCCAGACCATTGTTGAATCGGAGCCCTCTGTCAGTGAGAAACCCGCCTGCCAATCAAGTGTCAGTCCACCACTTTTGCCATGATGTGAAACGGCAAAAGTCTTGCGCTATATATGTACATAAGCAGTGAAAGATAGGACACACGATAACATATTAATATATACATATATATTTATTAACGTTGCATGTAAGTGGAATTATTATATTAACAGCAGACATTTATGACGGAGCGGTCTGTGCAGATTGATTGAAATTGACATTTAATATGTATTACGTATACGCGAGCTCAGGCAATGGGAATAACACTAATAGCTTGGCACACTTGGCAATCGCAATAGCCACAAAAGAACAACAACTGACACAATAGGTTCAATAATCCGCTTTTGTGTCTCTCTATGCATGCATGCTCGACTAAATGTTTCGAATTGCAAAAACGAATTCGTATCGATTCAAAGCATGGCCAAAATTCATCTTTCTTTTTTGTGTTGTGTTGTCCTGTGCGTCATTTCTGTCGGTCATTGGCTTTGCTGTGACTTTTTAACGGCTTACTAGCATTGTGCACATACATATGACTGTGTATGTGTGTCTTTAGTAAATATGTTTGAGTTAGCAAAACTTTTGCAGCATTAAACAATACAATCTACCGCAAACTTGTTGGCAGTGTTGGCATGTTTCTGCAGCGATTATCCAAAAACTTGAACTTAAAGTTTAAAAATCAATACGGGGTTCCTTCTATGATAAGTGAATTGGGTTGAATAAAAGGTCTTAATGGCCTTTCAATCGATTTATGCCTGTGGTCAGGCTACAAAATTGTGAAGATAAAGGAAAGTTATTAAAAAAGTGATATATTGTTTTGATAATAACCTTTCGATGCATGTATTTCTTCTTAAGTGCAAATAATGCATTGGTTTTGCATATCGATTATTATCGATAAATCTTAGCAGGACAAGCTTTGCCATTTCAAATACCCTGCATATCATATAAACGACGTCATTTCAAGGTGTAAAAAACAACCTGTTGCAATTTTACAAAATCTAAATCTTTTGGAATAAGTTCATATATTGATTTCCTTCTGAGGTCAGCGGCCATGAACTTTGATTCAAGTCTGGTATGCTGGGGGAATGTTTCGTATATGCATTTATATATATTGACAGGCAATTTGCTATCACGATACTCGTCGTTAGCATTGCGACCACCCGGGCCGAGCAGCCTAATTACAAACAAACATGCGAAATAATCAACAAGCCGTAGTTCGAGGAACTTACAAACAGATACATATGTAGTAATACTGTATGTGAATTTTGTGTGTATTTTAATCTGTGCAACTAAGGTCGGAAGGTCATGAGAGCAGCCGCAACTAATTTGTGTGTCTTATACTTACGCCCAATTTGATAACACTGGTCACTATGGCCGCATTCCAACTGTTCTCAATGCGCAGCAGCTCTTGGCGAGTTTCCACACTCAAATAACGCGGCTCGTGTCCGGAACTCTGCAACAAGAAGCAATGTTGTCGACTGTCCACAGTCTCCGATTCCTTGACAATGCGAAACATGGTCTGATATACTTTATAGACCACTAAGGCCTTGCTAATGCCAGCTACATTCAGCTGCAACGAGTTTAACAAATGCAAAAAGTAACTTTCAATGAGATTAACCAAAATAATAATATAATTTGAAAGTGCATTAAGTGCACTTTACATCATCATCATCATCATCATCATAGCTGTTGATAATAAGAGGGTAACTATGCACTCTGTCAGGTGGGTTAAGTGGAGTATAGTCAGGTGAAAAGGGGTTGCATGAATCATCGCCATAAGCCGTAGGCAACCAAGTTCCATTTGCCATGCAAAGACTGCTCATTAGAGCAAAAAGTACAATTTTTATTTTTCGCGGCGCTCATGTGTATGTGTTTGTGTTAGTTTGTGTGAGCTAAGGGGGTGGTTGTGTGGTGCATCTAACTCATGTTGGGTTAAATCTTGACACATAAAATTAGCGCGCATACTACATATATAGCGGCCGACTGCAGTTGCTTTGAACAACTTCGGGGCAAAATGAACACAGTGCCAGCTAACATAAAGCTGACTGCAAAATGCATTCATATCCAATTATGTACGTGCCTTAAATGGGGGTGGCAATTTTTTTAAGGATCAACTGTATATGTGTGTGAGTGTCAAAGTAGCTTTAAAAATGTATACCTCAGGTATCAGGGATGTGTATGAATTTTATGAAAAGCCTAATGGATGGGACTTCAAGGCCCAAGTACGTAAAAACATCCTTACAGGTATGTAAGAATAATAAGAAAAGAGGATATAAAATCAACTTCTTAAAATATTTAAAGAATCTTATCTGTATGTAAAAAAATACCTTGGTCAACGTTTAATACTTACTGGTGGCGCTTCGAATAGCATCACTTCAGTTCCCTTGAGCAGAAGAAATCTTGGCTTATAGCTTTGCCATGATATGTTGTTATTGATAACACCCTCGTTCACCCAGCCCATGTACTCAATGCGTTCACCAACAGCAAAATTGCGATTATAAAGCTTCATCTGTGTTTGAGAAGACATAAATATTGTATAAACAAACAAAAAAACAAATACTTCTTAAATATTACCTGCAGATGTGTTAGACCCACAACGTTATCCGTTATGAGTTTAAGCCACTGACTTAGTATCGCCAGTTCATCACAGTGTATGACCCCAGTGCTAAGGCCATTTAAGCCACGCACTTCAAACGCGTTTGGACGCAACTTGTCCGTGCCATAAATATAACGTGTAACATAGGCCATCATTAGCGGCACTACAAAAAGCGAACAAATGTAACAAAGCAGTTGTCAAGGTTTCTGCTTAGTATTTAGTACCTGCCACAACATCGGTCCAGCGTTTCTCTGGTTCGGAGCAAATTGACATTGGTCGACTGCAACTGCGTGATATGGTACCACTATTCACTGATGACTTGTATCCTTCGTCTGCCTTGAGTTCGGCACAAGTGACATCATTGTCAGAATCGGGCGTATCTTTTGTTACTGATGAAGCCGAATGAATCAAAATTGAATGAAGAATGATTGTTTTTAATGGAATATGTTATTCGTGTGTCGTGTCACATGTCTCAGGAGGTGCACTTACATTGCTTCTGCAGGAATGGTGTGGCGGCGCGATAATGTTTGACAGTGAGGACAACAATGTCGCCGGCATTGCGCAATATGTTGACAGCATCATCGTGCGGGCATGCTGTTATATATTCACCGTTTACCTTAATGATGGCATCACCGACAAACAGTTGCCCTGTAATATCAGCCGCTTGATCCTTGTAGATGCGCGATATTAATATGGGCAATTTATGTTCGGCGCCACCCTTTATGCTCAGTCCTAAGCCACCCTGTTTCTGTCGCGTTATTTGCACCATGCGCTCCTGTTTGAAGTGTTTTCATCTTATTGTCGAGCATTCGGAATGAGTAAACGACGTTGATTAACATACCTTGGATTCCATTGGGGGTCCATTTAGCTGTGAGCTTGTTGGCGTAACAATTTCCAACTTTTGCAAGGTCAACAATTCCATTGTTAAACTAAGTCTGAGTGGTTCTGGTCTACTTTTGCCATCGCTGACATGAACCATGCCCGAACGCACCTGTTGCTGTTTTTTTTTTTTTATATTAGAGGGGATGGTTGGCATAATGTGGATGATTAATGGCATCTGTAAGTACTTAGACTCTTCAAGTGCTTACCTTTAAATTTTGATCGAGTTTTTCCTCAATCGGCGTCGCCATTGTGTCCGAGAGCTTCATATTTTTGTTGTCATTTAAACAAATAGCCTACAAGTTGAGCGAACATTGATAATATTATATTATAATATGAAAGCGTATCCTGAATAACTTGTGAAAAGACTTGTCCTTGCGAATAGTTTTATTTGTAGTAAACTCTTCTTAAGCTCTTCCTCTTTTGTCATTCATTCTCCGCAAAACTTTTATGGAACAACAACAACAAGTTATAATTGCCATGGCGACAGTGCATAAAACAATTAAAACCAGCTGAAATATGATTGAAGACAAATTCTTTTGCAATTATTGAATTTTCAAAGTAAGTCCAGCTTAGCATTGCTTAAGATTTTAATTAGTTGCGACTGTCGACATGCAATTAATATTGCGACCCAGTTAACAGAAAGCGCAAATCGCGTTTTATGGACATGGTATGCTGCAGTAGATGCGATAAGTTGCATGTTTTATCTATGTGTATTGCCAGTGCTTAAAGTTTTTTGTTATAGATAAGGGCGTGGATTGATGATGTGCATTATGTAATCAGTATTTGTATGTAGTATTAAAAATGCGTTTAAATTAAACTACAACAAATGCAATTACAAAAGTATAATAAACCACCCCCAACATTTGGGTTATTTATGTTATTGTGTGATTTTATATTTAGAGATAAATTTCGATGTATATTTATAAAAGTGCATATGTTTTCAATAAAACTGAATATTTATGTGCGACCGGAAAACGTTATAAGTATTACAAATGACTGAAAGCAAACACAAAACACTTTGAAGTGCTCGCACTCTCTCGCTGCTTGGATGGATGCTTGGAGTGTGTCTGCAGCTGGCTGGATGAAATGAATAATACAACAACAACAAGAACAACAACAGCAGCAGCAATAACACAAGTGCAGACATAAATACATAAATATATATGCAAAGGTGTTGATATGTATGTGCACACAGCACTTTCACTACCCTCACACACACACCGACATACACAAAGACTACCACTCAGTCTTACTCATAATTGTATTCGTATTGAGCATAAAAACAGATCCCCTCAATCTATTTGAGTGCCTGTGTACCAAAGTGTTTCTGGGTAAAACAGGTGTTATTCGATACGTTCAAACACAAGTGAGAAATTAATGTTGAAATATGAATTGCTTATGCAATATGAAATCGGATTTTTGTTCACATTTTCTGTAAGCTGGTACCTCAATAAACAAAATGTGCATAACAATCGTAACCCGGACACCATAATCATGCTTGGCAACCGGGCTTTGAAAGAAAAAAAAACCAAATTAAATGACATAAAAATAATTATTTTTAGGATAATATTACAGCTTACTATTAAAAGCATCTAAGCTTAGGAAATATTATAATCTTGTTTGACTTTCTGCTGGATTTGGCTCAGTGTACTGGCCTTTGACATGCTGTCACTAACGCGCGGGTCAGAGATGCGCTACCAAAAACGCATAAATATTTCATTTGAGCTCATTCGCTGGCCTGCAAAAACTTGTAAAGTACCATCAAGATGATACAATTTATGCACTTACCACAGACACACCACACACACACACTCGCTCACACACATGCACGTGCGTGCCAATCTGAGAAGTTTAAGTTGTTGACCTGGGCTCTGGCAATGCGGCTATTGCGAGGGCTACCTTTGATTATGGCTATATTACGTGTAATTTGTCGTGTGTGTGCGGCGTGCGTGTCTCAAAACTCGTTACGTTAGCCAGCAGTACAAGAGGGTGGTGCAGGGTGGTTAGTCGCTCTCACTCTCTCTCTCTCTCTGAGTCTTATACCAAACAAGCTGCTCTCACTCAGTTGGAATATGCCGTTTGACAATCAGCTGTGCTGTGTTGGTTGGTTAAAAGAGCAACCAGGCAAAAGGAAAACTTTTGGGGCTGCTGCTGCTGCTGCTGGTGCTGCTCAACTGAAGTATTACTCGCACAAACACACAGACACATACGTATACTTGGGGTATTTATGTTCCTATTTAATTGTTATAGTATGCGCTAAAAATGCGACAAATGCACCAAGTTTCACAGCAATTCACATACAGCACAGCAATGAAAATTGTACACTTTTAATGCAATTGTTATTGATTGTGTCGCAAAAAGAAGTTATTGAATGCGAGAAATCATTCGCATTAATGTCATTTATATATTTTGTTGTTTTTCTTTTCATTTCTACTCTTTACACCAAACAATCATACTTGTGGAATTGGGTCACATTGTTGTAAACCGTTTTGATTTGATTGTTAAATCGTCACTGCACGGCTTTAAAACTTAAGTTGAATCGAATAAGTATGCTAACATTTTTAGTTTGCCACTGTTTTCCTCAGCTTTTCTTCCTCCTCTTTGCGCTTCACTTCTCTTTTTAGTTTGGTTTGTCTGCCATCCGCTTTGGCTGATAGCACAACGTTTTAAAAGGCTGTTCGCGAACGCACTGAAATTCAATTGTACGTGAAGTCAAATGCGTGCCAAGAGAGCAATTCAAGCACAAACTGTTTCTCTCTTTCGGTCGCTCTCGCTCGCTCACTCACACATAAACAAAACACAAACACATGTCTGGCCATGCACAACACAAGTGCCGGTGTTGCCATCGCGTTTGTATCATTTATTCGATGTTATATTTAAGTTATATAAAGTTTCTGTTGCATTGATTTCGATTATTGTTTAATCAACTTTTTTATAGCGTTTTATGCATTAAGAAAAATTAAGTTTTGCAACGTTCCGTATGCTTTACGTGCCTGTTCGATAAAAGTCCCGTTAAATATTGTTCTAAAAGCTTTGGTGCTTACAATTTTTGGGAAAGCTGTGTACTAAAGCTCTTGTACAGGACGCGTATAAGACTTTTGGTTCGATGAAAGCTAATGGAAAAAGCTTGAAAAGTTCTTGTCTTGATTTGTAGTTCCATATTTTGACGCATTACCAGAAAGGATAATTATTTAACTTGGGAAACTTGGGTCCATCGATAATTTATAGGTGTTTTCGCAATAAGTATTTAATCTTAAAAAATATATTTAAACTAGTTTTTTTTGTTAGAAAAATAGTTATGAAAGCCGTTTTTGTGACAAGGCTTAGTTCCTGTCACTAGTCCCCACATAAGTCCACAGATGGCGCTTTTGATTACCTTGATTAATCTCTGAATACTTCTACAAAGAGGAAAGTTGATACCCTTAGGATACTTATATACTGATTTATTGTGCTTGTCAATTAAACTATGTATACGCTAATATAAGTTTAGCTCGTTGATGAGCAAGTAATGAGAGCTCTATTTCTTATTGTTTTATGGGCATGTGGCAAAGTTAAATAAATGTTCGTTAAATGTTAATTAGAAGGTGAGCCGGCTTACCTCTGTGTCTGCTCATTAAAACTTTGGGATTTCGCACTTGTTATTGTTTTCTTTCTTATTACTTATTTTTTTGTTTGTTTTTGGGCCCAAACAAGGCAAGCATTTTCACTTATTTTGCACAACGGGCACAGGCACTTTGGGCCCAGTGATAAGCCAAGAATAAATAGCATTCGCAAACAATGGCGGCAAAGTTAATTAATGAGTTAGCAAAACTGAGAGAGAGAGTGAGACTGGCTCAAGTTTGGAAAGATTGAGCATCACAACAGATAGACATACATATTTACATGTGCATGCAGACAGGTCTGAAGCTCTGAAATTTCACATGGTACAAACAACAATTTGAACTTTTTAATAAACACTTTATTGATGGCAATTGACAATTATGCAAATCGGCCGAAAGGCAAAACAAAACTTGAAATGATCTCGTTTTTGCATTAACATTCGAGTGTATGCTCTGATTTTTGCGTATTAACATTTCTTGTTAGCATCTATCTTCGGGATATTTGTAAGCATTTGACGACACCCTCAAGCACAGGCAACAAAAACAAGCAGACAAAGTTGCAAACATACAAATACATATTTTGCTCGAGGACAGCAAATGTGCTAAAAGAGCGCAAGAAGTTCACACAACTACAACAACAACAACCAAGGATGACATTCAACTTAATAAACTCAGTGAAGGAGCAGAAATGGCAGCAGCAGCAGCAGCAACAGCAACAGCCAGGGGATAGCTGAAAAGTAGCCGAAGCAGCGACCGACAGGTGCATGGATCATTTCTAGCTTGTGTTCTTTGTGTTTGCGCCTTTGTCTTGAGGGGGAAAAGTGTTTTTTTTTGTTGCTTTTTTTTAAGGTTTAAGGCGTCGGCATTATTGACAAAAGTTTGGCGTCGTGTGTTTTTGTGAAATGGATGGCATAGTGGGCGGGCTTTTGGGGTAGGTAGGAAGTCGAGCTCAGGCGCAGCAGCACATTTTTGTTAGCTGATTGAAATTAGTTGAAGCATAAAAAAGTTTGTTTGCTAACAATTTTATACAAAAATATTTCGTTGCGAAAGTAAAATTATGACTGCTTTGCATATTTTTCGGTTACCAATGTAAAACTTTAGCCTTTCAACTTATTGGCAAATGTTGGAATTTATGGGCCTGCTGCCGGTTCCTGAGCCAATGTTGGTTTTATTTATGCCAGCAATGAGCTGTGGCTTAACAAGCCCAAACTCAGCTCACCAATTTCACAAAAATTTTGTTTCTTTGTCTTTTGGCTCCCCTCTCCCGCATTCACACACTCTACTATTCGAATTTTCCGGGTGGTTTGAGGTCTTTCTAATGGCATTAGCTAGCGTCTGTCTGTTGACTTTGTTTAGTTTGTTATTGACTTTGCAAATGCGACGCCTTTAAAACCAAAATGCACTCTCGCCCAAACCGCTCTAGTCTATGCTTCAATCTTTTCAGAGGTGTAACTCTCAGGCATCTAAATAAAATTACGTATACGCCACACACATAAACAAGCTGAAACTAAGGCGTCGTTCCGCAAATTGTAAGTGAATAATTATGTTATACTCTGTGGCCCCTAATGAACTTAAGAGCGCTCGCAGGCAGCCTAGATGTATCGTGCCCTGCTCTAGGTATATCTTGGCTTGAGTGTTTTTTATTTTCGGATTACCTAGTGGGAACAAAAATCGGGAGCACAAAAACAAAAGCAAAACATTTTTTAATTGCTCTGAAACTCATGATTTCAAATACTATTTCTACATCAAATGAAAATAGTTGAAATATTGAGGAAGCTGTGATTTCTTACCTTACTTTCTTGCGATAAAGTAATGAGTTTTTTTTAGAAACCCTATGAAGAGTTCTTACGCATCTATTTAGCTCACAATTCTAAAAGAACTCGTTCTTTATTATTGATATTCCCATGACAAACTTTCCTATAGGGTTTTTATTCAGTATTATAAATAAACTATATCCAGCAGCATTTTGGTGTTTACTACTCATTACTTTTACCCAGATGATGTAGTTTATTTATAGTAAGAATGTAATTGTATACGACGGACACGCTTCAATAATTTGATATGATAAATCAATTGAGTTAGCCCAAGTAACAAGGCGTATTGTGAATATGATTTTCAATTGGCTATTAAATGCTGGGGGCTGGGAGTTGGGCACTAAATATGTAAATTATATAAACGCTTTCATGTTTTGAGGGCAATGCAAGTAGCACCGCAAAAACACAAATGAATGTACATATTTTGATTGTGCAACCGCAATGCAGTCCCGCAGCACGTCCTCGGCTATCAAAATATTTGACCAAATACCCGGGATGCCCAAATATGTGTGAATTGTGCATGTTGTTGTAACGAGCAGGTGGTGTGGGTGCTGCTTGTTGTTGGCCAGACAACATAAATCACGTACAGAAGATACACTACACTCACATTTACATATGTGCGAAAAAGCCACATCATTGGCATTCATTTGCAAAATGTTTTTGTTAATTCTATGCGGCTTCGTCGTCTTTTTACCAGTTTTGCGCAAATTAAATAATAATTGCAAAACTGCACGTACAACATAGCCAACTGTTTACCTGGCTTCGATTTTAATAAAACAGCAAAACGCTGAGTTTGAGAGGAAAAAAAGTGAGAAAGTGCAAAGCGCCGGCAACAAATCAAACAAGCGACAAAAAGCAAGAACAAGCAGCTTAAGCTTGCTGCTGCCACAGCCCAAGCTAAAGGCTGAGTATCAAGTTGAAGCTTGCTGCCAGCCAACTGAATGCGTGTGGCAACAAAAACAGTAGCAGCAGCAGCACCAGCACACACACACATGCAATTTCTGGTGACGACGTTTTCTATTTTTTTCTTGTTTTTTTTTTTTGAATCCACGGCACGGAAAATGCATTCAATTTGGAGTGGAGCACGATTCGGGCGAATGCATAGCAATCAAAATGCGGTTAGTTGCGTGTGGCATCGGGCGGACAACAACAACAACAACAACAGTAACTGTGGCATGCGAAACAGAAACAACAACCGCGGTAAAAACAACACTGACAACACAATGAACAGCAACAACAACAAAAACAACAACAACAGTTGCAACTGCAAAAAAAAAAAAGAAATAACAATTGTCAACAATTTTAATTTTCATATACACGCCATGGGTAAAAAAAGCAACAGCAACAACACAAACATGGATAACATTCGCGTTATGACAATGCCAGCCAGGATCTAGTATATCCCCTTCTCACATACATATGCAAAAACACATACATCCAATCATACATATGGTAGTAGTTGCAAAAATACAAATGGTTTTCAGTCCGAAGAGAGAGAGAGAGAATTTGTGCCATGGTAATGGAAGTTTATGGGCTCATTGCTTGGTCCAGCCAACATCGTTGAACAATACCAAGGCCTACGTAACTATAACGTAACTCTCTCTCTCTTCCTCTCTCTCTCTGCAGGAATCTGGTGACAAATCTGTCCGTCTGATTCTGTACGGACTGTCGTTTGCCATGTCCGGTCCAGCTGACCGCATTATGCAGCTGAAGTTGAACGCAAATATTTTTGCGACTGATTTTGCACCGTTGCATTTTCCAATTGTATTCATTATCAACGCCGTAAAATTCCCCCCCTAGCAAAACGGAGATAATGTTCTCGCAATCGCGTATTATTGAAGATTAATTTTTGTGGCTAGGCTTGGCAGAGCAACCTAATCAACGGTTTAAATACCTCTTTTAATCAGTTTAAAATTTAGTTTTTGAACTAGTACAAATATTTTATTATATTTTAAATTAGTTTGAAGTTAAAAACGGTGAATATATATATATCACAAACATATTTTAAACACACCGGATTAAACGATTAAATATTATTTTTAACTTTTTCTATAATAATTTGTGCAATACCTGCAATAATAAGTATTAATTTAATCTAAAAATAATGCAAATTTTTGATTTTAAAATTTTATAAAAATATTTTTGCCGTTTCTGATAATAATTTTAAATGGCAATTAGAATCACAATCAAAAATATGCTTTGAACTCATAATCAATAATTATTAATAAAGTCGAAAACACTTTTTTTAAGTGCTTTAATATTAGCCGGAAATTTTTTTGGATATTTTATAAATATAATCAGTGTGGCTGCAAAAGTGACCAAATTTGCATTTATCTGACATTTATTAAAAATAAATAACACAATTTTAATATTTTAATGTTGTTTTTAATAAATGCCACTTTTGGGTGAAAATCAAATCTAATAAATATTTTGAGTATTTGGTCACACTGGCTTCTGCATATTAATCACATCCGCAAAAGCATCGCAATAATTGCATTTTGGCGGTTTCGTTTCATTTCTCGTTTTGAATCATTTCGTTTCGTATTTGCTTTTTGGCTCTTGGCTGCAACTGCGGTTTGTTAATTATGAATAATGAAAATTTGATGAGCACATTTTTGCTGCAGCACTTGATTTGCCGCTGCTGGTGCTTCTGTTGTTGTTTCTTTCTGGCCAGCAGCAATGTTCTTTATTGTCCATTTTATTGCTGTTCGGCCTGACCGCGTATTTAGTTAATATTTAAAATGCATGCATATTTGAGTGGCTCAACCAGAGTTTGTGTACTACATAAATTTATATGTTTTTTGGCTTTGTGTGTTTTCAAAGTTTTACTCTATTGAAGCGTTGACTGTTTCGTGTTTTGTATGTAGAAAAAATCAAATAAAATCACTTTATGGCACTTTGATTTATGCGCTTGCATTTTATGCTTGTTCAGATTTTAATATCCATGCACAAGCAAAATATAAAGTGGAATATTGCATCAGGCAACGTTTTGCTGCTAAGCGTATTAATTAATTTATAGAAAAAAAAAGAGCATAAATAAGTACATAAATCAATTATCAGTTTCAATAAGACGCTACAGGCAGCTAGCTAGCAAGGCTTTGGCACCGGGCAATTACTTTGCCTGAAAGCCCTGCAAGCGACAACGACGAGGACGAGGACGAGAACGAGAACGATAAAAACGGCAACATGGCGCTCAAAGTGCACAAAATGGCGGTAATTCACGCTTTGTTGCTGAGCGGCCATAACGAATGAATGAATGAGCCGCCACCGCAAAGGCAAAAAAAATAAACCCAAAGGCGAACCAAAAAGGATGCTCGCTAATAGAAGAAGCGCTGGCGACAAGGCTAAAGAACACCAACAGCAAATAGTGAATAGTGAACAAGGCGAAGAAAGTGTAAAACTTTTAAGTCGGGCATACTTCATTCAAAAGTGCTTAGAGAAAAGACTAAAAAAATCTTTGGGATTTTACTATAACTTATGAAGTATTAAAGGTGTTTAAAATATGTGATTTTTGTCAAGTTAAGCTATTAATTAATTTTAAACAACAGTTTGTTATATCTTATAAGTTCGAGAAAGAGTATACAACGCTGTCATGGACAGAAAAAAAGTGATGCAATGCAAGGCAGTTGGTTGAACTGTTCTGAATGTTGAGCAAAGAAACCAACTTCAGCTTTGTACGGCTTCATTTCCCGTGCCAGCTGCGCTGCTAAACTTTTTCCTTTAACGTTGCGCTTTTCTTTGGTCTTCCAAAGCGTGAATTGTTCATAAAGTGTGATTTTTTTTTGTGCTGCCAAGTGTGGGTGTCATCCGCCACCACCTTTACCATCTGGTCATCTGCCAAGGACTTGAGCAATGCCATTAATGATACACTTTCGTGTGCGCAATGCAATTACTATTTCGCATTTTCGCATTTGCACACAATTATTTATGAATGTAGTGTGTCCCTTTTAAGAACTAGTATCTCTCTTTTAGTGTTCATAAAATGATGATCAATTTATGAAGGAAGGAACAGTCTTAAATGCAATAAAAAACTTGCTAATCAAATCAAAAGTGAATGCTACAAGTTGCAAGGTAGTTGCAGCAAGAGCCAAAGACAAATTTTACTTGAGAACTTTTAGCAAGAGACAGAGAGAGAGTCAGGTCATTCAAGCATATTTGACAAATTCACTTAACATGCTTACGACCATAAATAATATTCGAGTGTATGTGTGTGTGTGTGTGTGTGTAAGGCATGTGAGTAATTTTGTTGCGCTTGACTTTGAGCAAGAGAAAAACCAACAGCAGAACTTGCTCAAAATGTTGAGTGCATGTTGCATTTTGAATGAGCCATGTGAAAGTTGATGAATAACCACAAATGCGAATTTGTGTGCTTGTGTGTTTGTGTGTTAACATTTACAGTTGCAAATGCTTTTGGAGTAGCATTTGATGAAGCGCCACATTTCAATTACACACACGGGCAGGGTGGCGGGGGCGGAGGCTAGCTGTATCTGAAAAGCAAATGGCAAACTTTCGACTGACGCATTTTGCGCTTAATTTCATTTTCCGTTTAAGTGCCGTTACAAATGGCAACCATAACACCCACCACCCACCCTCCACCAACCACCTGGTCAGCTTTTTTTCTTGTAACAATGGAGCAGTTGGTGAACATTCGAAGCATTTTTGTTTTGTTTTTGCCGTTGAGCAGTAAATTTCATTTTAAAAGCATTTCATTTACATTTTGTCCATTTGAAATTTGAGTTAACAACTTTTCTCAGGAGAACAGCTCACGTTGCACACCATTGCTTTGCCAGTCATTTTATTGTTTTGCCATTATTTCAGGTGAGTGTGTGTGTGTGTGAGTTTGGATTTTTATGGCTCAAACGTAGCGTGCCTCTTAGCCAACTGATCCGCTACCTTCTGCTTCCACTAATCCGTCGGTGTGTGTGTGTGTGTGTGTGAGCTGTTTTTAGTGCCCGAAAAATTTTAACGACGCGTCTTTTGGAATTTGCTTAAGGAATCTATAAGCGAAGTGAATGTGTTTGTGTTTGTGTTTGCTGCTGTTTCCCCTTACGATTTTTCACTTTGTCTGGGTTTTTCGTTTGTTGCCTGGATGCCCGTTGTTTGTTTTTATGCGCGACCGTTGGTTGAACGCTTCGCTGCTTTGATTTGCCCAGTTTCAGTTCCAGTTGCCGCCCGATCTCTCACTCTCTCGCTGATTTTGCCCTCTGCCCAGTGTCTTTTGGCATTGCCCTGACCCGGGTACCGCCCGTTTCCAATTCCCGACTACATGTAAGGAAAGGGACGCAGAGACGGAGACGCACTCGTGCGCTCTTCGGTCTACAAAGCAACAAATCGAGTTTGCGAATAAATGAAATTACTTTTCGGTCTAATGACCATCATCTGCTGATTTTATTAGATTTGTTTCCTTTGCTCTGTTTGTTTGCTACTTCAGCTTCGACGACTACTGCTGCTGCTGCTACTGTTCCTGCATCTGGGCTGTGTTCTTTTCTTGTCTTGTCTTGTGTGTGTGGCTGCAATGAGCCAATGTACGTGAATGGCGGTAACACTAAACCTGGCTAACTTTAAATGACTTTTGTGCCCAATCGCTGTAAGCAAAATGCTCGATAAGCCAACAGACAGCATTGCCTTCTGACTCTTCAATGGTTCAAGGGTCAAGCACAGTTGTTGACTGCATTTAGCATAATTTGTATTAAAATGTTGCAAGCAAATGACAATAGACAAAGACCCTTTAAAAACAACATAATCCAATAGGTAAGAAAAGACTTTACAGTTATTTCGTCTCAGGGTTCCGCTCTCAGTTGCCTTTGCTTACAGCGGCCCGTCAAGTGTACGACAAGCGGCAACCAAGAACGGTAAAAATTTGTCACTGTATGCTTGCGTGTGTTTCACTTCTTGCTGGGCTTGCTTGTCTAGAATTTTGATATTTTTCATATTTTGGTTAAAATTATTTCAATAAATGTATCCGATCAATTATAATAACAGGGTGATTTATTAACAAGGTGATCAATATAATATAGAATATACAGAATGCACTCACCGGTAGCAGCAACAACACAAATACAGTTCAATCTAAGTGTTCTCTCTTTCTCACTCTCTTTTTTCCACTCAGCACTCTCTCAAGAACAAAAAGCACACACTCACGCACAACAATAATTAAATGAGATGCATCTCATCTTTCTTTTCTATATACATATTTATGCATATTATTTTATTTTATTTTCACTGCACTTCACACACAAGAAAAAATATAACAAAAAAAGTTAAGCATTTAATACTATCTTCAATGCCTTTGCTTATTATGGAGATTTTCAGCGCGCTAAACGCAACAACAACACACTCGTGTGGGCTCGGTTATCCTCTCTCTTTCGTTTTTTTCGCGACCCGGCAAAGCAGCAACAAATTGGCGCGTTTGACAATTTTTCATTTGCCTAAGAGCACTTTGAAAAGCAAATACACGGCGAATCTACAATGTTATAAATACTTTGCGTATGTTCAGTGCGTTAAATAAACACAAATTGACTATTTATAAAGGACGTATCAATTTAATTTAATAAATAAACGGACGATATGCTTCCAGCGGTGTAAAGACGAGCAAAGTTCCAGGCTTACTGCTTTTGTGGGTAAAGTGGAACAAGAGAGCGATCACTCTCTGCAGTTCAGCAGGACAGTTCGTTTTATATCTCTATTCACGAAGATGATGAACATTCGTGTGCAGCAATAACTAAACAGGCAAGCATTTAACTATTGCCGGTGTTCTTGTTTTAAATCAGTGGCTGCGTTCAGGGCACTAAGCGCTTACAATACATGTTTAGTAATCGTTCGCTGAACGTTCTGCTTAGTAAGCTCTTATTAAACATGTTTTACTCCAATTTTGTTGCGAGGATACTGATGTTAGTGAGGTTGTCATGGGGTTGAAAGATGAGTTTCACTAATTTTAACATATCGATAATGATAATCAGGTGATTAACAAAGCAAACGCGTTCACAAGTTCTCAGCGATAAGCACTAAGCGCTTAGTAAGCAGTTTTGTAACCGCTTAGTTCCCTGAACGCACAAAGTGATGGTCACACACACCTATTGTCGTACCTTTCACAAGCATACAAGTACAATTTGCGAGCGCTGCAGCGAAAAAAAAACGAAGTGTGATCAGAACACCGGCAATAGTCAAATATGTTGTTGTTGCTGCACACGAATGTTCATCAACTTCGCGAATAGAGATGTAAAAGAACTGTGCTGCTCTTACTGCAGAGAGCGATCGTTACCTTCCAGCAGTCTTCAAACTGCACTTGTTTCACTTTATCCAAAAGCAGTAAGCCTGGAACTTTGCTCGTCTTTACACCGCTGGAAGCATATCGTCCGTTTATATATTAAATTAAATTGATACGTCCTTTATAAATAGTCAATTTGTGTTTATTTAACGCACTAAACATAAGCAAAGTATTTATAACACAGTAGATTCGCCGTGTATTTGCTTTTTAATGTGTTTTTAGGCAAATTAAAAATTGGCAAACGCGCGCCAATTTGTTGCTGCTTTGCCGGGTCGCGAAAAAACGAAAGAGAGAGGATAACCGAGCCCACACGAGTGTGTTGTTGTTGCGTTTAGCGCGCTGAAAATCTCCATAATAAGCAAAGGCATTGAAGATAGTATTAAATGCTTAACTTTTTTTGTTATTTTTTTCTTGTGTGTGAAGTGCAGTGAAAATAAAATCAAATAATATGCATACATATGTATATAGAAAAGAAAGATGAGATGCATCTCATATAATAATTGTTGTGCGTGAGTGTGTGCTTTTTGTTTTTGAGAGAGTGCTGAGTGGAAAAAAGAGAGTGAGAAAGAGAGAACACTTGCATTGAACTGTATTTATGTTGTTGCTGCTACCGGTGAGTGCATTCTGTATATTCTATATATTATTGATCACCTTGTTAATAAATCACCCTGTTATTATAATTGATCGGATACATTTATTGAAATAATTTTAACCAAAATATGAAAAATATCAAAACTCTAGACAAGCAAGCCCAGCAAAAAGTGAAACACACGCAAGTATACAGTGACAAATTTTTACCGTTCTTGTTTGCCGCTGACCTGCCGCTTGTCGTACACTTGACGGGCCGCTGTGTGCAAAGGCAACTGAAACAAAAACGGCTGCACATGCTATCCGCTATCGCGCTCCCTCTCACTTATGGCTTACTGCTTTTGTTATTCTGTATACCATTTGAAATATTTCTGAAGCGAACCCTTGAGACAAAGATTTTCTTACCAATTGCATTATCTTCTTATTAAAGGGTATTTGCAATAGCTAAAAGCTGAACCCCTGACAAATATAGCAAAAACAAATTTGAAGATCAAGACTTTGACAAATTTTCCCTATGATTAAAGACGAAAAGTATTTTTTTATTAGTATTCTTCTGCTTGTTTGATTAAAGTTCTAAAAGTTTGAACAGCAACTAACAATTTGAGAGCAAACGCATTAAAGCCACAACACAATGGATACAAAGACTCCTTGTCGACAGCCTGTGCTTTTCTTATATTTATATTTTGGCTTCGAATTTGTTTGCTAATGTGGCAGAAACTCCTGCTGCTTGAGTCGCACCACACTTTCCCCACCCCCTGCCAGTTTCACCTGTTGTGCTTGTTGCCGTTTTCCGCCTCTCTGACATTTCATTTTTTTTATGAAACATCTTATTTTTCTAATTTGCAACAGCAGGTGTCGCCATTTTGTGCCATTTTGTTTATAACTCACACACAGAGTCTCTGACATTGGCAATATCAACAAGAGAAAGAGAGAGAGAGTGAGAGACGAGAGCTCTGGCAAAGCTGGGATGCCTCTTGCCTTTTTCCCTCCTCCTATCTACACGATTTCGATGCTCTGGCAATTTTCATGTTGTTTAATAACGCGCTGTTGTTGTTGTTGTTGCTGCTCGGGTGTAAATTCAGTTTACTGTAAAATTTAATAGAAAGAAATTTTTTTCCACAACTGGCGCATATGACTTTATATAGCTGTGTGTGTGTGTGCGTGAGTGCGTGTGTGTATTTTTCGTGCAAATTGGCGTCCTTTGTTTATAGTGTTTCACATGTTTGCATATAAAGTGAAAATTCTTGTTAAGCGTGCTGTAAAAATGCTTTTAATAAGCTCAACGCACAATCAGACACCTTGTTGATATTGTTATTGCACCACCCCACCCCACCCCACCACCGAACAGCTACATCTAGAAGATTTTGGCTTGCCCCTGGCTGACTTTATTAATTCATAAAAATTGCGTCGACAGGTGTCGCCCCAACGATTTGCTGTATGCTTGAGCGTTACATTTATGCCCGCAGCACATGTTAAAAAAAAAAAATATTGAAACCAAAGAAAATTGAGAATTTTCGTTACAACATATACTAAGTAGCACGTGACAAACGTAAAACAATAGCAACCAAACACAAGTCAAGCAACAAACTTCGACTAAAACTCACACTCAAACCTCTATATGCAATAATTCGTTATCTCTGGGGCGTATCAAAATCACGCTTGATTAACTTTTTCAAGTCATTTAACAAATAAGCAATAAAATCAGTACATTTCTCTCCTTTGGCATTCAACCCGTAACAGAAACAGAAACAGAAGCAGCATCAGCATCGGCCCCAAAGCAGCCGTTTATGCCGCCTTGAGTCAATTGCCGTTACGATTTTTAGCCAATTGTGTGAGTAGCGCGTAAGAAACGTTTTTGTTTTGTTTTTTTAATTTGCCTTCATTTGATGGCCTTATGCACAACCAAATGGCCAATAAAAACCTTAAGCACACACAAAGACATTTAGAATAAGTGGCTGTATAAATGTTATTAAATATTAAATAAGTTCCATAGGTTGGACTTGTTTCAAGAAATAATATGCTAGCTAGTAAGTAGATTACAATAGAATGAAAAATTCGCGGAACTTGTGGAATTTCATTCAACAACGAATTAATTTTATTTATTTTAACCAAAGGATATTGAAAGACTTAATTCTACATAATTTCCTCAATGTTTACCACAAAATATATTTATTCGTGCAACAAACTTACACTTTCTACGTACTTGTGATCAAATAAATGGAAATTCAAATAGTTTTAGCTAGCAATATTTAATCTTGATTAGTTTAGCGGTCAATAACTAACAAATTGAGTTGTCTAACTAAAACCAAGAGCAACAATCGAGTTGAAAACATAAATTTGTGGCATCAAATAGAACAGAAAACTGTTTGCTCTGCTACAAATCTACATAATTGGATACATATGTTGAATGTGTCTGTATTTGTGTCTGTGATATGTTCTTGCCAAAGCACTAAATTAAATACACAGTAAGGCCGTAAGGATAAACGTAAGTCAGGTCCTTTAGTTTGTATAAGTGTGTGGGTGTGTGTCTTCGTGTGTATGTATGTGTTGCGGCTAATGGCCAAATGGAATTTTCGTAAATTAGCATTAATTAATCAATGTTGCAAATGAATTTGTTAGCCAGATTTGTCAAAGGTGTGCAACACAAGCCAAAGTCATTAAATAAATAAAACCTTGTGTTGGCTTAATTGTGTTTGTGTTGGTTTTGTTCCGTTTGGGCCCTTTTAGTATGTAATCAAGCAATTGGTGATTTGACATTTGAAAGCGAGCTTAAATTTGATTGCGCACAAATGCTTCGATGCCACAGGCCACACACACACACACTTAAACACCATGCTCAGACTCGCACACACAGAATTTTGGTGGCAACGACAACGTCTTAGGCGTGTTGCGTTTACAGCTGCTCCATTTGGGCTTTGTGTAAACCTATTGGCAGCTACTGCCAGCTGCTTGCAGTCAAATACAGTTCACCCAAAATCTGCATTCGCAAATAATAGCTGTAGCACAAGCAACACGAAATTCTGTTTGTCGTTGGGCAAATTAAATATTGAGGCAGGCGGCCATGTGGCATTTTCGGTTTGCTTGTGCCGCCTCCGACTGTTATTAGGCACTAATGTAATGTGCATGGCTGCATGGAGGCACGGAGACGTTGAACGTATATGCGTTTACCTCTAAAGGCATCTCATATTGGTAGCTAAACGCAAATGCAATAACAAAAAGGAAGACAAATTTGTTCGTAAATAATAATACCAGCTAACATCAAAGACTAAATCATTGACAAAAACAATTTCAAAACTGATTGACTGGCTGGCTTTGGCAGCTTTTCCAACATGATGAGCTCACTGTTAAGGTAAGCTAAGCAGTCAAACACACACACGCACACGCACGCACACGCGCATAGGCAGATCAAGCACAGCTTAAGACACTCAATCAAATGTGAAAATCAATTGCTGCCACACTCTAATCAGACAACATTTATATGGCTACAGCGTCAAATCAAAAATAGAAATAGAGCTGTCAAGTCGTGCTCCTTGCAAAGCACAAACACAACACACACACACACACTAATATGAGCGCAAATATGTACGTATGTGTGAGTATGCATACACGTTAACATTTTGCATAGCATACTTTTGCGCGCCGCCGTCAGCATATTTGAAAAGGTAAACGTTTATGGCCGTAAATTCGATTTGCGCTTCAATCAACACCTGCACACATCTTTTACTTTATCTTTGGCTCAACAAAATTGTCTGTTGCGTAATTGAAAATGACAGCAGCGACTGGCAAGACAGCCAGACAGCTTGACAAGCGCTAAAAAAATCACACAAATAATCATTGAATGATAAATAATACGGCTTTACTCTTAAGCTGAAGGTGTAAATAAACATATACCAGACATATAAACAAAACAAAATAAAAAAATCATTTTTTTAATCAATAACATTAATTTTGATTGCTATTTGATTGATTTTAAGTTATGAATTGAGTGTGAATAAAAAACATTTATAATATAGAAATGTTTCTGCATAATTTTTTATTGCTGTTAAGGCATATGCATTTAGCTGTTATGTATTTTGACCAATACAGCAATAAATTGATTGATAAATTGATTAAATAAAGCTTACACCAAGTACAGTGTTGAATATTTTAAGTGTGCAACAATTTCGTACATTTATTACAATTATTACATTATTTGGTTTTTTAAGACTGTGAACAAGCCATTTGGTACAAGAACTGAATAACAGTACGAGTGGGACGACCAGTCATAGATTCTCTTAGCAAATACGGACGGGGATTAACACGAGTCAACATTCCAGTGCCGCGAATATCCAAATGCGCCCAATCCAGACAAGGCACCAACGTATGCAGTATCGCTGCAGCTAGGCAAGAGGAGGCGGGACCACGTCCGTTGTTTGATATATCGTAGGTGGGATTTCTAGTGACGATCTGCTTGAAGTAACGGAAGAGAGGCATGCGCCAAACACGATCACCAGTGACGCCGCCCGCCTTGCGGAACTGCTTGGCCAAATACGTAGAGTTGCTCCAAAGACCGGTTGCACTGCCACCAAGTCCATAGCTGACACCCTTGGCAACACTGCCAATGCTGACGATCATCTTGGGCTTAAAGTTTGCCTGGGCATAGAGCAGTGGATCAGCCATCATCACAACGGGTGCCTTGCCCACATCCTTAATGCCCATTGTGACGCCATTAAGCAATGTGACAACATCTCCGCACTTGACAGCCATACCCGAAGGCATATGCTCGCACAGCGGCAACACTGCCGTGATATTAACGGGCAGGGATAATGCGGCAGCAGCACGTAGTACACCCACACATAGAGCGGCACCAGACATTGCACCGCGATATTTATGCATGCCAGCCTTGGGCTTTAAGCAGAGTCCACCGCTGTGGAAGGTCAAACCTTGACCCAGCAGCAGCACAGATTTGTCTTCGGGTGAGGTGCCACAATAGGTGCACTCGAGCATGAGTGGTGGCTCACACGAACCCTTGGCGATCATTAGAAAAGAGTTCAGGCTCATGTCCTCAATCCAGTCCATGGAACGCACCTCAACAGAGACACCGCAGGGACACAAAGCATCAACGGTGGCCTGTGCAAAGATGGAGGGTGTCATCTGATTGGCTGGCGTATCAGAGAGACGCCGGGCCAGATTCTGTGATTCCGCCTTGAACAGTCCACGCACCCAGGCATCATTATCACCCTTGCCATACAGCTGCAGCTTGGGCGTCCTTATGCGATTCTTTTTCATTTTGTTGATATTGTAGCGCCAAACGGCCAAGCCGGCACCCTCAGCCGCTTGCTCCGGAAAGTCCATGCCATCGACATGCACCTCACCAATGCCCTGTAACTGCAGCGCGCGTGCTCCCACGCCGGCTGCAATGCGTACATTCTCCATGCCCTCGTCCAGCTCCTCGGCCTCATTGAAGCCCGCGTCGGCAATACCCATGCCAACAACAGCCACTGCCTGGTAATCACCTTCGAGACCATTGAAGAGCAATCCTTTGCCCGGTTGCCCATTCATGCCGCGTTCCTTGATCAGGCTAATTAGATTGCCGCCAACAGCATCGTCCAGCAATTGGCCATTCTCCGATGTCTTGACCGGCTTCTCGCCCTCCTGTTGGTAAATACCAATGACAACTCCTTTAGGACTATCGCATTTGGTGGAGTAGAAGTTATGGAGCTGCTGAACTCGAAGGAGACGACGCGCCGATCTTAACACACGAAACTGTCGATAAGCTGGCATATTTCTTCTTTTTTTTTGTTTACAAAAATTTAACGTCTATTTACAAAATGGCGGAAAAATACACAAAATTTTAATAGCACAAGAATTTAGTTCATCTAAACAAACAACGCAAACAAATTTTTTTTTTGAAAAAATCTAGATGAAAAGATTCTGTTTGCTCAGTAAGACAAGCAACATGAAAATAATAAGTTTCCTTATAATATTATACGATTCATAGCTTAAGTGACAGCTTAAACTAAGCACATACATAGGTGTCTATGTATGTTAAATGCAAGCTTTAAAGTGAGCTTTTGCACATGCACGGCAACTAATCTGCTGTAGCTGATTATTTTCAATCCAACACAAGTGCGAAATATAGTTGGAGAAATTATCATTAAAATTTTATGTTAATATCTGCATGGCCATAAACAAGTTTATTGCACTTAGTACTTGTACTTATGAGCCAGCCAGCTGCATTGCTTTTTTATATCCGTTTTGTCGGCTTTAAGCCGCTTAGCCAACATTTTAAAAACAACGGACACTTAATATGCAGACTGCAAAGCAGTGGCAACAAATACAAATAAAAAAATAATATTTAATTCCATATGAATTTTAATTTGTCGCCGCAATGCGCCGGAAGTTGTTGGCCAAGTGCACAGGCACCATACCAACAACAACAACAACAACAACGGGAATAACAATAGGTGCACATAATTAATTTTCCAAGCCAGTGAATCATGGATAATTGGGCTTAATTTTTTTTGTTGGTGCGAAAAAATGGTCTTAAATATCGCAAACAAGAAATGTGCATGAAACCAGTAAGAAAGATTTATCAAGAGATAAAGATACGTGAGAGAAAAAGAGAGAGAGAGAGAGAGAAAGAGAGAGAGGGGGATCCTGGATCCTACCATATCCAAGTCGTTTTGCGATTTTCCAACTTTCGCGACAACGGAACCGATTTTTAATCGGGGAAAACTGTGAACTTTTTAACATTACTTTACTTTATTCAATACTTTAAAGCTTAAGATTATGTTCACAGTTATCCATTGATGCGGTCAACCAATATAAATTGATATTAATTTGATATGTTTAATTGAATAATGTTGAACTTTTAATTAATTAAACTTTTACAAACCATTGAAGCTATCTAAATAGCACAACACTTTAAGGTTTTAAACAATTGCCAGTAAGCCAGAGTAAATAAATTGTTAAGAATTCGCTATTTAAAATTTGCAAACCAAAGTTTTGTTGCTTATTCAAATATAAAACTGTAGTTTTAATTATGCTTATCTCGCTGGCCTTGTACAAATAAATATTAATACGATTTATATTTGTCAAGGAGCAGCAAGCTTAAATTCAATTTGAGTTCTGCAAAGTGTGGACTTATCTTGTGCATAATGTTTGCCAAATGGCAAAGCTGACCAAGGCTTGGGCACAAAACTGGCCAGTGCACTGGCAACTGCCACAAGCACACAAATGTTCAAATGGAAATACGAAATTTGTCTTGTTTGAAAGGGAGAAAACACTAGACTAGATAGGGTGTGCAAAATTAACCCAATAATCCAGCAGTGCAGCAGCTGAAATGCCCTGTAACCAAATTTCAAAATTTTGTTATTTCTCACCTTTCCGCTTGACCTGTTCGTTTGATAACACAGATACAAACACACACAGACCAAGAGCAAGGCAAAAGGACACGGACCAAAAGCAGCAAATATCTAGCAAATTAATGCCCTACAGCTACAGCACACACACACACACACACAAACACACACATGCACAGAGAGTGTGCAAATGCAAACAAAGACAAAAGGGACAAGTGAGAGACAGATACGGCTTTGGCTAGAATACTAGTGGCTTAGCTTTTAGCCGGACAGTTTTGGCAATGTGTGCAACACTCATAAATGTCGCTCGCCTTAGTTGTTGTTGCATGATGATAAAATATTTGCCCAAGTTGAATAGTTCAAAGTATTTCATTTTAAATTAACATTTGTCTTTGCGCACTCAGCTGGAATTAAGCAATGTGGTCGCCGATAAGCTCGTTTCAAGCGATTTGCCCTCAATGCCGCAATCTTTGCTCGGCACTATTCATATGCAAAAGGATTTTGCAGAAGGTTTCACATTAATATTATTTACAGCCATGGACATTATGGTATCTTAATGTGTTATAGCAAAATTAATAAATTTTCTTCAATACTTTATATGCCTTTACTTTAAGTACACCTTCACCACGTAGCGTGCGTTTTGCCATAAATTAAAGCGTAAGCCATAATTTAGCTAGCTCGTGTGAAAAACTTTTGGCAATGCACTTTGTCTAGCTTGAGTTAACACGCTCGTATACAGCAACGCCCATCTCTCCTGCCCCATCTGACCCCTGACCTGTGACTTCTCTGTGTGCGATGCTCACGCTTGAACACATTTTGGAGTCGGGCCTTGGATAGGATGCTGCAGCTGTGCGAGAGAACGCAGTTCAGTACAGTGCTATTAAGCGGCTTACAAGTAAAATGCTCCCAGATTTTAATTGTCTGCACGGCAGCAGTACGAATTACAACAACAACAACAACGCCAACATTGCACATAGCACACACAGCGAGGCCACGTTGCGTATGCGCAATGTGACACAGAGTGTGCCTAAAGGCTTATATACGAGTGATGTGTGTGTGTGTTCCTCTTAAGTAAATTTCAGTGTAGTGCATGTGGGGCACAGGCAAACACTTACGGTCTGTTGCGCATCAGTTGCTTGTCATGGTTTAGCAGCCAACCAAGAATCCTGCGGCTGTCCTATTAATTAGACTTGATGTAAGAGTAGACAAAAAACAAAACAAAAAACCAAAATTATTAATAAGTTTATTGTAGGTAGGGTCTGCAAGGAATGCATGCCACATATAGTATATATCGCCTAACAAGCATCAAAATGTTGATTTTGAAAGTTCGACAACACGGCTATTTAACATGTTCAAGGAATTCAATAGCTTTATATAACCTTATTAAGCTGCTGATCCCCAAATGAATATTATTTTCACGTTTTTTTTTTTTGTCACTTTCGTGCCGTGTGACAAACTTGAAATTGTTTTTTAATGAAATTTTCCGTATAATCGAAATAACAAAAAAGAAAAAGAAAAACAACAACACAAAAAGATTAACTGCTTGGGGGGCTCTAAAAATGTACAATTTGGATATTCAACGTGGGAAAAACGGTTGAAAGCGCTGGACAACAATGAAATAATGAGCACCAAATTACACAAAGCGTGGAAAAATGGCCGCGAGCACCATTAACTGGGTCCCATCCCGCGTGGATGTTGCCCAAATGAATTCTAAAAGCTTTTGCGCCAAAGTGTTGACAACCATTTTGGTAATATTCTTGGGCAGGCAGGCCAGGCCAGGCACTGTGCCATGCCTGGCACCCTGCCGAGGCCAAAAGGATGCTAAAACAATTACAACGACTGGCAGCAACGACGCAACAGCAGCAACAAGGACAATGACAGGCGCAGATTCCAACAAAATTTATTTGCTCTGCGATAATTTTAAAGAACAAAGAAACGAACATTTTCATAGCAATTGCCACGCAAACTGGCAAAGTGGGAATTTCTTGCATGGCAGTAATATCTTCCCATTTCCTTTAGTATTTATTTCGCTCAGCCCGAAAGGTGACCTTTGTGTAAGCCAAATATTGCTCTAAGCTTTAATTAGCTCTGCAAAAGACGCTAGGTTAAGCGCTTTATTAATACACTTGCATTTATTTTAACACACAAACATAAATTGCTGCAGCATTCTAAAATTTTAATCAAAAACCGAGCTTCTTTGAGTGCAAAAACTAAATGAAAATGGGCTAAGACAAAAAAACAAAAATATTGCTCTTGACCT
Source organism: Scaptomyza flava (assembly GCA_030179655.1). NCBI lineage: Eukaryota > Metazoa > Arthropoda > Insecta > Diptera > Drosophilidae > Scaptomyza > Scaptomyza flava. The sequence continues at coordinate 83,709,094 of JARNME010000404.1, read as the reverse complement.
AGTTATTCGAGCATGTTCAGTTCATATTAAAAAACAAATATCAAAATACAACATTTGTATTTTGTTTCTGCTTCGAGTTGTTGTTGGTGTGAAATTTCCGGTAGCAAATTATTCAAGCATTTTCAGCACATTGCGTAAAAATTGTGTTTTCATTGCACTTCCATTTGCTTTTTTTTACAGACTGATTTAATTTTTCTTTGCCCAACTTTTCTAATTCCTTTGTGACTGTTATTTGCGACTTAACTTTTTTTCCCTCTTACTCGGTTCATCTCTTTTTTATTTCTTTATAATGCGACTGTTGCTTTTTTATGCTGTGTAAGTGTTGTGAAGTTAAAATTCAGGGGTGTTTTGGGGTGTGTTTATGATAATAATTTGTAAAAAAAAAGGTGGGACGACAGTTTCCGACTTGAAGTGTGAAACAGGGATCAAAGTTGGTAATTATGAGAACGGAAGTCGGCGTAGAAAAAGTTGTTTGATGATGAATATGTAATGAAACCATATATACTCTATTAGCTAGGTACAGAGTATACGTTTTAATGAATTTAATGAAACATTATGATTATTATTTCGTAATCAAAAAGGTTTTTTACTTTATAGATAATTTTTTATTAAAATTTAATTTCTATTTTACAACTAAACGCTTAGAAACTAAAATGTTGTCGTTTTAACTTAAGTACAGATAGAGAAGTATGCTAAAAATTCATATTTTTTGCTTATTATGCATGTCTTGGCAAGTAAAAGGAAACACATTCAAAAATCAAATACAGAAAACACAACAAACAAATGTTTAACATTGAAATTGAAGTAAAATTTGCAAATTATTTACTTGATTTGATTATTATATTATGTTGCATTTAATCTATGGACCGATTTGATATTAATTGTATATTATGTCAATTATATGTATAATTCAGCTTAAATGTTCGTGTGTCTTCTGCTCTTTATACGAGTATATTGCTTATGAAATGTTTGTCTAGTTTAGAGTTAGTTAAATAGCAGTTTCGAATATTTATAGTTTTATATGCATTTATGAATGTGCGCAGATTCAATGCGGCAGCTGTTTATTCACTCTGTGTGAATATCGAATTTTTGTTTAATTGTTTTGTGTGAATATCGCTTAAATAGACAATTCATAAATTTATCAAAACTTAACATCACATTGCTTCTCCAATTACATGTATAGATTTTTGTTTAATCGATGCTTTTATGTAAACATTTTATTTGATATTATTAAGAGTTAAAATGCATGAAATGTGTTCTGTTTTTTGTTTGCTTATGTACTTGTAATACTTTTGTTTGTTCTTTTTACTTTTTTTAATAGTTGGATATTTGATAGAATTACATATTAACATTATTAAACGATGCGTCACTTTAAGTTGCAGTAAGTATGCTTAATTATGTAATTATTTTTTTTATATTTAAATGTTTTATAATAACGATATGAAGTGATTTTGTTTCAATTGAATTGTTTGCGATGCGAGCGGCAGTTTTTTTTTATATTTATTTGTAATTGTTTGTAGCTAGCTATTTGAAATGGTCTGTGCGGATTTACTTTGACGACAAATTGTTAGTTTTTAAATAAACTTTAATTAGTGTGTGAATAAATGCACTGTACTGGAAGTGGATCACTATACATATGTACGTAGATATTCATATATAAATGCAGTTTATCTAGGAGAGTTTTCAATACGATTATGTTGTTGTTGATGATGCTGCTTAAATCTATCAGTTTAGCGCCAATGGATTTGATTTAGCTATGCGCCAACTTAAGATAAAAAAGTTATAGGCGATCTATTGATTTGATTTGAGTTTTAAATGCTGGGAACTTCTTTTCGTCTTCAGTAGAAACGTTTAATGGACATGGATGTTTGTGGCATGGTAACCGTATAGCCATTGTCGTCGTATCAAACATTATTCTTGCGAAAAATATCATTGGGGTGCTGATTGCTGCTGAAGTTCTGGCGTGTCGAGCATTGCTGTAACGAAAATTTGTAGAATTTGTAAATGACGAAATATATTGTATCAAATGCGTGTTAGGTGTTGAGTATTCTGAACATATTATGTTTCTCGGGCATATGACAGCCAGTCAAATAAATGATTGCATTTTAATTGCTTGTTCCGGTCGCGCTTAGCGTCCTGGCATACACAACAACAAGAACCACCTCCAACATTACCATGTAGGCAATTATCAGGCACATCGAACCTTATTGAGAGACACCGGCGCCACCGCTGATTGAAACCGCTGAACCTCTAAGCCACATTGGTGTGATGTGGGTTGGGTGCTGGCCACTGCTGCCCGGTGTTTGGATAATGACAGTTTAACTACTTTACACTGTTTGTGATTTGACCGAGCGAACGAGCGAGCGACCATTTGTCTGTCCGTTTCTCTGTCTGTGTGGTGTCAGTTAGCCAGCAGGCTATTAAAATAATTGCCAGGCAAATCATTTATTATGGCATGTGTCTGCCCCCAGGAGCGATTCGCGTCTCCCTGTGTGTGTGTGTGCGTTGCGCTCATTAGCGCCAGCAGCGGGTGATAATTTTAATTTGTATAATAACTTACCGCTTGCTTCTTTTCCCAGGACTTCATGGCAGTTTTATATTTCTCGAATTCGTGACACCAATCCGAATAGATTTTCTGATAGTCATTGCTTTTGTTTGGTGGCGTGCATCTACAATGAAAGTGGGTAAAAAAGCAAAAAGGAAACCATTTGTAATTAGCAGTCAATTGAGGGTTAAAGTAATCATTTTATGTTTTAGTTTAGGACCAGAACACACACCTGTGAGCATCGACGGTAATGTTATAGCTGCACAAAAGTGAGCCACCCAAATGACAATCGTAACGTCCGCCATCGGCTTCATTCACCGAAACCACAACCAAGCCGCGTTCCGTGGTCTCAATGTATTTGGTTGGACTGTATTTGATTTCATAGCTAAAATTTTAGAATCATTTACGTACTTAGATGTTGTTAATACTTCAATTAGAGTTAAGAGCTTACCGTCCCCTATCCTTGGAGTGATGAAACCAGGTCACCTGTTCATTTTTCAGCACCTCGGGTATCTTAACAAAACAGCCCAAATGCACACTCTGTCCGTAGGTAACAACGATTTTCTTCTTTAGCACACTCGAGTCACAGATGTCGCTTGTCTCATTGGCCACATCCTGTAATAGAGCACACGTTTAGACTTAGGCTTTAGAAAATGAATGCCACTCACACTTACTTGCAAAAGATCCAATTCATATGGTCGGCACGTGTTTGCCTCCTTGTCCCAGCCACAGTAGGGATCACGCACACAACGGAAGCAATTGTCATAACGACGATTGCACATGGCCAAATCGATTTGCTTGATACGATGATCGGTGCCCACATACAGTGACTTACGTGTCTGACTTATTTCCAGCACCTGAATGGCCTCATTCGGTGCCACCTCAAAAATGTCCAACAGCTTCGATAGCGACTCACCATTCCGATAATATTGAACAATTTTGTAGATGCGTCCCAGATTGGTGCCCACATAATACACCGTATATTCCTGGTTCAATATGTCGATTTTGATTCTATCAAAAGATATCAAAAATAATAATTAAAATCCATTAATTTCGTTTCACTTTAAAATGTGCACTGAATATATTGAGATTTAAATATGTGTATATTTCGATGGCTTATTGCCGTCATGGAAATTAAATGCTTATTTAATATGATAAATGGCCGGAATATTAACGAATTAAATAGTCGCATCTGTTGTATTATTTTTTCCGAAAGCTTGTAACACCTGAGAGTGTTATTGTTACTGTTGTTGTTGTTGTTGCAATGTGTTGTAAATGAAGGTATTAAAATTCGTCACATGATTTCGACATTTTCACGCAGTCGCCGGGCCCGGCAATTAATGCATTTATAGAAATTCATTGCGAATAAAATATTACACAACTATTTTTTTGTGTAACTATAATATTTATGTTTTTAATACATGCAAGTACAATTAAGTTTAAAACGATTAAAAACTTTACAAGAAATGTTACAATTAAAAAAAAACATAAATTATTAAACACTTATCATTATAAATATGATATTAACTAATAAAATGTGATAAGATATACTTTAAAAGACAATTTTATAAAATTTGATTGCTATTTGTTAAAGCTAATAGAGCTATAAAACACAAGTCCTTGCAATATTTATTGTCAAAGTTTAAAATATTTATTGACAATAGCATTTGCTATAAAATTTAAGTGCACGTTTCCTAAAGCAATTACGAATGCGACACAAAAAAAGTGCAAGCATTAAATGCAACAAATCCAAAAAGGAAGGTAAGAGTAAAAGGGATAAATTATTTATGATATTCAAATCAAGACATGTTTGGAAGAAAGGATTTGTTTTTTGGCATTGTTGTTCAATATTCCTGATTATGAAAGGAAAAACAACGCATTTTTAAATTGATATTGTGTCCAATTTGGCTAGCAAGTGCACTTTAGTCTTGGGTTATTTAAAGCACTCAAATAATCAAATAATAAATTTACGAACATGGATTTGCACTTTCGAAAGGCTACATACATAAACCACAAAAAGAAACAAATCGAAATATGCAAATAAATTAAAAAAATAAAAATATCGAAGACAAACACACACTGGACAATGTACACGTCTGTATGTTTATCTATGACATGACGATATAAATATAGCTAAAACATGCGCATGAAACGAATCGAGCGCAAAACAGAGAGGATGGCCAAGATAACAAGTAGAAATAGAACTTACTTGTCAACAACGAGCTTTGTGAACACCAAATCCCTTTTATAATAGACCGGATTGTTGTGCTCGTGATTTACGGCTTTGTCCATAAGCGGATGCGAGCGTATGAAATTCAGAACGGTATCGGGCAGATTTGAGGTATCGTTGACACATGTGCCGGGTCGTGGATCGGGTACACGAGAGTTCAGCACTGGCAGCCATGCGGAATTTGAAGAGGATTGCTCCTTAAATTTGCCTGCAAGTGAACAAAAACACAACAAAGCATATCAACAAAATCAACAAAAATGTGCAAAAAAAAAAAGAAGTAAAGGATTATGGTTAAGAGTTATACACTAGAGTAAGGAAATAGCAAATATATATATTCAGGTGTACGCAGTGTTGCAGTGTTGAAGTTTTAAATCAGAGGCACCCCAAAGTGTCAGCTGTTGTGCTGTTAAGCGTCTCAACGAGCGTGTGTGTGTGAGTGTGTGTGGCAATAATCCATTCAAATGGATTTTCTAATACGATTTATGTTGCAAGAGAAAAGCGCTGAAATTACAAAACACTCAGCGTGTGTGCTATGTATTGGATCTGTGCTACCTATTGGATTTATTGAAGCTGAGCTCGCAACTATCCTCGAGTGTGGAGCGAGAAAAAAACCCCCAACCGTAGTGCAGAAGTTTGCAAATAAAATTTGCCGATAAGTTGCAGTTGCCATTTTCTATTTGCTATTTTTCTATTTCAACTTCAATTTCCACTCAAAGCACTTGAGGGATTGAGCACAATTTGGTTTGAGGGGGCAACAAAATGGGAAAAAAACAAAAGAGAAAATTGCACGTCAGTTGCGAGTTGACAGTTGGCAACATTGTGTGGCCACGATAACGTCTCGTTTATCACATTCATTTTGCACACAACACTTAGCACACATCTATTCTGTATTTCGACTTTATTTCACTCACCATTGAAAGCAGCTTGGACCTCGTTAATGTGAAAACTGCATACGGCTGATCCAATCAGGCCATTGGTGCTGGTCGTGAATGTGGCATAGAAACGCGTCTTGTCGTTTGGCAGCTGATAAACCGATTGGATCTCATTAAAGTAGAATGGAAATTCGCCCGAAATGCTGCAATTGAGCCGTGCCTTCAAATATGTTGCCCAATTGTGTGCCAACAAATTCTTTCCGCCCACATCCTTTTTGCAGACGCGTGCAATACGCGAATACACTGCCTTGCCGCAGTTAATGTACTCCACAGCCGTTTCGCGAAAGAAGAAAAACACATACTCGCCAATGTCAAAGGAGCCAACAAAGTTCGGTTCTGTTTCGAAGAGAAAGAGGATTTGTATGTGTTACGATTGCTGACGTTTATTCGATGTGAGTAACGATCTGCATAAGTGGATGGTCGGCTATAAGCCGCTTATGCAGTTGTCTCACTTCAACAATCAAAAGCAGTTATTGTTTTTTTTTTTGCCTTCAACTTACTGTCCAACCACTTGGAATCATATTTGAGCGTGCGCTTGAATTTGTATTCCAAACGCTTTGCTGTTGTATTATACAAATCCGTTCGAAAGATCACAGTATCCGCCTTTGTGAATTCCGCATTGGTGCCCGAGTACTGTGTAAAAAATTGATATGAAAAAAGCACAAAGCACAATAGTGTTAGATAAAAATTGAAGTGCTTATTTGGGATTGTTACTTACCAGGCCAGGCAGACCACCAGGATTACCCTCTTCCACATAAATGGCTGTTGAATTGTCCAAAGGATCATAGGGACATTTGGCAATGCCCTGACCAACACCGATCACATACTCGGAGCGTGGCAAGTGCGTTAAATTGGACTGAGAATGAAAAAAAGAACGATTTATTAATTAATTTATAATTTTTAAAGTGCTTTCCTTTTCGAGCTGTTTTCTGTGAGAGTTTTTTCAACAGTCAATACATATTTTTGTTTATTATTTAAAGAGAGGTCATATCGAAATATTTCAAAAGGTTTATATAAAATAATTGTCGAGGCACGTTCAATGTAAAGCCTTGGCAAAAGTTTGTACTAATTGTTGAGCTGATTGCCCGCTGCCAGAAAATGTTGAATACAAAAGCGGCAAAAACTTGCCAAATTCTTGTTTCTCAAATATTGCTTTTAGTTTTGCTGTTGTTTACTTTTCGGTCATAGTTGTAGTTTTTGTTGTTTTTTCTGAGCTTGTGTTTTGTTTTTTCTTTCTTTCTGCTTTTTATGCGAAGTTGTAGTTTCTGCTAGCACCAAATCAAAATGCATGGTTTATTGCTCAGTTTTGCTCTTCACCAAGTTAAAAGAGAGAAAGGGTGGAATGTGGCACTTGTGTGTGTGTTTGATTTGTATGCGTTGTGCAGTAGCATTTGGCTGCAGGTGCACACTAATGACTATTTTCACATCATGTACGCCACAAAAGAAGACAACACAAAACTTGTACACAAGTTTTATATGTATGTATGTATTTATGCCAAGCCCAAGAAACAAGTTGAGGATAAAGTAAAAGACGTCGAATATGAAGAATTACTTTTCTATTCAGTACACATTTGAAAAGCGTTACTTTCTGTGTGCGTTCCAGGATTACGATCTTATGACAACAGCAGCACAAAGCAATCTCTTAGTTTGATATCTCTATTTATCTATCTATCAGATGGAAATACCCTTTTGAAAAAAAGTTGCGTACTTATTGCGTGCTATGATTGCTTGTCCTTGAGCCTACACACATACACGTACACAAAAAGGAGGGCAACTATTATAAAGATACTTACATAGATGACATAATCCTTGGGATTGTGTGCATTGGTGCCACAAACATAGAGCCTATTGCCTTCCTGCATCGATTGTATGACGCGTACATGATTCTTGCAATCAAAGATCTGTAAAAGAAACCAAGAAAGTTTGGATAAGGTTATGTTATTTTGCTTTCTAGATTACTTAAAGATAGCTAGAAATAATATTGATTATATAAAAGGCTTTTTTATAGACTCAAAGTTATTTTCTTTGCATGCCAAGCTTTAAAGATAATATCGCATTTGGATGGCGTTGCAACAAATTTGCCAATAAGTATTCTCTGCACACACAAACACACTAGAAATAAATCAAAATGTTTGTATGTTTGTGTTGTGAGTGGAGAACAACTTGTAAAAGCGCGCGTCGCTGCAGCCACTGTCGCTAAATCAATTGTGCAACAATGCAACAGTGGAAAATCCCTGCAAGCATTATGATGACTTAAGCAAGCCACACATACACACACACACAAATACATCTACATACAGTATGTGTGCGTGCACAAAAACAGTTCAATTGACATCGAGATACAAGAAACAGCCAGAATCAGATACAGACACACATATGCACATGTTCATATGTTGTCTGTGGCATGCAACTGAAACTATGGCGCACGAAAAACTCGCTACACACAAATTGAAAAGCCACAAATAAATTGAAAAAGATTTCAAATGACAGGATTTGCTGTCACATTATAAACGAGTTACAATAACACAGAGACAGATAGAAAGAGAGGCAACAGAAGCGTCAACGCCAGCGTCAGCGTTGTTGCAATAGCAAAACATTTGCAAAGCAAAGCACAGCACTAGAAAACTGCGGTTCGAGTATTTGTGAAATTGGAGCATTTCTTGCGCAAAAAAGCAAAATTGATTCAGCCCTAGACAGGCACTGGGCTGCTACCATTCAATGCATATATGCATGCATTACTGCATGTGTTTGGGTGTAATCAGCGTAAATGCCGCCTTTAATGCAACCATATGATATAAAAATCAATCAAATGCTGAGCATGTCACATTTGCCACCATTTTCTTTGTCCCCCATAAGTATTTGACATAAATAGTAGAAGGTTTCGCCATACAAATGCAATCAATTGACAGTTCATTGATTGAAGTCTATACAAACCACATAAATAAATATATATATATTGGCCTGTTTAACAAGGTTAATAGTTGACGACTTACCTGACTCTTGCCCTTGGACACACAGCTTACAACGTCATCGCGTGTTGGCTCCAAATTGATCACATCGCGCTAGAAAACAAATCAAACGAACACAGTTTAATAAAATAGTATCTTATGTCATTAATAAGTAAGTTCTACGGGCACCTTTTGTGCATACTTATATTAATAGTTTTGCGTAGTTAACTTAAGGACCTAAGGCAAGTGATTAAGAAACATTTGCAAAAGTGCTGGCGTTTGATGAGATTTATTCAATAGTAAGCAATTCTTAACTGAATTAATGATGATATAGTTTCGGTAATGAGATACGTTAATATAATATGTACATATGTATAAAGAACGATGATAATTCATTCGTCTATTTGGTATCACAAACCCGTTTCTTCAAACTCCATAAACATCTTTCCTTAACATATTTTAATCTACTCGTCTATCAATTGATAATTCAATTGAATGCCAACTGTAAATTGCAAATATTCAACGTCATATGCTTCATATTAATGGCATTTGTGTAAGGCGGGGGCGGCACATGCCACACAAGCCGCAATTTAAATTTTCATATTAATACATTTTGTATGCAGTCGCCAAACGAAGGCTTCTTACAACTGCAACAGCATCTTGGTTGAAAATGGTCTAGGCTACGCTTTTTTTTTTTTTGAGGTGGCACGCATAAACTACAACTAGAAGCTGTCAGGCGGAGGCAGGGGTAGGGGTTGCAAGGGTATGTTGCTGCCCGAAACTTGGGCTGGCTGGCTGCCTGCCTTGTAGCATGCTTTCAAGCAAATTGATTTATAAATCACGTAATGTAACGAGCATATACGAAATATTTTCAAGCGCAAAATACGCGCACGCACCACCACCACCAGCACCGCCACCACCGCCACTATAGAGCACCCCTGCCATAGAGAGACGAAGTGTTGTAGCTCTCGTCCACATAAAACCAAAATCATGTATTATTTAGTAAAATTTGCATTTGCCGCATAAAGCAGCCACAGCCACAGCAACAGCACCTTGCCACCACTGCCTCTGCCTCGGGTAGGCGCTACCAAATGATGCCCACAGCGAACACAGTTATGTGTGTGTGTGTGTGAGTGTGTAAAATAACACATAAAATATATTGACGTATGCCGACGCCAGTTGGGCAAAAGCTGCCTGGCTGACTGAATAAATGTGTAAGGTGTTAGTTGGACGGGTGGATTGGCTGGGTGGCGTTGGGGGTTGGGCTCTTTTGGATGTCTCGAAATGGCAACAAAACGTGGCATCTTTTGGTTTTACGATACGTTTGCGGCCAGGTTTTTCAGCTGCTGCTGCAGGTGCAGGTGGAGACACCGAACGCAAGGCACCGTTTCACTCATAAAACGAGCTTTTTGTATGACATACATTTATAAACAGCCTGTCACACACACACGCACACATATACATGCACACTAACTTATCGAACTTCACGGATTTCGATAATTCACAGTTTAGACATTTATTCAATATATCTTTCACAACTCTATTGACACACATTGTGGCAAATACTATGTTAATCGTACTAAGTTTCTTCTTGTTTTATGATAAAAATTCAAAAAAAATCCTATCGAAACATTAGCATTTTGATACTATATCAAACAGTTTTAAATAACCTAATAACAAAAAAAATTGTTAGTTCTCTTATGATTTTTCTTACAGTGTACATAAATTATGCGTTGTTCTCAGTCCGTTACCGCGAAACGTGAAATCTGGCACGGTGCAGGGCTAAAAACGAAATGGCCATAATGCAGCCTTCCCCTGAGCGCATATTAAATATGTTTTTTTGTTGGACCTTATTGTTCCAGCCTTGTTGCTTCTGTACTAGTATAGGTGGACAGGGACACGTTAACAAAGGGGATAACTAAAACATATATACACTTTTCACTCGTTTACATCGGGGAATTGAAGATTTGTGGCGCACATTTGATGTGCGCCTAAAAGGTGGCTTAACTTACCACCAAACCCGCCCGCCATGATAATTTATCCTTGTCTCTTTTTTTGTTTTGTTCGTTGCGCGAGTGTTGACAACGTCCGACGATAAAAAATATAAACCTAAAAGGACAGACTTAAGCCAGTGGCGACCATTTCGGCACCAGCCCACACACACACACACACACACACACACTCACACGGAGATAGATAAATGTTGTGCGGAAGGCGCGTAATGAATTTTTAAAAAAGTGAAACACAGCTTGTTTGCCTAAAAGCGTTCTACACGTTTTATGTGCTTTGCCCTCTGTGGCCAAAGGGAATTGTGCAACAACAAAAAAAACGAGTACGCGTTACAAACGAAACTCGTGGAGGCTTAGCCTAAAAGCAAAATGCTTGGATTATGTACGAATAACTTATTGTTATTGTTCTCGCAATAGTTGTTCGTCATATATTCATACTTACATCACAATACGATGAGGATATATTCTGCAAATTCAAACGGAATACGCGATCCCTGTAATTGATAAGTGTTTAGTTTCGAAGTTTAGTTAAGAGCTTGGATTATTTGTTTACTTACATGGCGCCAACATAGAGAGAATCGCGCTCCTCACTCAAATGGAACGTCCGATAGTAGAGTTTGCCGCATGTGAATTCACGCACATGATCTGCAAGTAGAGCAGAGAGAGAGAAAGAATAATTGTAAATAGTTAGCATAGTTGATTCTCGTTCAATATTTAGACAACAAATTTTCTTAAGTGAAAGCAGCAAATGCCTCCCTAACAGACTCCCCACGCAAAACTTGAATTGGAATTCGAGACAGCGTACGAATCGAAGTTGTAGTCCGGCACAAATGAGCGCCTGTCAACAAAGTTTATGCACAGACATTGACAAAACGCAAACACAGTTTGCGGGTAAGGGAAGCTAGGGTTTGTTCCAGGCTAAGGCACAAACGAAACACACACACACATACACACAGCCGGCGCCTTTGAGTGAGATATCCCATTTCAATCAAATGACATTTTGACATTTCTCTCTGTCGTTCTTCCTCTTTTGCTTTGCTAGGGACCCGGACCCGGACATGGACACGGTCTCGGACACTATCTTGACCCGGCGCCGTCGTCGGCCAAATGTAGCTAAAGTGCAAGCTTTAAATGTTGTTTATTTACTTTTAACTTTGGCCAACCAACATACACTTGTACAGTGAAAAAGTGCAGTGACTTTATGCGTATAAAAACGCAAAGAATTGCGTTCTGACTGCATGTGTGTAACTTTATATCTTATTTTAGTTAAACAAACTTTGTGATAAACTGCTTTCTTTTTTTGACTTTCAACAACGGCAGCGTTAAAGTGCAAGTTAAGCAATGAAAATCTTTGAAATTGTTCAATTGTGTAAATTGCATTAGAGTCACAGCGCACAAAAGTATGCTCAGAAAATTGAAAAACTCTTTTTTTTCTTTTGTCTTTCCTGCGAGTTTATTTATAAATCTTGTTTGTTTTATCTTTTCTTTTAGCTCGATACAGTATATTAAATAATGTAACGTGTTTTAATTACCAACTCTGTAAATTATTAGCATTTGGATTGGATTTTGGAAAGAGCCTGATTAATTATATGTAAGCTTGTTGTTTTTTTGTTTTGTTTATTGTGCTTATGCATGTGTGTGAGTATTTGCTTGTTTGTATGTATGCAGACTTATTATGTTAATTTCATTGACGACGCGTTGTCTGTGCGGTGTTTGCACTTTGGACGTGACAGTTAAATACACCGAGAGAGAGAGAGAGAGAGTGAGACGATATGGCTCAAAACGCTGAGCTAGCATCAACTTAATTAAACTAATTAATATTTGCTTAGAGCGCTTGATGTTCTGGCCACAAACACACACATGCATGTACACTCACACATTGTCATTTAATGTGGCTGTCAGAGAGTAAACTCAGCGATATCGATATGGCATCCAATTAATTTGCAAACATTTCTTACAATTATGCCAATATAGCAGCGCTCATATTCATCGATTCGATGCTTGTACATTTTTAATCTACATATGTCAACACGAAAAGAATTGTCAGCTGTCGTTCGATTGGCGTTTATTCAAAAAGAGATATAATTGTTGTCAAGCAATACTTTAAAATCTGCAGTGTGCAATATGCTAATGAATTTTATATTCAATTTGACCTCAACAGAACTAAATTCAAATCAAAAGTCCCATAACAAAAGGCAACCAAACATATATATTTTTTCGATACATAAGTATGCATGTATGTGTGACTAACACGCACACAACAATGGCGAAATGCAAATGCTGCCCGTTCCTATGTCGTTGGACATGTTTCCTATACATCTTCACCCCGCACTCATGCCACAAGTGCACAGCTATTTTTGATTTCCGATTTAAAGTACATTTTGGACAAAAGCAAACACTGAAGCTTTCCCAAAAGTAGCAGCGTCAATAAAGGCAACAGGAAGAAAAAAAAAACTACTAGAAAGGAATCTGCGTCTTTTGTTTGCCAACGGGAAACAACGACAACAAAAACAACAATACATATGCATATCCTACATATGTGAGCATGTATGTACGTGTGTGTGTGTGCTTTTGCATATATTGCGCACAATTCGGGTAAATGTCCTTGCCAAACCGGAAGTCGACTTGTATACGCTTGAATTGTTATTGCACCCATACCCCCGTGTTTCCGAATCTGAGCCTCATCGTACCCTTCTCGAACCCCCTTGCATGTGTACTCCGCATTTTGTTTGTCGCTCGCTGTCGAACTTTTTCCGACATTTGTAGTTTTTTTTTCTCTTTTTATTTATTTTTTCCTTGCCTTCATTTTTCTTTCAGTTAGTTTGTAGCCACTTTTTCTCGTCGCTTTGATAGGTAGTTTTTTGTGCACTTTAAGTTTTGGGCTTTAAAATGAACTTCCATTAAAATAAATCGATTAAAGCATTATGCTAAGTGTGCAGAAACGCTTTGGGTAAGAAGCGTTAAAGTTTAAATGTCGAATAAAGAAATCAGTAAATCACTAGTTTCGCCTAAGTCAACATAAAAACAATATATTAGCATGGCTTTTATGCTTAAAGATTTGTTAGAAAAGTTTAATGCACATTTACATATGTTTTTCGAGCTCGTTGTCAACCGTTGCCTACTTTGTGGCGCCTTTTGGAATTCTTTCAGAACAACAAGATAGTAAAAACCACAAGAACCAGTTAACATAAATATGCCAAAAATATGTGCATATTTTTTTTCATTAATTGGTTGTAACAATATTCGATACGATTTGTTGTTAAACTTATGCGCACCAAATCTGTAATGGTTTATTGAGCTTATTAAGGCAATAACAGCATCTTAACATATTTACGATGGTAATATCTACAACATATTCTTACTACTACTTGCCTTTTATCCATTTTACCCAGTCTACTGTCTACAATTGTCTCGCACAGCATTAAGAGACGCACATTCATGAAGTCTATAAAAATATTATACATATGGCCCATAAATGTGCCTTTGGATACTGGGAAAGATAGGCTGCAATGTCACATGGCAAGCGGCGACAGTATTATTTGCCATGACTGGCTGGCGTCTCCTTTTGGCCTTCTTCTCCTTGCTTGCTCTTGAAGTGATAATAAATTGCAAATTGAACGGAAGCTAATCGTAGGCATATTGTTTTGTGGTACGCCGAAAGGGCGCCAAACTTTGCACAGAAGTTTTAAGCTTTGTGTTGCATTCAAGAGTTGCAAATATAAAGTTTGTTGCAGGTGTGCCTTGCGACAAGGAGCATCAGCATCAAGAAGTATTTTTTGGGTGGAGGAGCAGCATACATTAAGCCCAAAAGCAGTCGTAAATGTATTTTACTCAGCAAGCAGCCTTCAAAAAGAGAGCTGGAAATGTTGAGGATGAGAGATTCGTTTGCTTTATTTGCTTTTAATCCAAGTCCAATCAAAATCAAATTGCATTTACGAGCTGGCTCTTTCAAAGCGCGCGCAATTTTATGGCATCCACAAACATTTTTACTCACTCGCCTTTTTCTTCATTTGTATTTTTTTTGGGTAAAACCAAATTGCTTTAGATTTTTATACTTTTTATTATGAACGGACGCACACACACAGCTGCATATTTGCGTGGGTATTTACGACTTCATATATGTCAATAATATTTATGCGCTTCATAAATATGCGTATGCGTCCTTTACGTCTTTTACTTTCCCCCTTAACGACTTTGCCCTGGCAGTCAAATCAATTTCTTTAACTTCCCTTGACTGAATGGCAGAAATGTCATTTTGAATAACAAAAAACGTTATAATCAAAATCAAATACAAAAAAAAAATAATAATAATGCGAGTCAAGTGCAGTAAACATATTGCAAAAATTTGTCTTGTGTGTACCGCAGGCTAAACAGCAACTTGCCACAAACATGTCACAAGTAGCGCGTGGCTTGGGGCACAGGGAGTCAGTTCTTACTGCCTTTGGTGACAGGACAGTTTCCTTTGAAATGTTACTATTACCTATGTAAGGTCTAAAAGGATCTCATAGATGCCACAGGCAGAGCAGAGCAACAAAGCTGCTTTGCGAATTTGATGACGGCTTTCAAAAAACAGTTTATATAAATGTGTTTTCCTTTTGTTTGTGTTCTAGAAGTGTGAGCAATTAAAATACAAGGATTACAACACTTAAACGCTGCTGTGCTTCACTTAAGTTTGTTTGACTTGAAGATTGACTGTTGAACTAACGATTTCAACTAAGTTATTTGTTCGTTATTAGATACGTTTAATACAACAAGCTTTATGTCAAATGTCAACATGTCCTTCGACTTATCATCATTAACTATATATGTTTATTACTTAAAGCTTTTGTATCTATAATTTGTTGTTTCTTAAGATTTTATCACTTGAAAATTTATCAAAAGATTTGAATAGGAATTTCGACCAAGTTTCATTTATGAAATCTCACTGTCTTTTGTGGAATTAAGTTGACTGCTTTTCATTAAACATTTCAGTTAACTTGTCAGATGAAATGTTGAAAATCATTCTGCAGTCTCTTTCGAATATCTCTTCACTACGCATGTATGTGTATGTGTGAATGTATGTAAATTTCCCATTATTTAGCTAGCTAATTATGAGCAATGGCTTCCTTTTCCTGCTCTCCATGTCTAATACTCTTTTACGGTGTCTGTATTTGTGCATTTTGTTGTGTGCACTACGTCAGCATAAAGCACTCGAAAACTGTCTAGACGTCTGATGTCTAGGCGTGTTGTTATCCACACTTGTGCGCTGATTCGTGGCCTGCGGGCCCCAAATGGAGGAGCAACTTGCCAGATTGCCAGCTTGCTAGCTTGCCAGTTGCCAGACCGCTGCTTTCAAGTGGTTGCCATTTCATTTGGCGAGAAATTGCATGTAAAAATAATTAAAATGCAGCAGCAACTTGTCTCATCTGTTTTATATACACAGAAAAAAAAACGAATACAATATATACAGCATGACCTTGAATATATAGAAATATTTCAGGAACATTCTTAAACCTTCCTTTGTAAAGAAAGTAATGTATATCAGGAGATAAATGTGTTTATTATGGGAACGTTTCAACTGACTTTAGTATATTCCACTATTTATTGTTATAGTATCAAGACGTAACCAATTTGAATCATGGTAATGTATAAAGTTGATTAAACATCCATTTACTAAATAAAACAGCTGATTTTTAAGCAACTTTATTTCTCTGTCTTTGTGTGCTTTGTGAGCTGTGTTGAATGAACATCAAAATTGCGCATCAATATTGCAAAATGCAGAGATATTAAAGCTATATGCTATAGAGCTGCAGTCATTTACTGCATTTTTGGCTGGGCAAAGAGTGCGAAACATTTTCAACTCTATTTAGTTCATTTTATAGCCGGACCGAGCAACAGCAGCAGCAGCACAGCAGTTGAGTTCATTTTGTTGCCAAATAGCAAATGCAAAAACAGTGCTCATAAAAAGGAGCAACAAAAACGTGAAGCTAAAAGCAGCCTGAATGGCCAAAAACACTGCAACAACAGCACCGCCACCACCACCAGACAGCAACAAAAACGCAACAAATGTGGCAAACCGTTTCATTTTTGGTGTTTTGCGAGCTATGGCAACTTCATTTGATGAGCCTGCAGCCAGCTGAGAGGAGTCATAAGGGAGACACACACACATGTGTGTATGTATGTATGCAATGAGGTTTTTGTATGTGCCATGGCCTGGTCGAAATGTTTCTGCGTTGTGTGAGCGTCATAAACGAGGACAAGCTATTTGAAGGTTTTTGTTGATGCAGCAGCTAAGCAAGGTTCTTTCTCTTCTTTCGGTTTACCTTCAGTCAGCGGGCAACATAAACATTTTGCGGTGCTCGCTTAATTTCGCATACATTTATAGCCAACGAGTGGCAAAATGACGCTACAAACTGAGCACTTAAGTACGACGAAAAGGAAGTGAATGTGTGTGAATGTTTGCTGTACTTAAATCGTATGCATAATTGAAGTGCATAATGTGCTTGAAAAGCAAACTGAGAATTTGATTAACAATGCAGCAGCAACAAACAAACAATATATAAAGTCTCTATGGTCGAAAACGTTTCTAAACGCTTTGGCTAAATCAATTATATGTTTGTAATGAAATTCAATTATGGTGAACAAAAACTAATGCATGCAAATCATTTGGGCATATGCCAGGCATACTCTTTCAATAATGTTCTGTCAAAATTACAAATGCAAATTGGCATTAAGTGATTTGTTTGTGCCCTTGCCTGTATGCCCTTGACTTAACTTGACTCGTTGTGTAATTACGTGCACAAATTATATACGACTATATTCGGTATTAAGTTTTAATAATTGAGTTATGCTAACGACGAGGCAAACATGACATAACTGGACCAACAGCAGCTGCACTTTCTGCTCTCTCAGTTGCATATGGGCGACAATGATTGCATTTGGCATTACATAACACAATTGTTGCTCTTTTAATCAATTGTAATACATTCACTAAATGCCCCTTGGTGCTGTGATAAGCGTATTTCAACTTCCTTTCACTCAGCTGCTTTAATCAGCTGCCACAAGCGGACTAAGGCCCAGCCAACGCAAAAGTCGCGAGTCGCGAGTTTATCAATCAAATGTTTTTTTGTTTTTTAGAAAACTTTGGCAAGCATTATCATTCCGTAAAAACTTGGCAGCTTAATGATTTGTAAATATGAACAAGTGAAAAAAAGAGCAGAGAAAAAGTTACTTGCAGAAAACAAGCCGAATATTAAATACACTTTGCTAGTAAAATTGTATCAACTTAACGTTGCAACTTAAAAAATATTCATTCTTAATGCCGATTGCGCTGCGCAATGACAATGATTGCTACAACGACTGGCGCGGAAGTAGTATGTGGCAAGTACCAAGTAGCAAGTGGCAAGTGCTTGGGTCGTAAGTACTAGTTGCAACTACGTTTTTTTCCTTTGCACATAAATTCTACTTGAAAAGTTGTTGCAAAGAAACGTGATTTTCCCAACGCTTAAAACTCTTCCTACAGAATAGAACTTATATATACTTTAAGCAAAGAAAAAACATACTTTTTAATGATGGCCTTTTCTTGTCCTATTGCTTTGTTCTCTTGCCACACTTCGAGGCAAGCTAACAATATTAATTTTTGTGTCAGGTGTTCGGATTGAAACTCAATTTAGTGAGCGCCGTTTGCAAACTTTGGCGTTAACACACTTTGGGCCGGTCCTCAATACAGCGAAGAGGCTGATCAAAGTGAAACTGGGACACGCACACACACACACACATACACAGTGTTGTTGTTACTCATGGCTACTATGTTGTCCCAACGGCATCTCTGCTGTGCTGTGCGTTCGTTTTCCTCAGCGTTTGAGCTAACAGCTTTTGACATTGCATTAACGCCAGTTGGCAAAACGCGTCCTCGCCATTTTACAAGCTTGTCACTGCTAAACAACAATAGGTAAGACTGTGATGTGTTTAAAAGTTTAGATTCTAGAATAAAGTATACTCATTAAGAAACTATAAAAATGTATCAAACTTGAGTATGAGTTTAAAAAAGCTTAACTTGTTTTGCATATACAAAACTACACTTTAACCAGACAGTTAGGGCAAAATCAACTTTGTAAGCAACTTCTTATACATTTTAAATATCCACAGGGTATATAAACAATAGCAACAACAACAGCGCCAGGAACAACAATATGACACGTGGGGCAACGCCTGTACACTTCGTTACTCAATTTGTGGCAAGGAACTTTCATTATGTGCCCCATGTAACATGTGACTCTCATAAAAGTCGACCCCGTCACACACACACACACACACACATATAGTACATACAAAAGCTTAAGCACTTAAATGAAAACGTGTCACTGAGTTTTAATTGCGCAAGCATTTACACAAAAACACACACACAAACACAAACAAACAAATAAATTCAAAAGAACTAAGGAACAACATTGTTGTTGTTGTTGTTGGCGTTGTTATGTAAGTTTTGTGCGTGGTCAGTGTTTGGATAACGCCTACACAGTTTGCCAACTTATCACAATTCGTTTTAATGGGTCAAGCGTTCAAGCTACAGTTTGAATAGAATTGGCTCAGCTGCTCAGTGCATTTCAAACTGAACGTTTAATTATTGAAAATCAGAAATGGAAGATTATTTGTTCATTATACATATATAAATGTTTAGATAAGAAAAAACTGGACAAATTTTGTTTGAAAAGATCTTAAAATATGAAAATGAAAGTAAAAAAGTTAATTTTGACAAACTAAATCTAATTTTAAAACAGAACTACACAAAAAGAAGAGTCATTAGAGCACTTAGGGGCACATGCAATGTGGCAACTACCTGAGGCACCTTGTTTCAATACTACTATATATATAAGTTTCCGACTGCTTAATGAAGTCATTCGATTTATCAATAATGAGCAACTTGACGCCGTTCAACACAGCGGGGCGTGGCAGAGCCCAGAACAGAAACAGAAACAAAGGCCAAAGGCCAAAAGGCAACGAACAACAACGGAACAGGCCTCAATATAGACAACTCTGTCTGTTCTCTTCTCTGTCTCTGAGGCAGAGAAAATATATATATACGTATATTTTTAAAAATAAAGACACGAAACGAAGCATCTGCCACTGCGCTGAGTCAACAAATGAACTGACGAAATGTGGCAGTGGCAAGAGGGGGACGAAAGAGTGCAACAAGGCATAACATGAAATATTTGTTGGAAATTGGTGCATCAAGTATTTTTTTTTTTTGTTTTTTTGGAAAACGTTTGGAACACTTTTGGGACTTTGTCAGCCAGCTGGGCTTCTCTGGGGCATGGATCAAAGTCGAAATGCAATTAATTTCGTAAAATCAATAAAATATATATAACAATTATTCATTGCATGTGACATGGGAGCAGAACCGAAACTGAAAACTGGAGAAAACTAAGCAAAAATAACAACAACAAAAAAAACGAAAACTTTATTGAGCCACAAAAATTTATAGTTGACATTTTATGTTATATAGTTTTAAGGTTTTTTGTGGCTTTGGCGTTTAATTTATGGCTTAAAATATAAACACACTCACACACATACATAAACATTGACTAATGCAGCTGCCGCAAAGGACACACACACACACACGCACACACTTACCCCCTCTCTAGAGCAGGACAGAAGACACCTCACTCAATGGATTCTATGTTAAAAGTATGCGCAAACAACATCGAAGCACTTTTTCTTTAATCGCCTCACGTTTTGGCTACAAGTGCTTAGCCGGCGACTTTACTACAATATGCGTCAAACGGCAACAACAACAGCAATAGCAAAAATTGTTGCTAGTGGCACGTGAACTTTTATGCAGCGGTTATAGCTGACGCTGCTTGCCGTATGTTGCATGCCCCAACCTTAAAACGTTTAACCCCACTGGGCAGCATCTTTAGAACGTGAACTATTAGAAAATGTTTACTGGACATGTACATGCAACACGAAGCTGCCACAGGACACACTTCACTGCGACGACACTTCATCTTCTTCTTCTCCCTCTTCTTCTACTTCCGCTGTTGGCAAGAACATAGAAAGACAAACTTAAAAAAACTATACTCAGAAACAAAAAACTGTGACTATCAACTGTTTATATCTAAAGATTTATAAAGTAGGAGAAAATGTTCTTGGATTTGTCTAGGTGAATATGGCCATTTGGAAATACGGCTCCGCTAATTTATGTTGGGAAAATATTATTAGGTTTATGGCAAAAGCATTGTTAAACACAATTTTGCCGACATTATGATTAATGAATGGACATTTTTGTTTCAAACATGGTCAGCGGTCGTTGGTAACTTGCTTAATAGTTATAAAGTTTGGTTTCTGGCTAATGTAAATTACTCAATAAAGTTTGCCATGGAGCGTATAACAATTTAACCGGTTATTCAATCAGGTGGCAAGTTGTTTCCTTCTTCTTCTCTTTGCTTTTGCATCGAAATTATAGTAAAGAAAAAGTTTTTTTTTTTCTTATGGGTCTTTGAACTTTGCGGATTTAGTTAAACATAATTATTGTTATACTATATTATCCTAGATCTATAAGGCTTAAACTATAAATAATTGCAGCTGTGTGCAAGTATTAAGTTGGCTATTTGTACAGAGCTGATAAATTAATGTACCTTTGTGTTGTAGATGAATAACAATGGGCTTTGGGATATTAATATGCAAATTATGCGCTGCTATAAAACTGATATAAATAACAACAACATCGACAACAACAAAGAGAAGATGAATATAAAATGACATTAAAAAGTAGTTTGAGCCTATAAAAAAAAAAACGTTTTTTAATATCCCGCCTGCAATAATGACAAAAACGTGCTGAATTAATATTGCTAGCAATAAGATAAAAAACAAAAACAATATTGTACAAAATAAATTACAATTGCTTTATATTTTTTTGTCTTTTCGTTTGCATGTAAATTGAAAAATAATATCAACAATACCCAATGTACAGATTAAAAATATTATTTATGCTATTTTAAAAAAATATTCGCTTACGCAAAATGCTCGTAAATAAACAATTAAGTATTAGCAAAAAAAGGCGACAAGCAATTAATCGACAATTTTTGCTTTGTTAATACCATTTAAATATTTTTGTAAATAATTTTGATCGATATGCGAGCGGTTATCAAATTGCGTGTTAATTGCAGTAAATATGTACATATATCTTCAGTTTACCTCTTTTATGCCTGGCATAAAGCGATTGCTCATTGCCTGAGCAACAGGGTTGCTCATAGTAGAAATTCCATGTATTTTCATAGTCGCCAGCAATTTGTTGGGCTCCACAACACAGCAGCAGGAGCGCAAACAGTGAAGGAATCAATTGCAAATGCATTTTCTCCTTCTTTTATGTGTTTTATATTTTGTTGAGTGTGGGCACACTGGGTTGCCCAAACCTCAATTGGATTATTGCGTGTTTTTTTAATTGCACATAAAAAAGAGCGAGCAGCGAAAATGTTGTCGGCTGTGTTTGTTGATCCAACTGGCAACCGCTGGCAATTTACTTGCCAGTTAAAAAAAATTGTCCTTTTAAATAACTGTTAACACTTTTAAGTTGTATTATTTTTAATGGTCGCGCAATATTTTTACACTTGCAGTGCAATTCTCATGAAATTGATTTCGATGCAACAGCAAATGGATTTTAAATAAATTTGTTGTCTTTTCGCTCTGCGTTGGTTGCAATTTCGATTTGATTAATTATAAATGCACACACATACACACACATTTATAGCTTAGCATTTTTACTGTTTGGCGCGTTGGTTTGCATTCAATTATCAAGACATTTTTTAGTACTTTACAATTGATAAAACAAAAAGATGGTACAGAATACTATACCAATAAAAGAGGCGAAAAACTGGTTTCAGCTGCGGTACCCACGCAACAAATACAACAAAGAGCAGGCCGACAAAATTCTTTAACATTTCCGCCAAGCACCCGGACAAGTGCGAGCGAGACTCATCGCAATGAATGTGTGTGCGAGCGGTGTAACATGTAAACAAAGCTGCTTAGCAAGGTTGCCAGAGCGTCGGCGCACAGCGCTTTTTTTTTTTTCAACTCTTTTGATCACTTTCAGTTTGCATCTTATATGCGAATAATAAATATCTGCAGCACTCAATTATTAAGCTACAAATTATGCTTAACGACTCAGGTTTTTCTTTTCAACACATCTGTTAAGCAACTAGCTCACAGCAACTGGCTGGCAGCCCAGATTAACTTGCATCGCAAGCAGTGTACACTTTTTTTCATACATACGCATATGTGCATGCAAGCATATATGTATGTACATACATACATGCTTAGGTCAAGATGCATACACACTGAATATCTTAGTGAAAGAAAGACTCAACGCAACTTATTAAAATGCTAAACAATATTTGTGAGTGCATTGTATCTGCTTGAGACAGTTATTTTTTAACAACTGTTTCACAAAAGATCTATGGCCGATCTTTTTTCACACAAAATCGAAATGATTAAAACCAGACGAACGCGCACAAACCTCACAAAAAGACAACAACAAGATCACTAGTTGCGTCTTGAACAAGTGTGACCGAACTGCCTAAAGACAAAGATAAGGAAGAGTGCTTGATACAAAATACCAAGAAAAATACCATCCGCAGGCAGACAAAAGCAAAGTGATATTTGATCAAGAAATCGATAAGTGGCTAGTTAGTACCTTAACCGCCATTTCTACACTCGGTCGCGTTTTGTGTGTGTTTACAATTTGTGAAATTCGAGAACAATAATAAACAATTTAAATGTATCATGCGCATTTCACAAGCGCATTGATGGCTAAAATTTGCTGCAAAGTTTTTGGAATTTGGTTTTGCTAGATTTGCGCCACAAATGAAAGCGCAAAAGTAACAAACATTGCGGCCGGCCAGCGCATAATTCCCAGACAGGGTGGCCCCATTGGAATTTTCGTGGACACCTTGCATAGAATCTCAGTGAATGGAGTGGGTGGATGAATGGCGAACAAATGGCTGGATGAAATGCAACTTTTGTGTGAATATATAAAGGGGTGAGTAAGAGTGACGACAACACGTTTGCCTAGACAAAATTGTTTCCAAAACGTTGAAAGAAGAAGTATGCAAAAATTGCAGCACGCGCCGCTGTCTGCTTGATTTTCACATTGCATTTACAGTTTCAATTTTTGGGAATGCAAACTCGTGCAGAAAACTCTCTTGTTCTCTTTCACACTCTCTCTCACACACACACAAAGTATGTTTGCTTGAAGCTTGGCAGGGCAATTTTAAAGTGCCGTTATTTCCCCAGTCCGTCTAGCTCTGTGTATGTACGTGTGTGCGTGTGTTTAATGCTCAGAGCTCAAAATGTTATTATTTTAAATGCTGCCGACAACTGCTGCCGACGACGACGACGACGCCGGCGACATAACAATTTTGAATGAAGCTCAAAATAAAAGTCATTTTGTTAAGCAGACAGACAAACGCAAACGCACTGAAAGCGAAACGTTTGCTTCACCTGAACATACCACACAGACACAGATACACACGCATGCTGACAATCGCATGCGGAAATGCAGAGGTTGTGCTTGTTGTTGTTGTTGTTGCTGTTGCTGTTATTGTTGTTGCTTTTGTCTGTTGGTCTGCTAGCGACGTTGCCATTTCGGTTGCTTTTGCTTCTTGTATTTCGTTGCATACCTTTGGGCGGCAATTAAAAGCAGTTTGGCAGTCAAAGCCCCAGCTGCAATTGGATTTCATCTTGTGGCAGCCACAAAGAAACCGAGCGCCAGCCGCTTGTTTAATAAGTACCGGCTTGTCAAAAGCAGCCAAAATCGGTGGTGAAAAAAAGAAGAAGAACAAAATTATTCTTGTATACCAAAAGAATAGAGATGTGAGCTTCCGATGCGAAAAGGGCTAAGAAAAAGTGATATTTCTAAGCATAAAAGCTAGTTTTATGCTTGAAAAAGGCTTAATAGACTCCCACATACACGTCTTCTCTTATGTATGGCTGTGTGTGTGTGTGCGTGTGTATTTAATTAAAAGCCAAGTCGTTTATGTTTTCATTTTTGTTCTCTCTTTTATGCTGCCTTTGTTATTTAATTCAATCTGCAATTGTCAATGTAAGAACTAGCCTTGCCTAGACTCAGTGTGCCTCTCTCTCTCTCATTGTCTCTCTCTCTCGTTCTGTCTCTTTGTCTACATTGCTGTGTCTTTGTCAGCTTGTTTATCTATCTGTTTGCCTGCTAATGAGTTTTCGTAGCATCGCCTTGTCTCATTATGCCGCATGCAACGTGTTCGTCTCACCCTTTCGCTCTTGCCATGATACTGTTGAACATTTTGACACATACTCGACACACACGCGCGCGGCACACACACATATATACATTTACTCATTTTTGGGGCAGCTGGCTTTGATGTCATATCCCTTTTTTTTATGCTTCTCTCTTTCTCACTTCAAGTGCAGCCAGCAGCCAGAAGCAGCAGCAGCAGCAGCAATTGTTGTTTTTGTTGTCATTTTTTGAGTTTTCGCAGCAAAACGTTTTCTTTACACAATGTCAACTTTCAACAAAGGACTTTAATTAAGTCCTTAATGACAGCTTAATTTGGCGTGCTCTTTGACACGTCTTACTTCTCCTTTTTTCTTCTTTCTTTTTTTTCTGACAAACAAAAGATACATGACAAAATATCCCTCCGTCCGTACCACAAACTGTTTGTTGCTGTTGTTTGTGTTTGTTTAGCTAGTTTGTTGGGTTTTCTTTGCATAATTTACATGACCATTTAATACCTTAAGCTGCTGAAATGACATTTTGATGATGATACCAAAACTACAATATATATAAAAACAACATTGAAAACTTTTAGACCGACCAACATTGTTGTTGTTGTTTGTTTGTTTGTTGTTTGTCATTATTGTTCGCTGTGGTCACTCAAGCTGTCAACGGCGTTGGCAACTTTTATGCATTATGTACTACAGAAATATAAAAAGAAGACGAAGATGAAGTTGCACAACAACAATAACAATAACAACTCGATCAAAAAAGCGATAAAAACCATTTGTGTGTTGTGTTTTGGGGGTTTTTGTTTGTTAGTTTTTTGTTGAGTGTGTGTGTGTGTGTGTGTGTGTGTGGCAAGTTGGCTTACTCAACTTACAACTTGCAAAAGATTTCAATGCGCTTTACTCTCGCTCTCTCTCTGTCTCTCTCTCTCTCTCTCGCTCTAACTGCCGTAAACCTGACCAGCAACAACAAGAAAACAACAATTTTGACTTCTGCAAACTGTCAGAGCAAGCAAATGGCACTAAATATTAAGTTTGCCTCCTTGCAACTTGACCAAGCAAGTAAAAAGTAGAACAAACTGCTGGGGCAGGCCAAACAGGACTCACAGGACATGCGGCAGAGCGCTTAACTTGCAGCATGCTTAACAAAAAAAAAAAAAAAAAACTAATGAAAGCTTTTCTCTCTCCATCCCTTTCTCTCTCTCTCTGTCTTTCTCTGGCTGCTCGTGTTGCACAAAGTTTTTGGCCTTTTGGCTCGACCACAGAATTTCTCATGAGGCACAACAAACTATGGGGAAAGCGGCACTTATTTCAAGTTCAATTAATTTTAAGTGCAGCCGCCATTGTGTTGCACTTTGTTGTTGTTTGTTGCTCCTGCGGTTGCAGCTGAGGACATGCAATGTCAGCGCCTGTATTTATGCTATAAATAATGCAACATATTTTGCATAATGACAACTTTCGTCGTCCCTAATACAACATCGATGCAAGCAATACATTACACTTATTTTCCTAACCACAAAAGCAAACGACTAATTGCATAACACACACACACACTTATACACATTGTTTGTGTGTTGCAAACATGCTGCTATGCGTGAGACAAAAGCAAAACAAACTATCGCTGCATACTTTTAATACTAAATAAACCCTTTCGTTAAATAATAAAACAACAAAAAAATATACAACCTTTAACATGCAATCGACATGCAAATTATAGGTTCGGTGTGCCCCAAAGTCAAACAACAAGATAATGAATGCTAATTTGTATAATCAGACGAATTCGGCTGGTTGGGGTTTGGCATTAACGATTGAAGGTTGCAAGCTAAACAAGTCACAAGGGAATATTTACTTTGTGTATAATAAAAGGCTTTGAAAAAGCACAAAGCAATTTTCAAATGGATTCTTTAGCATTTTAGAAGAATTTTTTATTGTTTCACGGCTTTATATAAAAAATTATATATTTATTACATGAACAAAAATATTAAAGTTACAATTTTTATCTACTTTTAAAAAGTTGTCTTCAATGTGTAAAAATTCTTTTCCCTTCTGATATGAGGTCCTATGTTTAGTTATATATTTTTCGTGTGGTAAGCAATATTCTGTTAAAACAACTGACCTTTTTCAAACAAAAATTCATGTGTAATATAATATTTTTATAATTTTATTATATATTTTTTTTTAGAAATATAATCGTTAAACGTGCTTTAAATGTGTTCAATGGGTTTTTATGTTTTTCCAGTTTTCCTTTTCTTTCTTTTTTTTCAAACAATACACTATAAATACAAACTTTTTATAATTGAGCGCAGCAAAAAAACCAGAAATTCAAATTCAGTTGATGATTTTGTTGATTTTCATCTGTATTGATATTGTTACAGTAAGAAATTCATTAAGCATCTGTTAATTTACATAAGCTTTTGTTACACTTTGCAAAAAATATATATTTTTTTGTAAATATATTTTGAGAATTCAACTGACATCGTTTTTTTATTGAGTGTCACAATAGTGAAGGCTGCATAAATAAATATTCCATTTAATTGGATGAATTTGCGTTGCAGCCAAAAATACGGATTTGTTGCGCCTTAAAAAATGCAACTTAAAAATGTGCGTGTGTGTGTGTGTGTGTGACAGACATTGCATGCACGCGACAAGGATTAATGTCAACCAACATGACATTTAGCGCTGAAGGACTCTCTCGAGAGGAATAAGCAGGAGTCGCGGCCTATGCAGCAATGTCAAGTTCTTCAAGTCCTCAGTCAGCTCGGCGTCTGTCACGGCAACCACAAGCAACAACAACAGCAGCAACAACAACAGCCGTCTGGCTATACAACAACAAAAGTCAGTTGGGCAAATCTTGTCTAGCTGCCGTCTGAGCCGCACAAATAAGGCAGAGAGCATTAAAGCAAAGCGCAAAGCAGCAAAACCCAAACAAAAGTACAATAAAAGCAGACAAAGACAGAAAGACATAGAAAGAGATAGAGTTCTCTGGGGCTGCGACAAAAAAAAAATTCGAACGCCCTTCCCGTGTTAAACAAAAGTTGCCTGCAGTTTGGGTGTGTTAGTGTGTGTGTGGTGCATAATTAAAAAAGCATTTGGACGACGTGGTTCAACTACTTTCGGATTTATACTGTGTCACTCAATGCAAATTCAGCAGACGGTGTAAAATTCGTTGCATTTCAAATGCGTCGCCAACAAAATAACAAAAAAAAAAAAAACGAACAAGAAAAATAAGAAAAGCTGCGCGTTGCATTGAAAAACCATTGAAAAGAATCAACAGACTAGAAGAAGTGTTAGCGAAAAAAATAAAACACAAACTTTTGCCAGCTTTTGCCTGCCCGATAAATGTTAGTTTGCCTTCAAAAGGCTTCTTGCAACACCAAGAAGTCAGTCGGTTTGCGACATGTTGATAATAAAAAAGAATATCTTATTCCGAAATAACATTCGATAGAAGATAAAATAATATTAATTGAATGTTTTGCATTGGGCTTAATAAAAGCTCATGTTTAATTTAAACAAAAAAATAATTTGAGAATCAATCCTTTTTGCCAAATAGTTGGTTTATTCTAAATACTCGAATGCTTTTAGTTGCATAAACAAATTGGATTGATAAAATGTTGAACAAGTTTTTAATCCTCCATTAATTTAATGAACTGGATTGGCATTGGGATAGAGATGAGCATTGAGTTAGGATGTGTTTTATGTATCCTTCACAGATACATTAGATAATCTTTTAATCCTTAATAAATAAATGTTAAAGCTTAGCTATAATAATTTTTGCATTTAAAACACCTTGCAGCTAAACTAAAAAGTTGCTATGTATATTCAGCAATCCTTTGATATGTTTTCTTTGCCTGCCGTTGGCACCGGTGGCACCTCGCTCTCATACCAATTTTAATACATTTTAATAGTTGTGGCAAGTATAGGAAATTATAATAATAAAAATTAGAAAATTTGCAACGCTTTGCTTTGGATAAAATCAAAAGCCAAAGTGAAAGGAGCAGCAGATGGCAGCATTAACCGCAGCTGAGAGGCTGAGAGTGTTTGCCACTCGAACAGTGTTGTGCCCCGTGCTGTGTTGCATGCCGCACTCCAGCAACGGGTTTTGTCACTTAAGCGCAGAAGCCTCAGAGCCGCAGCCGCAGCTTCAAAGGCGACGTCCAGAAGCAAAAGTTAAACTCAGTTGAAAATTGGGAGGTAATGCCGTTGACGGCGAAAGCAAGTTGGGCGGGTGGTAAAAGCCAAAGCCAAAGCCAAAGCTAAACCGCACGCTAACAAGCTAGCAGTTTGAGCCAAAAACTGTGTGTGCTTGACGGAGGCTTGCCTGAAAATTAGTTGGCAGTTTGACAGAAGACAGTTCGGGGGGCGGCGGTGGCGCGTACAACACCCGTCTGTGGCAGGGGTAATTGCAACAGCAGCAGCAGCAACAAAATACGATCTGCTTTTTATCGGTATAAAATCAGAAACGTATTTGCAAAGTTTTTTTTTTCCCATGCTACGCAAAATTCCAAACAGCAAAACAATTAACAGATTTCAAAATTTTGCTGACAGAGAAAGCAGGAGACAGGAGTTCTAAAGATAGAAAGTGTACCGGTATGCAGAAAGCGAGAGAGAGAGAAACATATGATGCATAAATCATCTGGCAGAATTTTAATTCCGAATGTCAAACTGACATAACAAAGGCAAAGGCAAAGGCAAACGAAGGCACAAAACCTAACGCTTTCATACCTAGAAATAGAAAACTGAAGGAAGAGAGTTTTTGCCTTCGATTTTTGGTTCTGACATGTTGGTATTCAAATTGCTCGTTTAGTCATGGTACATGTTGTGCGTGCGTGTGTGTGCGTGTGATAGTCCTGGTTCCCTGGTTGCAGGTAGAATTGTTGCAATTGTTGCCTTTTGCCATATGCCTATGTCTTTTGGCATTGTTGGTTAATAATTGAATTTCAAAGCCAAAAACGACAATGACATGAAAAACTCAGTCTGTTTCTGTGTGGCGAAACATTTTTGTTGAGATGTTTATGTTGCAATGGTATTGCAACAGACCACTGAGTCGGTAGTAGTTGCCACAAACTGTCCGATTATTAATTTATCAATGTCGCAGGTTTATTGAAATAGATTTCCGTTCTTGTAAGCCATTTGCATTTCCGTTTCCGTTGCATTCTGTTCAGTTCCTGCAGATGCAAATACGTCGACTTTGCATTTATGCAAATAACAAACAAAACAGGCACAAACACACACACACACACACACACATGTTAATAACATTTGGGCATAATTGATTGAGGAGCTAAGAAGCAGAAATCATTTGGCATCTGTTTCCATTCCTACTTCATTTTCATTACGTCAGATTAGTGCAAAAGTTACTATAAACATTCAAGTGTTTGAATTCATTTCAAATATATTTGAAATGCACTCAAAAATACTTTAAATGTGTTTTATTTAAATTTATATATACTCTTGCAGATTTGTTTGGCAGCCAAACTTTCTCGAAGAGTAAATTTCTTTTGTTTGATTGCAAAAGAAGCTAAGTCGAGTTAAGTCGCAGACAAGACAATAACACAAAACTGAAAGGCAATGAATGCATCATTTGCAAAAGGAAAAGACAACAAAAACCAAGAAGAAAAAGAAAAAACATTATGGAAATTTTTCGAGATGATTTCAGCAGAAGAGAGCGTCTTTTCGCTGTGTGAGTATTGTAAACGCCGACAGCGCATTATTAATTGCGCACAGACATCAAGCCAATGATGCTGTACTTGTGGGTTGTTATTGTGTCTGACTGTCTGTTTGTCTGTCTGTTTGTGCTGCCACAAACAATGGACTTTGCCTTTGTTGCCCATTAAGTAAGTAGGCTTACTAAGTTGCAGGCTGCAACAACAATTCATTGTTCGAAATTTTTAAGCGCATTCCAATTGTTTAAAAAAAGAGAAATACCCTTTGTGGGGGTGGGTTATACATATAAACATAACTAAGCTCGAATATTGTCTGCGTTTCAAGTGGGGAAATTTGTTTTTCAATTGAAGAAGGGAAAAAGTTTTGGTATTTCCTGTCTTAGAGTTAAACGTATCGATAATTAAAGACCATTAATCGAAAATAGTATAAAAATAATACTTTAATCAACGAATCTCCAGAAGACAGCTAAAAAAACATCCTTTCAGAGACAATTCGTTATATAAAAAGTGTCTTAGCTTGAACAAAAATAATTCTGCACATAATTTCGTTGTACGAAAGTTTGTTATATTGAAAGTTCAACTGTACCTTGAAGTCGATCAAAAGAGATATAAATGCATATTCAAGTCCTTTTTAGATAGCTGCAATTGGTTAAGGTTTTAATAGAATACCTTCGAGCGCATACGCTGGTTTCATTTGAATTTGTCATGACAAAGACCACAGAAGCACACAAAGGACATTAGAAGTAGGGACAGCAAGAGAAAGAGTGAAGATAGAGAGAGAGAGAGAGAGAGAGAGAGAAAGCATATTTGATTCAAGTGCAAATAAGCAATAAGGCATCGAGGGTGTAAATCATTTGGCATTTTCAAGTTTGCTTTAACTAACGGCAAACTACAAGGTGAAGTTGACCAGAAGCTGAATAAAAACCCTCTAACTGCCCCTCCCCCAAACACACATTGATAAAGAAAAGCACAAACACACACACACACACACACACACACACACAAAAACTTTGGTCGCACATGCAAACATCACTTGGGGCTGTTGTATTATGGCCAATGGCTACTTGAGCTCTCAGTGCACTTGTTTTAGTTGTCCATTATGCGCTTCTATGCATCCTCAACAAACAACACATACTTATACACACACACGCATACAGACATATTCGTATTTGTACATATAATTGTGCTTAACAGAACTTTTCGTACTTGCAATTCAACCACCAAAAACATTTTACCCCATTCAACTTTCGAGTTTTTTGTATTTCAAATCAAACACTGAGCAAAAGTATTGAACATTTGTTAAAAGCTTACAAGTTTTGAGTTCTAAGAGTATGTATTTGTTCAAAGAAAATTATTATGATTTTTTGTAAAATTTATTTTAATACGTTTTTGCTTCTTTTAAAATGAAATATAAGGAAATGTTCTAATGCTGGACTTTGATTTCATTTTGAACTAAAAATTACAGAAAAGTTCATAAAAATGAATGAAAATCAATGGTGTCCAACTTAGGAACAAACATTGTTTTGACATTTTTGAATGTAAAACCCAAAATATTGAACAAAAAATTTGTTTTATTGTTGAATATGAAAGAAAACAAACAAACCAATCAGGAAAAATTTATTTACCTTGAAATAATTCGATCGTAATTTCGGTATTTTAATTTTTGTCTCTGGACTAACCAAAACTGGCTATAAAATAAAAAAGGTGCCCGACTTATGAACATTGTCCGAGAATTTTTCCATACTTATTAAGTATAAATTATTATTTCTGTTTAAGAAAACTTTGTTTCAATCTTGAAGAATCTAATGCTTATGCTTCAAAATTAATCTGATCATTATTATAATCTTTAGAATCCTTCGCTTTAAGGTTTGGTTATTAAAAACCAAACTTTTGTTTTGGTCCATTTCTAAAACGTATAATTTTCTTATCTGTTTAAGTTTGCACATATTTAATCAGTCGCTTCTCTTTTTTGTAGTGCACAAATAGAATGGATATATGTATCTATTTTACATATATTTTTGGCAAAATAAGCCTTTTTGTATGTTAGCCATTGGATTGTGGATTTGCTTCAGTTCGGACTCGTTCCGTCATGCAGCTGCCACTTGGGAGCACATATCGCTTCACATGCCACTGCAATTGACGTGCTAACTGTGTATGTGTGTGTGTGTGTTTCTGTGTGTTGCTGTGTGTGTGTGTGTGGATAAGTATCTTCAACTGATATCTGCTTCACAGCTTCCTCCATTCTGTTCTCAATTGCTTGGTTTTTGAGTATGCAAGAAATGCTACGATTGCTACTCTAATTTTCCTCTTTACTGCTCCTTTACTTCACCATTCGACACACACCCCTTACCCGCCGCTGCGCATGCTGCCTTAACCTAGAACAGACGCTTTTCCATATGTCCGTTCTATGTCCAATTGTTGTTGTTGTTGTTGTTGCCTGTTTGTTTGGTGTTGATTCCCCAGCGTGTTTGTCTATTGTTATTGCTCTTGCCTAGCATTTTACATCAACTCTGTAGTGTGTCGAGCTGTCTATTCCTACCCTCCTTCCACTATCCATCTGGCTGTCTCTTTGTTTATTTGGCGTATTTGTTACCAGGCCACGGATGCAACTTTTCAGGGGGCGCTCTTATGCAAAATGCATGTACCAGCTTGTTTAAACTTTTGTGCCCAGCTTCCTCTTCTCTGACTACTTTGCATCCTTACAAACGTACGTTTCGCTTTAAATAATACAACTTTCCAGAATATTCAATGTTCCAAACTCAATTTCTTGGCACAGCTGCAATAAATTTTGCCATAATAACGTCATAATCGGTGCCTTGAAATTATGACAGCTACAATAGAAACAAAAATTAATTATTTGGGTCACAATTTGACCGGCAGCAGGCAGCGTTTAGTGGGCAAAAAGTTCAAAATCGAAAAACGTGGCGTTCGCTTTGAAGTTTGTTTCCCGGACAGGGTTTCGCACAGCTGGCGGCCATTCAAAAGTAATTCCATTTCACTACCTGGAAATTTGAACCGCAGGCAAACAAAACGTTACCGCCGCTTTTCGCAGCTTTTTGTAATGCTTCTATATTTAGCTAGAGAACAATTATTATAAAATAACAGGGCAGTGTTGAATCCAGCTGCTGCTGCTGGCAAACAAAATTAAAGACTATATGCCGTTAATTGCAGACAAATTGGAAAAATGTAACAATTAATTGCAGACATCACCAAATATTTGTTGCATACTTTTGGGTGAAAAAGGAATCAATAAATACAAAAAATCTAGCTCTAATAAATGGAACTAAATATGAATCTGTTATTTATTATAAACTTGTTTTAATTACCGTTATGTGGTTGTTTGGTGGTTTTATTTGATTGTAAAGATTTTGCTTTATTTTCAACCTCAACAAAGTTAAAATAAATTGCTTTTATGAGTCCAAGTCTGTCAGAAGTAATGTAAATTAAATTAATTTTTTTCTGCACTCAGAAACAAACATTAAAACAAGATAAATATTACGCGTGCAAAGTAAATATTAATAAACGTTGCTAAAAATAACAAAGCTTATCTACTTAATGCCATGTAAAGATAGTAATAATAACTTGCCAAGAGAAACTATTTTACTAATCTTATTGAAAGCTTAAAAACTCTTCTCTATTATTTTAAGCTGATGTTGTCTAAATTAAAGTATTAAGTTTTCTTTTATTATTATTGACTTTCAACCAACTTATTCACGGTGACTCCATTTAAGCTCTCTTTTGTACAGGGTATGCAAATGTTCGTTACACTAACGCAATTAAGTGGCGCGCTGTTAAAAACGAATGATAAATAAACATGACAAGGCTTTTAAGTTTATTGCGCCAGTCAACTCTCATTTGGCTCATACGACAGAGAAAATAAAGAGAACGAAAGGGAGAGAGAGAGAGTAAATACGTTTAACTACGTGAAATTGCGCTGACTGAGTAG
This sequence comes from Scaptomyza flava, assembly GCA_030179655.1. Taxonomy (NCBI): domain Eukaryota; kingdom Metazoa; phylum Arthropoda; class Insecta; order Diptera; family Drosophilidae; genus Scaptomyza; species Scaptomyza flava. The sequence goes on along the minus strand of JARNME010000404.1, from coordinate 83,674,589 downwards.
AGGCGGCGGGGGATTGTGGGTTTCTGTTTTTCTCTATGCATGAGGGTGCACTAACACACACACACACACACACTCCCAACGACTGTGGCATCATCTTTTTCCCATCTTTTTTTTGTCTTTCGGGAGGGTAAATTTTGCACTTACTGTCACTTTTCATATGCAAAGCACTTTGTGTCTGTCGCTAATTTAATAATATGCAACATTTTGCGAACGTTGAACAAGCAGCACACAGCTACAAATTTTTGTTGCGGCCCGTCGACCAGTGTTACAAAGTGCCCAATTAAATGATTTAAACAAGGGTAAAAATCCCCACCTGGTTGCCCCTACTACGGCTAAAACTTTACTTCAGTTGTTTCTGCTCAATTCGCAAAATTGTTCACAGTCAGTGCATTTTGCAATAAATATCCAAAATTGCAATTGGCAAACACACACGCAAACTATTTTGGCAAGCATTTTGCGCTAACGGAAGCTGTGAAAAATCGTTGACAAGCGACAAAACACTTGACAGCGTCAGCAGCCCAAGCAAAAGCACCCAAAAAGTCGAGCCAAAAAAACTGTTGTAACAAAAAATAAAAAAAAGCTAAAATCCCAGCGAGTTATAGCAAGTGCAAGAGAAAGAGATGGAGGGGAAAAAATGGCAAAACGTGTAAAAATTTGTGGTGCAAGCAAAGCTCGAAAAAGGTGCAACAAAAATTGTGTAAATGTGCAATCAAATGAAAGAAAACCAATAATCGAAAAAGAAAAAAAAAAAGAAAAAAAAAAAAATAAATAAATAAAAAATGCCAATGCAATGCACACAACTTAGGAATTATTGGCCAGAATGCTGGAAGCCAGGTGATTGGAGTTCTCTGCCCCACCCCTCCCCACCCGCACAAAGAGGAGCTTTAGCAATTTCGATGAGGCAAGAAAATGCACTAAATAAAACATGAAATAGCTGCAAATCGGGCATGTGAGCAAAGGCACGTGTGTGGCAGGTGTGTGTGTGTGTTTGACAAGAATTTTAGCTATAAATTGTTGTCACAATGTAAGTGGAGCGAAAGATAGAAAAAGAGGCAGAGAGGTGGAAAAAGACAATACTGTTAACAATAAATCAACTTGAGTAGCGAAAATTGCTAACAAAAGAGCGAATCTTAACCAGAAAAAAGAAAACAAAAAAACCAAAAATAAAAAATGGACAGTAAATAATAAAAGCCGGAAATGCGGGAGCAAGGGTGCAACTATTGTTAAAGTTAGTGAATCTGAAGTCGAAGTCAAAATGCAAAATAAATTAATCATCATTATTTCAATAAACATTTATTAACATGGACTTTGCATTAGCACATAATATATTTTGCTTTTGCTTTTGACCTTTTGGCCAGTCAGCCAGTCAGCCACTAAAAAGGGACCAGCAGCAAGCGCATCATTTTTGCCCAACCACCGCAACACACACACACACATATATATATTTATTGAGAGCGAATGAGAGAGAGCTAAACCACATTTTCAATTCGCCACAGGATAGTAAAGTCAAAGGACAACACAAACCTCTCAAACTCAGTCCTGTTTCACACAAAGGCCATGGCCCTGCCGTTTGTCTTTGTAGCGCTTCCTGTCTCTGTGGTTTGTCCTAGCTGTAGTGTGTGTGTGTGTGTGTGAGAGAGAAAGTGAGTTTGAGTGCGTGTAGCGTGAGTAGCATCCTTTGGTTTGCCTCAGCATCAGTCATTTGTCTTTTGTCATATTAATAATTCCCTTTTATTATTTGCACCATTACCAAGCCAAAATATATATACATATAATTTGTACTGTGGCCCCAACAACTGCCCCTTCCCACACTCACTTCTCCCCTCTTTTTGATTATTCGACATTTATAATTTCTCGCCGGCAAAGGTGCCGCGGCGTGCGCACCTTTTTCTGGCGCTTCATTTCATTTCGCTTTAATTTTTTTTTTTTTTGCACTGCTCATTAATAATAATAATAAGTATGATAGGGTGACCCTTGCTAGCCCTCATTGTTCATAAAAAAGAAGAAGAAAACCACGCTTAATGCCATTCATCCTCATTTTGGTTTAGCCTTTAAAGTTAATCATCTCAGGCATATCCAAGTGTCCTGTCATTTGTTGCTCCTGACTGCTCGCTCAAGTGCTCATTTTTTAATACTTATGCCATAGATCATTAATATAAATTCCACAATGACGGCGGAAGTAATATTAATGCCCCTAGAGATGGTCGGCTAAGCAAACGCTGTCAGTCGAGTTAAGTGTTTTCTCAATCTTAATTGTTCGCGTCACAAAATGTGAAAACTCAAAGCTTAAAGTTCTTCATACAAACTTTAACGAACTCTTATTGTTTCATTCAAAGAGAACAACTTGAGGAAAGTTAAGAACAGGCAGGCTTTCAAAAGCAGCTGCAAGCAATTGAAAAATATTTAGCTAAAACCGAATATTCATACAAAAGCTATTCATATATGAAAGTTATTTTTGATTAGGCTGCCTTATTCAAATCAAAATCCAAACCACACATCCTCCCAGACACTCATAAAACTTGACACTTAAGTGGCATCAGGAGCAGCAGCAGCAGCACACACAAGTCAAGTAAAATGATTTGCAATTATTATTGTTTAATAAGTGCATAAGCCGACACTTATCCAACCCAAAAGATACTTTTGTTGCTGTTGTTATTTCTGAAAACTTTTGTGGCAGCAACCCGACTCAAAGCAACAGCAAACGACACAAAGAAAAGAATACGATACATGCTGGGTGGGGGTTGGGTTTGGGGGCTATATCTTAAATTATCATAAGATGGGAGCATTTTTGAGTGTCTCTTCAGCCACCGCATTGCCACACCGATCCGCACACCGCACCGCCAATTGTTGCTGTTGTTGAATTGAATCGAGTGGCATAAATCCGGGCAGCAGCATCTCTATTCCGTTGTGCCCCCAAATGATAAATTGACAAATTTATTCGGGTCAAAGCGTGGCGCATTCATCATAATTTGTTTACAGTGCTTTATGTTCTGGGCCAGCCGGGCAGGGAAAATTGAAAATTTTTGAAATGGGCTTCGTCTTTAGCCAATTTTAATATAGTCCTCGTTTTTGGTTGTTTGTTAGGGCTAACACACACACACTCAGAAGAAAGCAGAACTTAAGCAAGACTGACACTTTTGGCTAATGCAGTTATAATGAGCTTAAGCTACAACAAGGATGCCAAGGACTTCCAACGTCCAACTGTAGAAGCCTGAGTAAAGAGCCTCGAGCCAATGATTTACATAATTAATATTGATGTACTTATGCATGCTACCATAGTTTGGCACGGAACTAGAGCAACGAGAGAGAAATAGTAGTAGAGTCTAGGTTGTACCTGTGCCAATTTGCAAGCTAAATTCACCTGATTAAATTTAGCTATAGCATCAGCTTATACATTATATAAATAGTAGCAAACAGATCTGTTCGTCTATAGATATATTGTGAGTAGTTTATTATACATATAATTATGAATAATATAAAAATTAAATCGATTCTGTCTCTCTCTCTGACAATTGTAATCTAATGCTGCCACACTCAATTGTTAAATCATTTCCATGAATCGACAAACACAATCAATTATCAAGCACATTGCCCAAACAATAAAACAGAACAGTAAAGGATATATGTAATTAATTTTCATGCTCGAATTTCGTAACAAACACAAATACACACAAGCAGAGAAAGACTGTGTGTGTGCAAAAGTTTAGATAATTAGTTATTGCAAAACTAAATGGCTGGTTAATTTACAAAAGCTATTAAATGCATCTTTCAATTTAAATTAAATCATTTTGATGCTTAGGAAATTATGTCATAAGTCAATCTGTTTGAATGTTGACTTGCATTAAACGAAAGATTTTATTTAAAAATCACACTTTTATTAAAATAATTTCAGTTCAGGAGTTCAAAGTATCATTATCATAAAAATGTTGAAACAATTTCAAATTCATTTCAAGTTATGAAAAATTACTTAATTTTATTTGAAAGCTCTTAAAATAATAATTCTTTGTGTGGCTAAGCTCTTGTCTGTTTCTTTTAGGGATTAATAATAAAGACAAAAGCTTTAAAAAGCCTTCTTTCATTTAAAGCTGCTAACAAATTGAATCTTAAATAAATTTGCTTTAATCAAAAACAAATTTCAACAATAGCAATTGATTAGAAAAAAACACATTGTTGATTATTTTTTGACCTATTTTGATTGCTGTTTTCGAATTAGATAACAAATAGTTGTTTATTCTGCCATTGTTGACCATTCTGACATGAGGTTGGTTTAAAAGTAGAGTACTTCACGAGAGTGTTTGCATGAGAGCGAACCTATTGTTAAAGTCCCATGGTAACATTTCTTTGTATTTGTATTTGTAATCACACTTGGCCAGGACACTTACCTGGTGACAGCTCCTCGGTAATCCCTTGAATTGTGCGCGTAAACAGTGTCAACATGAGGACGCTGGCAAGTAGCAGCCATTGACGTTGCTGCCACTTGTGTGGCATATGCTTTTGCTGCTGTTGCTGTTGCTGCTTCTGCCTTCGTTGCACTTGTCGTGGTGTTTGCATCCTAGTTGTAGGCATTGTTGCTGCTGCTGCTGCTGCAGAAGTATTGTATCGTTCACAGCGTGCTTATATGCACATATATTTTGTTTGTTCCTATAGCGTCACTATCTTAAGCTGAAAATGAAGATAGAGAAGAGAAAAAATCAGACTTTCGCCAAGTTTTGTTTCTATTTATATTTCGTTTTGTTTTTGGGGCAATTTGCCACGTTGGAAAGTAAAGTCAAACCATTAATATTTTCAACGTTGACTATATTGACGGCGCCATCGTTTTGTCTGACGTGCACAAAATCAGTCCCGGCCAGGCGCAAGCCAGGCTGCCACATCATTCACAGTAGCCAACGCGCCGCAAAGTATGCAACGTCATGCGGCGCTGCGGTACATTTCATCATGAGACCAGCAATTGGAATGGAAATGCGTACACTTAACCATAAATATGTCTAAGAACTCCGGCAAATAGGTTTCAGAACATGTTTCCCCCCCCCCCTCCACCCCCCCCCTTTTTTTATATGCTAACATATTCCTTAATTAAGTAATAAAAAAGTTTTTTTTTTTTAATAGAAAATATGGTAGGACATTTTTAATATTTATATTTAGCTTTTAGATTAAAATATTAATTTGATAAAATAATTTGATAAAATTCCGCCATAGATGAATTTTGTCTAGCAAAGTGCTTGATTGTATACATTATAAACTTTATTATATCTATATGCCAACAATCATATTTTTTGCCAAGTGCATGACCCTTGCTAAAGCTGGCAACGCAGCATCTGGCAACAGGCGGACAACAGCAGCAGCGCACTATGAACAAACGGACAGAGGGACAACAACGACGACGGAGAAGAGCGACAAGCGAGCAAGCATCTGGCAACTGGCAACATCACCGTTAGCAATGCTCGTGGGCGCGCGCTTGGGCAACACGTCAAACACATTCATCACGAGTGCCAGAGTGACAGATGGCAAATGCGCCTACAGCTCGTTTGTTGTTGCCTCCGATCACAGCCCAGAGTCACAGACAAAGATAGAGAGACAGAGACAGATACAGAAATAGAGACAGAAAGACCGATGCGGCTGAGTGCGAAATGCGAATGTGAATGTGAATGTAAATGCGAATTGTCTGCTTGGGCCTTATGTCATCCGCAAGGGCAAAAAGGACAAATGAAAATTTTCCAATTATTGCAGACACTCTCACTCTGGCTAGCGGGCGGAAAAAGGAGCCAAAGGCCGCAACGTAAATTTAACGCTTTAAAACTTCCGTCGCATTATTTATGCGCATTTTGTGTGTGTGTGTGTGTGTCAAAATCCGAATATTCAAGCCAGAACGCAAATCATTTGTCAACGCTTCAATATATCTAGCTAACGTATCTGCAAGCTCAAAAGTACTTCAGCAGCAGGTTCCTTTTTTTCCTTCTTTTTTTCATTGGCTTAAAGACCAGTTTAGCTTTTTGCCCGGAATGTTTGCCAGTTATCGCTATTTTCCGTTTTTAGTTTACCCGGTGACGAGGCAGTTGATCAAAAACGCATTTTGACTGTGTCAGCGTCAGCAGGCACGATTTTAATAAACGTAATGTTGCCACATGTGCGACTGACATGATTTGGCATTATCCCCACTGAATTGACTCTACGCAATATACTATATTGCAAATACACATAAAGAAATCGTTGGCAACAAATTTAAATGTTTATAAAATCTGGTTCAACTATTGATTTACGTAGAAAAACAAAATATGAAAAGCTTAAGCTATGATTAAATTGTTTACACTAACAATATTCAATCCATTTTGTTATAAAATTCAAAAATAATATCTTTAAAAAGAATTTACAATTACTTAACAGCATCATATCGAACAGCCAAAAATCTTTTCAGTGCATGTAAGCGAAAGTAACGAATGGGTTGTGGTCCCAGCTCGACCAGCTTTGCCATTTTCCAACTGTTTGCGTGGGTCAAGCCCAGATTTTGATGAATAGTCTAGTATATGTAGTTTGAAATTTTCATTTTCGCTACTTTGCACTTTATATAGTACATATATCCCTAGCAGAAGCAGCAGCACACAGCATATGTTATGTAATTACATGAACTTTATGCAACATACTTGCGATATTGATTGAATTTCGAAAGCTGAAGGGACGTCCATATGGCTATCATTCTAATTTGGCATATAAAATGGCACTTTCATTTTCACAAACTACTCGTAAGCAGCTCGAAACTTTCGCTAATATCGAATGTTAAACGCTCTTTTGTTATGGTCTAAAAACCACGTGTGTGTTTGTGGGTTTATCTGTGTGCATGTTTTTTTTTAATTCATTTATTGCTTATCTAAGTAATATATATGTACACATTGATTAGGGTAAGGTATACGTAAGCGGAACTTTGCAGTAGCGGTACGGCCGTGAGGTATTGCGTCGCTACTGCCGAGTTCCACCTATTCTACTTGTCCTCTACGCTCTCGCTCAGCCTTCCGCAGATCCGTCATGACTGCCGCCGCAAACGCGCTGAACGCCAGCCAGTTGGCGTCGCTGTCCAGCATCAGTGACACGAGGCTGCCCACCTCGATGCTACAGCCTAAAACCCTCTCCAGATCGCTGCGAAGCCCGGAGAAGCGTCCGCAGTGAAGTAGGACGTGTTCGGCATTCTCGACAAAACTGTCGCCACAGGATGTGCAGAACGGGGCGTCCTCATGCCCAAATCGGTGCAGGTATTCCCTGAAGCAGCCATGACCACTTAATAGTTGGGTAGTGTAAAAGTTTAGCTGCCCATGCCGCCTGTTTATCCACGCTGAGATGCTCGGAATGAGGCGATGTGTCCAGCGCCCCTTGCAAGACGCATCCCATTGCCTCTGCCAGTTCTCCTGGGTGCGCGTTTTGGCTGTAGTGCGCACTGCCTTCTTTTGGGGAGCGGAAAGAGCCTCGCCATGCGTTCCCTCGAAGATCTCCGCGGCTTCTCTAGCCAGCTCGGCTATGGGTGCTACTCCAGCCAGAACCAGGCAGGCGTCGTCCGAGATGGTTCTGAAGCCGCTGCAGACTCTGATAGCTCCAAGGCGGTGTGTGGCTCTCAGTCCGCGGGTGTAACTAACAAAGCGGCATCCTGGTTGCCATATCGGCGCCGCGTATAGCATTGTCGCTCTTGTGACGCTGGATAAGAGGAGCCTCTTGAACTGCTTTGGGCCTCGCGTATTAGGCATGATTCGCGAGATTGCACGATTTGTTAGGGCGGCCTTTTTACTAGCGTACTCCAAGTGCTCTTTAAAACATAGTCTGGTATCCAGCATCACGCCCAGGTATTTAATTGCCCTCTTAGAGGTGACCACAGTGTTGGCCACCATTATGGTAGCTGTCTCCACAGCTTTCCGGCTGCTAATGAGCACTGCCTCCGTTTTTTGGGGTGCTATCTGCAGCCCTACTGAAAATAGCAACTGTAAGACTTCCGCGATAGCTAAGTTGCACTTCCCCTCCACCTTCTTAATTTCGTTGGTGACGACCACTATTGCCACGTCGTCAGCAAAGCCCACTAGGTGAACATCATCGGGCATCAGTAAACGAAAAACGCCGTCATACATGACGTTCCATAATAGAGGTCCCAGAACCGACCCTTGTGGCACGCCTCCAGAAACTTCATGCTCCTCTATCGCCTCGCTGGTGTCGTACTTCAGGATTCTATCCTTGAAATAGCTTCTTGTGATCCTAAGTAGGTACTCCGGGACGTTGAGCGCCTCGAGGGCATCCAGGATGCAGCCCCATTTAGCCGTGTTGAAGGCATTTTTGACATCCAACGTTGTCACTAGGCAGTACTTCTTAGCGCCGCCTTTCCATCTGCATCCGGCTATCGCTCCCGAGGCTAGCTCGACTACCTTGCCGATCGCATCCAGCGTAGATCTCGCTTTGCGGAAGCCATACTGCTGCGGTGAAACTCCACCAGCAGCTGCTATAGCGCCGTCAAGCCGGGTGCAAATCAGGTGCTCCAGTAGCTTACCGACCGTATCGATCAGGCAGATAGGGCGATATGCAGCTGGATCATCGAGCTGCTTGCCAGGCTTCGGTAGTAGGACCAGGCGCTGAATTTTCCAGCGGTTTGGAAACACTCCGCTTCTTAGGCAGCTGTTGAACATACTCGAGAAAACCTCAGGGCGGAGTGCGATTGCCAATTTTAGTGCTCGGTTAGGGATCCCATCTGGGCCAGGCGACTTGCTCGGCTTCAACATCGATGCAGCGTGGCGAATCTCCTCAAGTGTGATGAGCTCAGCTGCTGGAGGAATGGCTGGCACGGGCGGGAGCTCACCGATATCCTCAGCCATACTGGGAAAGAGATGCCTAATAATCTCTTTCAACGATGCTGGGTCCTTGGGGTGGCTGCGGGAAGAGGCGTTAAAGCGTTTAACTACCAACTTGTAGGCATTGCCCCACGGGTCATTCTCCGCAGTGTCGCAGAGGTCCAAGAAGCATCTGCGTTTGCTATCTTTGACAAGCTTTTGGAAGCGTCTCCTGCTGGCGAGGAACTCAGCCTGCCGTTCCTGAAACACCAATGATCCACGTGAGCGCTGGTAGCGGCGTCTCGCATAGTTGCAGTCGCTCCGAGCCTCGGCTATCTCCTCGTTCCACCAGTATACTGGGACATGGTGCCTATGGTATCTTCTGTTCCTGGTCATGCTAGAATCGCACGCTCTGCTTAGCATCCGCATGGTTTTGTCAACCACGTCCTCGGTGCTATCAGCTGTATCGGAGACCTCAGCAGACTCTAGACAGGCACTAAAAGTCCGCGTGTCAAGCGTCTCGACGCGATACCTAGGCCAATGCTGTGCTGGAGCATTACGGCGATCCTGGCGTTCTCCAACGGTGTACCATATGGCAACGTGATCACTAGCATTGAAAGAGTCGTCGATGCTCCAACCGGACGAACTAAAAAGCGAGCTACTGACGAATGTTAGATCCACGACAGAACCCAGTCCAGCTCTGTGTGCATGTGTGTGTGTGTGTGTGTGTGTGTGGCAAGTTTTACGAGCGCCTGTTAACCGCGGGTATTTACACTAAGTCTAATGAAATGTTTAACAAGCACTTTGCTGTGCGCAAATCCCAATGACCCATAATATTAGCATAAAATCACTTGGCAGCCGTGGCAAAAGAGGGCCAAGAAAGAAGCCCCTTTGTATCCTCTTTGCCACACAAATAGTTGGTGGCAACTAAGTATGTGTGTGTGTGTGTGTGTGAGTGTGTTACTACTACTTGGTTAGTCTATTGGCGTTGCATGACACGCTTGAGGGTCTTAAGCAAAATGTTCATTTAAATTGCGCATTTTAAAGTTTTTTTGTTTTTTGTCTGCCTTTGGGACGAGCAAGAAAGGCTTAACGAAGCGAACCCTCTATATAAGGAAGGATACACAAGGAACGCCCTTTAGCAAAAGTTTTAGCTCTGCCTATGCAGCGACTTTGGTCCCGATCGTTCTTGGCTTCTATACTACATAACGTTACATACATATATACATATATATATATACTCAATTTCTGCGCATAAATTTTTATGTTGGTCATACTTTATTTGCTGCTGCTGCTGATGCTCTCTGTTTGTGTTGTTTGGTTTGTTTCCACAAAATAAATTACATTAAAATTCTAAGCCATCAGCTTGCTGTTGAAAATTTATTTTTGCACATTATCCGCTTGCCGCAAATTGTATATATACCGACGCTGGCGCTGCTCTGGGGCAGCAACAACAGCTGCCTGGCGTTTTAGTGGCACTTCCTCGAACTTAAACTGTTTGTTGTTGTTGTTGTTGTTATTATTGTTAATGTTGTAAAAGTTGTAAAGTATCTTTCAAGGCAATTAGTTTATTTGTACAATTTCATTTCATTTAGGCGCCTGGAATTTTAATGCGTTTCATTAAGTTTCAGCGTTAATTTTACACTTTAATATATTTCAAATTTTGGGGGCGAAATGCCTCTGCTTGAAATAAGTAAATACTTGGCAAGTGTATTAAATCACAAGTAATTTATTTGTTCAATTTGTCAGACTGCTAAATAAGAAAAAGAGTTGAATAGTAAAAGTGCCAAAGCTTAAAAAATCGATTCTCTATTTTACTACATAAGGAACTTAACCTTTCACTACCATAACACCGACATCTGGATACTATATTTTCTCGAAATGAAAAGACTTTCCTTCTTCTGTCCAATCAAAATTGATTTGAAATGGTTCCAATCTTTCTTAATGCATTAATTTGTCAGAACTCAACCGATTTTGAAATGTCCTAGTTCTTATATTGAGTTATCGAAAACCAAACAGATTAAAAAAACCTTTATTTTGAAAATATTTGTTACTAGATAAAACCAGCATTTAAATCTGAATAAAATGATTCTGGGCTCAAGTGCATGTTCGAATTTCGACCTAATAAAATCACATGGTATGCAAAATATTTGTTGATGTAAACAAAGATATCCTTTGAGAAAATATGATTGAATCTCAGATGTATAGTCTTGCTTCGAATATTATTTTAAGCACATTCAAGATTTCATCAACGGCATTGCTATTTGTTTGTTTTTCTACCAAAAATCACGCACACACACAAACGAATACACAAATACAGATGTATACAATAATAAACACGCATACAAACACAAGCGTGTGTACACACACACAAATAGAGGCAATATTTATGCTGGAGCTGCTCTGATTTAAATGGAAAATCAACAAAATAACAATTATACTTACTCGATGTGATTATTAGGATCTATTATATAACAAATCAGTCAGCTTGAACGCTTTAGAAGCGCATATTTTCGTAATGTTTTGGGCAATGCAGTGAAAAAAAAATGTAAACACTTTTATGTACAATGATACACAAATAGAAAATCTACACACGAGAGCGCCGCCTCTCTGTGTCCTGGGTCGAAAGATAAAATAGTATCTGATTTCGCACACTTTAAACACTTTTAGCTTGGTAACTTCATTGGTAACACATACAATGGCTACAAAATGTTTAGATTTGAATGGATTTTCAAAGTTTTATTTAGTTTTTAGTTTAAAAACAATATAAACGAAAAATTCACAACCGCACTTAATTTCGATGACAGACGGAGAAGTCAATATGCGCTCGCTCTCCCATTTCATTTACCGTTTCATTCCACAGCGTGAGAGCGAGAGCGAGAGAGCGTAACGCAGCTGACCGTACGGTGCTGTTCGGGGTTGGGTTGCGGTATATGGAAACTGTCAAACTGACAGCTGACCTGAGGGTTTTTGTATATTTATTCCTAGCGCATGCGCTGCGCTGCGCTCTCTTTCTCTTTTGCATCCTGTTTCATTGCCGGAACGTTTCGTTTCAAAAACTGGCAAAAAGGACGCTGTGGCTTGGGCTGCTGTCAAGGGTTGCTACTAATGCACCCCTGCCTTCCTTAAGCGTCTCTGTCGTCTACGACAATTACCTGGAGAATTGGCATTAGCCCATTTTCGTTGCGTTATAAATTGCGATTGTCACTTTGGAGCATTTGCAGACGAGACCATATTGGCATTGGCTTCGGCATCGCCATCGATATGGAGATGGTGTGGTATACGTTTATTGTGCCTGCAGGGTGTCTTCTACCAGTCGTAGTAGTATGTGATGTTTGTGTATGACTTTCATTTCGTTTGATTATCAGCACCCTCTTGAATACTCTTTCTCGCCCTTACTTACATACATACTGCTTATGCAATTACATTTCAGTTTTTGTCGTGTGTGTCTGGGAGTTGACTGTGACATGGAATTAATTTTCGATTTTATTGTCAGTTTGTCAACTGCTTAGCTGGCAACTGCTGCTGCTGAAGCTACTGTTGTTGCTGTTGTTGCTCTTGCGCCTGACTTTGATTTAATTGAAAATGCATGAATATGCAATTTTTAGGCAACTAAGAGCTCGTAAATGCTTGGCTTTTATTGTCCCTCCTCAACCCTCCTCAACTCGTTAAATCGAAAGTACTCTAAACTGTACGTTAAATGACCCTGCCAGTTTGTGTTTTATGGGTGAGGTCAACTTACCCTTGATTCATCTGACTTAACTTTATACACAACGCATATTCACATCAACTATTCACAACTACAACATTCACATTAAAACACACACATAAATTTATACAAATATATATATATAGTAAAATATTTAGCATATTTTTTACACCGCCTTTTAACACTCCAAGAATGTGGGAAAAGTTTATGAAGTGCTTCAATAAGGGTCCTCAGACCCCCGTCTGTCAGAATAGCATAAGTGAGCTATATAAAGGGTGCCGCCCAATCAGCGCGAACAGTTTAAGGTGTTTGCCAAAAAGAATGAAGAATACAAAATGTAAGCTTTGACATAGTTTCCCCACAATTGAAGACACTTGTCAATAATCCTTTCGCAGTCGTCTACAAAAGTATCCGTCAGAGATGCCACAAATCGATTGGAACTTTTACAAACAAAATGTGCGTAAAGAGATGGTTAGTTGGGTGGACGAGTTCGAGAACAAATATGACAATCTTGACAATATATTTGCCAATCGACATAATCTGATTGATCATTCTAAATACTTTGGCGAAGTGAATGAACAGACCAAAGAAGTTGAATGCGAAGTCAAGAAGTATAAGGAGGCATCCAATGAACGCATTAAGCTTTTACAGGCTAAAATGGAGTACTTGAAGGGCCTAAAGCCATATGTGGAAATGACCATGGAGGAGTTCTGCCTGGCACATCCCAATGAGGCACCCGATTTCATAAACAAACCCACCTTTTGGCCACACACACCCGAGGAACAAAAGCCGGGACCAAGTGAGGAACTAGCGCACAAGGAGGCCGAGTCTGAAGATCCGAAGCCCAAGTCCAAAGATGCTGGACCAGACCCTAAAAAGTCGCCGCCAAAATCACCACCTACTGGTGACAAGCCGCAAGCACCTCCTACAGGAAAAGATGCACCTCCTAAACCAAAAGACGCATCTCCTACAGCAAAAGACGCATCTCCTACAGCAAAAGATGCAAAACCAAAGGATCCGATTGAAAACCAAGCTTGCCATGAAAAGGACAAAAAGCGTCCGGAAGCTAAAGCAACTACAAAATCAGACATTGAAGGCCAAGCTGTAGAGGTAGCTTCCCAAATGGCAACAAAAGGTGTCGCAATTGTTCAAGATTTGTCGGCTAAACTTGTCACCCTGCTTAAGACACTCTGGAAGAAATTTGAAGAGAAGAGAAAACAAGTTGCGGCATCTGCTGAAGCTGTAAGATTAAAGAACGAAGCTGAAAAAAAGAAAAAGAAAGCAAGTATGCTGGCCGCTAAAACTAAACAAACCATAGCTGACGATGAGGAGGATAGCTATTTTCGCAGAGAGAGCGCTTCAGACATATGCCACAAGACAATAATTCGCGGTGAGGATACTGCCAAGGCTGATGTTAAGCCACATCACGTTGATTTAGATATTGAACAAAAGGAAGAACAAGATGAGTGTAAGAAGGATAAAAAATGTGCGAAGGATGAAAATGATACAGATTGTGAACGTAAAACAAAATGCGAAGAAGAAGATGATAGAGATTGTGAACGTAAAACTAAATGCGAAGAAGAGGAGAAAAACACTTGTCGCCCTGAACCAAAATGTTCCGTACCACAAAAGGGTGAAAACTATTGTGATTTTCCTTTGGCGGTCTCTGATGATAAATCCAAAAAAGACTCGCCTACTTGTGAATCCTCACAGATGATAGGGGATAAAATGACAGAGCTGTCAACCAAGACGGAAAATATAACGACGGACAATAGAAAAGGTCTGGTTGAAACAACTATCGTCTCCTCCGAATCGCAGCAAGATAAAACTAGTATAGAAAAAGATGTTCCCGACACAGAAGAAGCGAAATTCAATAAGTTAAATACCGATAAACTGGCTAAGAGCATTTTTAAAATGACCTACAAATCGGCAACTTTGCTTGCCGAAGCCGAATCAATGGTTAAAGTAGCGCAGCATGAAAAGAACGGTGATATCGAAAGCTTAAGATCCGTTTACGAAGCAGCCGGGCAGAAAGTGAGTCAAGCTCTAGGCCAGGCCTATATGGCCCTATCTTCAGCACGCAAACTAGCCAAGCAGACAACCGATGAATCGAATGAGCTGAGTGTGAAAGTTAAGAAGCATGCAAATCTGGCCAAGTTGCTTGCCCAACGAGCCATCGAAATGAAAACTAAGATCGGCAAACTTTTAAGTAAACTCGAAAAATATGATTGAATCTTTTGGGAATAGTTTTGTGCAAGTTTAAATGCAATTCAAGTTGCTGTTAGAACCGTTTACATTAAATTTTCTGTTGAAAGTTGAAGCTAGTTTTTTTTGGCGGTGCAGTCGGTGTTATGTGCAACATATGCAAATTTTGTTGTAAAGCTCAAGCACTGTGCAATAAATTTTGGGTGCAAAAAGCTAAACGAAATATCGAAAACTTTTGCTCGAGTGGCCGAAACTTTGCGGTGAATTAGCCGAAAAATTTCACTTTGCTGTGTGTGTGTGTGTAGGGTGTGTGTGTGATAGGTGTGGGTGTGGCGTTTTGGCCTAGTAGATTGCATAATTATGCAAATGTTTTGTTTTTCGGGCATTCAAAGTGGCGCATTCGAAAGTGTTGCCGACTTGTTGTTGCTGGCGCACAATTTTCAAAATCAAACGCATTTGCATAATTACACAAAGCACACTTCCTACACCTCTCCGTTTGTGTTTGTTTGTGTGTTTGCTTTTAATTCAAGTTTGATAGTTTGTTATAAG
Organism: Scaptomyza flava; assembly: GCA_030179655.1. Classification (NCBI taxonomy): domain Eukaryota; kingdom Metazoa; phylum Arthropoda; class Insecta; order Diptera; family Drosophilidae; genus Scaptomyza; species Scaptomyza flava. Next base: position 83,659,334 of record JARNME010000404.1, on the reverse strand, counting down.
CTTTAAGCCGTAAAACCATTCAGGGCACTGGAACAATGAACATTGTTTCCAGAAAACGCTAGCACAAAATCCATTCGGTTTTGTTTTATGACTGACTGAAGTATTTGTGTATTCGGGTATACTTTTTAATGTGTTGCAAAACTTTTCGGCCCTTAACAGGCCATAGAAATTCAATTTTCAACTTTTATCTGCTAAAGCAAAAGCGAATTTCCATTTTGGCTTCAACTAATCGATTAAATAGGTGACAAACAAACATCTTTGTTGGGATAAAAGGTGGACGTTGAAGTTAGCTTTTATGTGAATATTCCTTCTTCGCTACATTAGCATATTTAGTGAAAGAGCTTTTCGTGATTAGGCTGTTAAAAGGATTATTCATGAGCAGCTTTTAAAGCATATCGTTATCGTAATGTCAGCCAATATTCAATGGAGCCGTCCAAACCAGCCAACTTTTGGCAAACTTCAAACTCGAACTCTTAAGGATTCAATGCCAACAATTGTTTGGCTTATAGTTTTATGGCTTTGGGGTTGACAATTGCCCGCTGTTTCTTGTTGCACACAACAACGCTTGCTGCTGCTGCGCATATTGTCGCACAAAAATATAAAATATGGCCATTATGTTTATTGTTTTCTATCTGCAGACAAGTTTGTGTTGGTCTGTCGCCTGTCTTTCTAGTCGCCGCCAGTCGACTGTCGACTGTCGACTCTCGACTTTTGTCTTTGGCAATTTTCAATTTGAAATAGATTTTTCTCGTCTTTGGCTCGCATTATTTTGTGCTGGCAAATTGTTGTGGCATTTCCGCTCTTGGCTTCTTTCCAGACATAATTAAAAGCGCTGATATATATATTAAAATATTTGGCCCTTTACTGTTTACTGTATTTTTTGTCCAAACATCAGCTGATTAGTAGCTTATCTTTACCTGTGGTAAGCACTTATATGTCATTTTATTAGTGGTTCATGTTGTGGCAAGTTTTGTGTGTTGGCATTACTCACATAATTTGGCTTTGCGTGCTTGGTTTTTGTTGATCGTTGTTGTTGTTTGTGCCTGATTAACGCTTTTTATGGCTGCGCAAATATTTGAGCTCAGTTTTTAATAGCCTACTTTTGTGCTTTAGTTGTGTACAGAAAAGCCTAATTAACAGCGTTTAACTAAGCCTCCCAGCGTTATTGTGCTTTTATTTTCTACATTTTGTTTTTGTTGTTGTTTCTTTGTGTGTGTGTTTGCTTTTAATGCGACGTGATCGTGGTTATTAAAACAACAAAGCCATGCGGCACACACGGCCACAAACCTGAGCATTCCCATACATTTGTATATTGAACACCGAGAAAAAATTGCTTAATTTTTTTTTTACTAAATTTTCTAATTTAATTAATGTAACAGCCTTCAGCTCTAAAATAATAGTGAATTTTTGACTTTCCCTAATATCTAGATAATGTACTGAAAACCTGACCTACATCGAATAACGAATTTTCGTACTTAAGTTATTCGGTACTATAACAAAAGGGTTCAATTTAGGTGAATTTTGAGATAGAAAACAAAGCAATGTTTTCTAAGGATAAGAATTTTATCATGCTTATGTTGATTACCCAAACTTTCTTTAGTTTTTCTCAGTGTTCTTCTTGCTGGCCCCTAGGAAAATGTAAATTTAGCTGAGTACCTCGACTGGCGCCACTGGCGTCCCATTGCTTACATGTTGTCCGCGCAGCATGGTGCCTATTTTACTATAGTACACTATAGCCACTCCTGCGTACCTCGTTTTCGTCTTTCGCTTTTCTCTCGCCCTAACCTGCCTGCCTGATTAGTCTAGGCTACTGGCGTTGGCATTGTCCCTGCTCGGGCAGGTTGTTGGAAACAGCGGCAAAGGCAAAGGCAACGGCAACGGCAAAAGGCAGCAGAGGCAACCCACCGCAACACACTTAACGACGTAGTTAGCGTTAGTTAACGTATGTACGTGATATCGTTAAACTCGGGCACATATAACGTTACCAGACCCCCATAGCATAATAAGTGTCTTATTAGTTATGCCAGAAACGGCAGCAGTAGCAGCAGCAGCAACAGAGAAGCATCCAAAGTAGCATTACGATTCAGTTACTACGATTAGTTACTGGGTGCAACTAGGAGCAACTAGAACCAAAAGCATCACGTGCCATGTGGAATCAGTGACAATTTCCATGTGACCAGGCCAAAATTTGAATAGAATCATTCTTGTTTACACAACTCAATGAATGCCTTGAATGACAAATGTCCCAAAATGTTTGAGCAGTGTTGACTGATTTAAGCTCATTTCAATCTCAATTTCAAGTATTTGATGCGCAACAATATTTTATTCATTTAAAATTAGGATTTAAGATTGGACTTTCTTGACTGTTTTTTTTCTAAGGCACACCTTTTTTTTTTGTTGATTTTTGTAGCAACTTTTCATTGCTAACTCAGCTCTTTGAAGTTCAAAGTTTGAACCAACAAACACTGGTTTTTATTGATTGAATTTCTTCAACTGGAGTTTGAGTTTTACACTGAAAGCTAATAGAGTTACAAGAACATTAAATAACAGTAGCACTTCAATTAGCCGCTTATCTCAGCTACCAATTGATAAGCGTCAATGACTTTTAATTAATTCAGGGCAAATATTGTGCTACAACAATTAAAAGTTTTTAACTACAAAACCAATGGCAAAAGTCTAAAATAAACATTTACAACAACAACAACATCAACAACGAGAGCGAGAGTAAACAAAGAATTTTATTTGCACAGTTAAGGGGGGCCCAAAGTGCAAAAAAATAAAAATAAAAATCGCCTTAAGACGAAGATGAAATTAACGCGAGGCCAGCGAAATGAAAATTAAATTCCAAACAGCCCTTGGGCCTGGCGCTAGTGGTTGTAGTATATATATGTAGGTACTGGGTCCAGTCTCCAGGTAATCGCAAACGTGTAGTATTTACTTTCAACGTTGCTTGTTTATTTTTTAATTTCCTTCCAATTAAGCAACAAACAAGTCCAGTTCGCTTCTCTTACCCGCCTCGCCCTTTTGGAGCGTTGGCAATAAAAAACGCGCAGGAATCGAGCGAAATGAAACGAAATGAAATCTATTCACAGTTACGTAAAAAGCAAAAGCGAACGCAAACGTAATGAAAACACGTTGGCACAATTCATTTAAAATCTACAAAATACATACCAGAAGCAGTAGCGCATTCAGGACAATTTGACATTCCATAGGAATCACAGGACACAGCTGTATGCCTTTAGGCGCATTTGCGGTTAATTTCCATGCGCACGACTTACCGCTCTCCGTTCTGGAGTAAGAAGCAGGAGGCGCTTTACTTAGGTTCGTGTCCGATCCCTTCCTTGGCCCCTGTGCAGTCATTACTTATGCACAACTTGTACGCATAAATAAAACATGTCAAACGAGTGCGAGTCAAAGTGACTTGCGGCTGTCGTCTCAGTCATGGCCTCTAACCAGTTCTCGCTATGCAAGGATCCAAACGTTTCTTACGCACACACATAGCATTTTTGTAGGCAACACGCATAGCGCTTAAGGGCGAAACGCAGTTTTGGGTGTGAGCCAAACAATTAGTCAGCCAGGACCAAAGGAATTTCTTGTAGAGCCAACAACTTGTCTTGGTCGTACTAAGAGCAACAATATTTTAAAGAATTTTTTGTTATTTTTCTTTACTAATATTTGCGGCTGAAAGTTTTTGGCAATTCAAATATTGTGGTTTCAAATATTCTCTGAACAAACTTAAAAACCGTTCCTTTTTGTTTTAATTTAAAATTTATCGATATATTATTTACGTTACGATAAACGAAAAATTTATACAATTCTTTACAATTCAATAAATCACGTCAATTGGTTAAAGGACATACACGGGACACTTACAATTTGAAGCACGAAGATTGAAAGAGTATACGCAACATCTGGCATCTGTAACTCAGTTTTCTGTTCTCTGTTCCGATACAGTTTCGGAATATACATACATATCCGACTTCTAATACTATTTGCATGCCATTTGGTACAAAAACTGTATCAACGTTCGAGTTGGTCTTCCCGTCATGCTACCTTTTAAGAGATAGGGTGGGGCACCATCTTTGGCCAACAAACCTGTACCCTTGGTATCCAAATGGACCCAATCGACGCAAGGTACCAACAAATGCAGCAATGCTGCCGCTAAGCAAGAGGATGCAGGTCCAAGCCCCTTGTTGCGCATGTCGTAGGTGGTACCCGGTTCGACCAGGTCCTTAAAGTGTTGCCACAATGGCATACGCCACACACGATCTCCGGTATACGAGCCAGCCTTCTGGAACTGCTTCCACAGCATTGTGTTGTTGGTCCACAGCCCAGTTGAGGATGCGCCCAATCCGTACTTCACACCCTTTGCGAATGTGCCCACATCCACAAGTAGTTTGGGCTTATGTGCGATCTGGGCATAGAGCAATGGATCAGCTAGCATTACCGTGCCTGCATACGAGGCATCCTTAACGCCAAGTGTCTTTCCATTCAGCAGGGTGACCACATCACCGGGCTTCACTGCCATACCGGAGGGCATATTCTCACAGAGTGGTAATACCGCCGAGACGTTTATGGGCAACGATAGAGCCGCTGCAGCTCGTATGGCAGCCACAATTGTTGCTGCACCACTGACCGCTCCACGCTGTTCATGCATATTCCGCTTGGGCTTTAGGCAAAGACCGCCGCTGTTGAAGGTCAGACCTTTGCCAACAAGCATAATGGGTTTATCCTCCGGTGAAGTACCGTTATAACGTATCTCTAGGATAAGCGGTGGCTCACAGGAGCCCTTGGCAATAACCAGAAATGAATTCAGTGACTGCTCCTCAATCCAATCCATGGAACGCACCTCAACACAAACACCACACGAGCACAAGGCACTGATGGTAGCCTGTGCGAAGATCGACGGCGTCATTTGATTCGCCGGCGTGTCGGAGAGACGACGCGCTAGATTCTGACTTTCCGCCTTGAACAGTCCTCGTGTCCAAGCATCCACATCCGATGAACCGTACATCTCCAGCTTGGGTATCCTTATGCGTCGACTCTTCTTTTGATTGATATTGTAACGCCAGACAGCCATGGCTGCACCTTCGGCTGCCTGCTCCGGATACTCCATGCTGTCCACGTACACAGTTTCAGCACCCTGAAATTGTAGAGCTCTTGCCCCAACAGCGGCAGCAATGCGTACATTCTCCATGCCCACATCGAGCACCTCTTCTTCATCGAAGCCGACGCCTTCTTTACCCAAACCCACAACGGCCACTGACGAGAACTCCTTGTCCACATTGCTGAACAGACGGCCTTTGCCTAAGGTACCATCCAAACTGAAATCCTTGACCAGCTCACTGATCTTTCCACCCACGCGATCATCGAACTTTTCACCGTTCGGCGATAATTGTGGTTCCTTCTCGCCCTCCTTTCGGTACAGTCCAATCACTATGCCATTCCATTCGCCCCTGTGGCGTACCTGCATGTGACGTAAGCTTGCCAAACTGCGATTATATCGTAAAGCTCCCATCACTGATTTGCCATAACATATCGCTTGGGTTCGTGACATTTTTCTTCTTATATTTTCGTTTACACTCTGAGTTTAAATAAAATTACGTGTTGGACTAGTTACACATAAATTTAAATAGAATTCCGAAAGGATATAAAATAACTAGGTTTATGTAAAAAATATTAGTGTATTTTTTTTGTATAAAAAAAAGTTTTGTGTGAGCTACGCGTAACTGAAATCGAGAAACTAGACTAAAAAAATAAAACAATTTTGCGTCCATTATAAAACGTTGAAACTTAAATCTAGTGAACTTGGATTTAAATAAAAGCTTAAACTACTTTCTTAAGATTGCTGATACAAAATGCGTTTAAGGTAAAAACTATATTTATAGTAACTTTATTTGTTGAGTTTTATTTCAATTTCAAGCAATTTAATTTAATAATTTATTGACACTCCTGTTCTGCTCAATGGATTGCAAATATTTTGGACAAACCCATTGACAGATTATAAAAATCTCGCTGAAAACTCAAAACGACAATTATGACATTTATGGTTGCGCCACACTTGACAATTTGATGTTATGCGAATGATTAAATTTGCAATTAAAAAAAGGGGGAAAAAAATATTACAAGTGCATTGGCTACGCTGACATAATGAGAAAGTGCTGGCGTGATAAAAAAAAAGAAAAATAACTTGTTGGAGAGTGCAAAAAAATGCAACGAAGCCGCAGACGAAACACGTAAAAGCAATAAAGCAATAAATTGCCCAATTTGAAGCACTATTGTAGCCAATAATTTGCACAGCCACTTGGTTGGATGGTTGACTGTTCGCTCGACTCTTATAGTGTGTGTGTGTGTGTGTGTGTGTGCCTGTGCCCATATAATTTCAACAAAAATATGCACATTTGTCAATGTCGCGTGATTGATGTGGTCGAACGCGTTTCCGCCAAGCAGCCAAGCTGCCGGTGGTTGGAGCCAAAATAAAAAAACATCAACAACACACACACACACACATACAAAAGGCAACACAGCATGTAATGCAGAGACATGGTAGAATGGCAAATAAAAACAGTGAAATAATTTTTTATACAAACAACACAAAAAAAAAAAACAGAGTGAATGAATGTGGTATGGTTGGCGTGCGTGTGGCCCCAAAGGATGCTGGCGGCTGTGTTGGCGACATTACGCGATTTTACGCATGATTTAAAATTAATGACACCGCCCTGGCGACAGCAAGAGTAAATGAGATAGAGTTGTACAGACGCACGTACTGATTACAAATATTTGTAAATTGCACACCTTAGCCACACTACCGCTGCCACAAACACACACACATTGAGGGCTTCGGGTTGGCATGCAGGATGTTTAATTTCCTAAATGCATAAATCTCACTAATACGCATAACAAAATCTAAGTGCGGCTTATGCGATTGCCCGTTTTTATTTTTTTTTGTCGTGGGTGTTTGTCTATGAACAAGAACAACAAGAACAACTCGACAACGAGCCCATGACAACATCCGAAAATCATAAACAAACTTCAAAGGACATTAACACAGCGGACAACTGTCGACAAGCGGCCAAACTGCCAAAAGAAACAAACAACTAAGAATGTGAGTGTGAGTCTTAGGCACGCCGATGATAACATACCCTTGATAAAATGCAAAAATTTTGAAGACATGTGAAGTAAAATTGCGTTCATAATGATTTTTCTATTCTAAACAGTTTCCATGCAACTTTTAAGCCAAGCAACTAGTTCTCATAGCTAATTAGGATTATAATTATATTTTTAACACATTGAATGTGCCAAAAAGCATATTAGCTACATTTAAATAACCCATAGAAGGGTATACAAAAGAGAAGAACATTTTTAAACATGTTCAGCACAGATACGAGACACACAAACAAACACACACGCACACCTAGGCAACCGCAACAATTCAGCTTCATTTGTGCTGTGGCATAAGCATACACACACACACGCACACACACATTCGTTACGTATACGTAACGTAATAGGTAACTGTACCAACGATAACGGTCCCACTACGACTACTTTGCCCACGCAATGCTTTCATTTTTATTTCCGATTTCACTGAAACGCCGCCGCCGCCGCCGCACAATGCCCACTTTAAACTTGCGATTGCCTTTGAGGTGATTTGGATTGGGGGGGGGGTCTGGATTTGGCTTACCTTTTTGTCGTGCTGTGTGTGTGTGTGTGTGTGCTGTTGTATGTTGGCGTAACGTTTGTTTGTTTGTTATTTGGTTTTGTGTTTGGCCAGTTTATGCTTTAACCTATGGAAAATTGCCAATTGTTGTTGGCGTGCAAATTTATGGCTTATTTGTTTTGCCTTTTGTATTTGCACCAAATATATGTACATGTGTGTGTGTGTGCGTGCTTAGAAACCGCTTGCTACACGTCAACCCTTTTCAAACGACTAATACGTTTCGAACAGGAGCGTTTTAGCAATTATGAAGTTGACGATTTCTACTGAAAGCAAAAAAAAGATAATAATTATTTGTTATTCATTTTAATTTTTGCAGTTAATAATATATATGTATAATAACTAAAATGTTAACAACGAATTTTCTTTGTTATATGTTTGCTAGTTTTTTGTTAGGCCTCAGTTGCGGCCGCCCTTGAACCGCTCCAGATACTTGTCTTAGCCAGTTTTCTTCTTGTCAGACGTGGCAGGCACAAAAAGCTTTGACCTATCAGTAGATTTCATTAACAGAAACTTAAATAAGCATTAGTGCTGATGCGCCATCCTAAGCGTCGTAGACATTGTAGAAATCTTTCTATAACTAAAATAATTATGTTGGCTTTAATGTCTTAAATTACAAGAGAAGGTTTTTTGTTGGTTGAATCTGTGAAAATGGAATTCTCTCTTGTGGCTCGTAAATTTGCTAGTTGCATAAATCACACAATTGAATTCTAATTTTGAAAATGCACAAACTAGATGGAAAGAGAGACGGAATGTGCCCAGACAGACAAAGATGGAGTAAAGCTTATTGTGCGTCGTCTGTCTGAAAGTTGAAATCATGAAATCAATCATGATTTTTAATGCACAAATGGGAGCAATTACAGTCAGTCGAGCAGACAAAAGAAATTTACACTTGATTTATTGTTGTTTTAGCCTGCCAGCAGCTGATTGTTTATGTTTATGCACACGCACGTATGTGTGTGTGTGTGTGTGTGTGTAACTCTAGCCACAAGCCTTTGTTAACAAATATGGTCAGAGTGCAAATGTGGCCAGTCTTTTGTTATTACATAAAAAGCTTGAAGCTGCAAGCTCACAAGCTGTTCATTGAAATTGTATTTTCTCTCTGGTTTTTGGAATACTTTCGAAAGTAAAAGCAGCTACAGCAGCTAATTGACTGTTTACGGTTCAATAAATCGTTTAAATAGGCACACATCTTGCCAAACAATCAATTAGCACCTATTGATCCCCCCCCAAAAAAAATATGGTAAACAAACAAAGGTAAATATTGTCTCTTGACTTAAGCAACAGCTTTTATAAATTGTCTTGTGTGTTAACTTGGCCAAGACAGACGACGTCTAATGCTCAAACATGGCAAATCATTCAGTACTTATTGGAATCTTGCTCTTAAGCATTTGGTGTTGTTTTGTATCAGCTGATCTTCGTGCTGATTTGCGGGATTTTATGGCGCTGGTGCCACGTCGACGGATTAATCATATAGCAGCAAGATTCTATATCTTTGATCCGAGATTTCGACAAGCCGTTGAGTTTGTGCGCAGCGCTGACTTTGCCAAAACGTGGCAACAAATGCGCAAGGCACCCGAAGCTGCCGATCTGATTGATTATGTTAGGGATTATGGTTCGGGTTATGATGTGAGCAGTGTTATCGATAAGTTGCCTAATCGTTTGAGTGCCTATCAGCTGTCTCGTGTTGTTCCTGTGGATCTTATGTTGCGTCGGGATCTAACGACATTTCTACACGAGGCACTCCAAACGTTGCCTCGAGCCAAATTCTACAGTTTGATGGCACGCAAGGTGCAAGAAGGAGGTGATTTTGCGAAACTCTACAAGGCCCTTAAGGATAAGGAGTTCAAAGAGCTTGTAAATGCAGCAAGAGTAAGTTGAGTTAGGGAACATCTTGCTTGATTGACATTTTCTTAAACAACAAATATGTGAAGAGTAAAACTAAGAAAAAGGTTGAGCTCTTTATGGTTTGTTAATGTAAAGGATTTCTTTAATTTATCCTTAACCCAAATTAAAGAGGCTTTTCTCTAAATGTAGGCACTTAAAATTTAATTTTCAAGGATCTGTCTTCTTACAGCATTCACCGGAGTTGAAACCATCGCTGAACAAGCTGAGCAAAAAGCACATCAACGTAGATGAAATCATAGAAATCGTGTTTGAGCTGATAAGTTGGGGTCCGCAAGGGTCCCGTTAAATACTACTGTATACATAGAGTTGCCCCGGGCAGCAAGTTATAATTAAGTATTTATGAATTAACCCTGAAGCACATGACTCATTAAATAACCGAAGACGAAATAAAAAGAGAGCGAAAGAGAATGCTCAAAAAGTTAAGATGCTTACCAAAAAAAAAAAAGTAAATAAAACATTAAAATCCCAACAACACAACATGCAAAGTACAGCTTAAGTGCTTTTCAAAACGTAAATGCGAACGTCGAGACTGATGTTAAGGGGTCAATTCCCTGCAGGAATTCTCAGCTTCAAAAAATTTGGGGTTCGGTCTTCTCACTTATTTTGCATTCTGTGCTTAGTTTCTGTTTGAAACGTGCCCAAAAACGATGAAAAGATTTTTCGGAATTTATTTTTGTTCAAAGCTTTTGCATCGATTCCTCACTAATTATGCACAGTGCTGGGCACGTGGGGGGTGAGAAGAGGGTTGGTGTCCCAATAGAAGGCTCAAAACAAGAACAAGAACAACAATGCCTCATTTGCTTGCTGCACAATATGCACTCATTAGAGCTGTTTATGCGTCACTTGGCACAAAGGAGGCTGGAGACAAAGCTCTGCCAGTTGCCTGCTTGCCACATATGGCTACATGCGAACTGCCACCTGCCACCTGCCATTTGATGCAATTTGCAAGTAGATAAATGTCCTTAACGTTGGCACATCTGTGCCACATCTATGGATAAATGAGTATTTGCGCATTCACATTTTGAATTGTATTCTAATGTGTGCGCGTGTGTAAAAGTGTGTGTGTGCGTGTGTGTTGCATTGATTTTGACCTATGACATGTCAATTATGTTGACTGCGTGGCGCCACATAGTGTGTGTTAGTGTGTTTTTTTTTCTGTGTTGTCAGCGCCATTCATGTTTTATGCAGCGTCAACACAGTTTTATATCCTCTTGCCACCAAATGCGTACGTACATAATAATGCGCGTATGAAAGTAGAGTTTGTCGTAAGCCCGCTGCCAAGTTTATCTTAAATAAGCAAATTGCAGCTACTGCTGTTGCTGCTGAATGTGCAACAAAAGTTACAACTGCAACCAACGCCCACAAACAAAGCCAGTAGCAACAACGACCCACATCATTTTGTCGCAGCATTTTTTGGCTGACACTGTTGCAGTAACGCGTCCAATGTAGTTAGAGCGCGAAATGTACTTCGAAGTGAAGTTTGTAGATGGTTGTGCATCGGCTTCGGGTTGCTGAAGCAGCAGCAGCAGGCTGCAGCTGTAGCTGCCATTGATGTCCTCGACTGCCTGCCTGCTGTTGCTGTTGCAACTGTTGGCGGCTGCTGCTGCTGTTTCTCTATTTTGCTTGACATTAATTTTATGCTTGGCAGTCTACTATGTGTGTGTGTGTGCGTGTCTCTTGTGTGCTCGTGTTTTGTATGAACTATTTACGAATAGGGCAGCAAAGAGCATTCTTGGCTTATGCACTTCTAAGCTTAATAGGGGATAAAAAAAAGTTTATTCAAAAATCCGCTTATATTTTTATGTCAATAAATCTGTTCTTAACATGAGTTCTTCTGTTGAAACACTCTATAAAGAGTATTACTTAGTCGCTTAACAAGAGTTACAACATTGTTAGTTGTTGTTGTTGCTGTTGTTGTTCGCTGGCTCTCGCTGCAACAACACTTACAATTTGTGCGGGTTTGTTGCTCATGCCAAAGAGCCGAGCTACAGTGGCAGAAGAGGCATCGCCAACGGGCCAAAACGCGCTTAAATTGTCGCATTTGTCTTGTCGTTTTAAGTTGGCGCCGCCACCGCCGCCGAAGCCGCCACGCTCGCTGACTGCTGCATTGCATAAACTTTGTGTAATCCTTTCAATTTGTTGCATACTTTTAGGCGGAAATTAAAATAACAAGCGCTCCGCACAGCAGCAAGCAGCGGGCAGGCAACAAATGCGAATGCGAATGCGGATGCAAATACGAATGCGTACAGTTTGGAGTCATTCAAATTGTTAGAAACTTGCTCTACACGTGTTCAAAAGCCCACCAACACACACATACACACACACACATAAAGGTTCTTCAATTAGTGTTTTGTATACAATGTTGCCTATGGATCTCTAACCTTGTGATGTTGCCGTGTTCTCCGCTTGCACAGCAACTACTTTGCTACGATATGGATGATGCCTCGTAGCGGGGCACCTACTGTGCATTAATTAAGCCAAAGTGCGGCCTTCAATTTGCTTTCAATTTGGCAGCTTTTCCACTAGCCCTTTTGTAAAATAATCAAATTGAATGTGTTTGATGCTGGCCCAATCTCCAACAAGCTAGACTTGTTAGTCCTGAACGACCAGCAACTTTTCTTAAGGCTTTTGTTATTCTTACTCATGCGCCTGCTGCTGCTGTTGCTGTAGTTTGCATTTGGCATCAAGGTAAAATTGGCTATAACGTTCTAAATATCCTTTAAACTGCCAGGGTATAAATTGATTCGGCATTTCATATCATTTATAAACTCCATTTGCTTCTCATGCTTGGCCATCTATTATTCTATGTATTTGACTTTGGCTTAAAATTCAATTCAGCTCTGCAAGCATTTCTTTTTTTTTTTTGGCTTTCTGTTGTTGTTTTGAAAAATTTTTGAGTGGTGGTCGCGGCGAATGATGTTTTGGTTTTTCTGGGCGGTGGTGTTACCAAAGCCTTAACTGTAATATCAGTAACACAGCCAGCAGCGCATCCACTTCATATTCTATTTGGAGCACCACACACACACACACACACACACATGCTCTCTCCTCGCTTTCTTTCTCTCTAGTTTCAAATGGGTAAGCGTTGAGTGGATTTTTTTTTCGTGCTCATAGCCTTTGGCTTGTTTGCTTCGGTTCGCTGGACAACTTCTTGTGCCTTCTGTTGTGCTGTGCTGTGTTGGGTTGGGTTGTCTGTGTTTTTGGTGTGCGTTTGTGTTGTTGTTGTGCGTACGTGATCTGGGTTTCTGTATGTGGATATCGCGTTGCCCTTTGCTTAGCAATTAGTTTTAAAATGGCTGTCTTGTTTCTGCTGTCCATGTTGATGTGCCAGCAATACGAATATATCTATCTATCCGCTGTACGCTCATTAGAGCTGGCCACCAACAAGCATTGTAAAAACAAAAATGGATTTTTATACTCTGTTGTCGCCGTCGTTTGACGCATCCATAAAAGCATCCAATGCTGCTGCTGGCTCTCTGTGTAATCCACTCAAACAAAACCAAACAAAAAAACAACAATATATATACCATATATCAACAACAACAATCAATGTTGGCCGTAATCAATTAACGATTTAACGTTCGTACGGGTCTGGTCAACGCAGACCCGTTAGCATTTGGCGCCACCTCCAGCTCCACCCACGCCGGCCATTTGCTCACTTTGGGAGTGCGGCCGATAAAATTGAAATGCACCACGTTGACAGTGGCTGCATGAACACGTCATTCAAATACATACACGATGCTTGGGGGGGGATCAAGTGGAGCAGGGTTAGGGGTAGCTGGTTGGAAATTGTGGACAGTGGAAAGTAGCTAGTTGAAAATGCATTTTGACTGCTGCTGGATGCCAAAGCATTGACAGGGTTGTCATTGCCGCTGAAGCTGTTCGAGAGGCAAAGCAAACTGATAACGTAATAAATGTTTTGCACTTGAATATGTATTTACTTTTCGTACTAACTGTATTCTGTGTAAATTTCATATTTAAATCAATAATTCTTAGAAATCAAGTCAAATCAATTTATAATCAATTGATGTTTGAACTCAATTAGGCAATAACATTTAATTATTATTCATGCATTAAGCTTAAAACCATTTATTTAATTTGTCCATTTCAACTCGTTTAAGCTGTTTGCACTTTGATTAAATATATTTTAACAACTTGACTTAACTTAGTAGGCTTATTTTATGGACTTGTACGAAAAGTTAGAAGATGTTTTTTTTAATTGAATTCCATTCAATTAAGAGCACTTGACAACCCTTAGATCAGAGTCATGCAACGCAAAAGTTTATATATGTGAGGCTAATGTGATTACTCCTGTCATTATGGCGTTGCTTTTCACTGCTCTCTCTTGCTGTCTCTGTCTTAGTACCGTTTGTCTGCATCCTTCTCGCTCTGCTATTAAATTGACCGCTAGCTGACTGTGTGCATGTGGTTGTGTGTGTGTGTGTGCATTTAACTGCACGTTTGCTAACTTTGAACCGCGTTGCGTCTGGCTCGTCGTATCCAGACATGTGGATGTGTGCGTGTGTGTGTCTGTGTGTGTGTGTGTTTGATTGGTTATTGACTTTTAACAGAAAAATTGATGTAATGCAATTAGTTTTGCAGCTAAACCGTTTGATGATTGCACAACAACAACGACAACAGCAGCAACGCAAACAACAAAAACCGTTACGATAAACGAGCCCTTTAGCCCGAATCAGTCGCTCTACTATAATACATGAGGGGCAATCGCAATCGTTTGCTCGCAAGGGGTGTTTACGGGGGGGCATGTGTTGGAAATCGAACGTTGTTGAGTTGAGTTGAGTTGAGAAATTCTTGTCTTCAATAAACACAGACAATGTGGCAGTATCTGATGACGCAAGCATTTATCAAATGCAAAATGCTTCAAGCACAAAAACAGTTCATTTAATTTGATTTGCGTACTGGGCGTATGATCAATGAAAAGGCATTAAAGGCACATTAATGCAAATTAACGCGCAGCTCAAAAAATTCACGTTAACTTCCTACACTTAATTCGAACAGTTAAAGGAGTTGGTTTGGCATAAATCTTTCCTTAGCAATTAGTTCGTTGACGCTTAACCAATTTTACCAATTTTAGTCTACAATTTTGTTTGTGGTAAATGCGAAATTATAAATCGCTTGAATTTCAATAGCATTTCTGATTGTTAAAATATGATATTTTATTTTTAAAATAAATATTTCCAGACGAGCAATTAAGCCAGAGTAGATTGGCTCGTTGATTGTAGGGCTTGAAAATGTGCTGAATTTTTGGTTGTGTTATGTGCGGGTGTGCGTGGGTGTTTGCGTGGGTGTGTGTGTGTGTGTTGAAACTACGAAATTATCAATTAAATAATGGGTGGCTATCAATTACACGCGTGCTCCAAAATTAAACCATAACGCGATATATACTATACAATTTCAACAACAATAACTGCAACAACAAGAACAAGAGTAAGAGTAAGAGAGAGAGAAAGAGCGATGCTGCCGGTACATATGCGGCCAAATGAAGTGAAACATTGCTGGGATGGGGATGGGGTTGGGCGACAGGGGTGGCAGGGTGTGTACTGTGGCAGGGTAGTAGTTGAAATTTATTACAGTTGCACGAAACAAAGCGTAAAACTTTTGTTGCTTAATTGAAAAATATAAATTGTGGCAATGTGTGCGTGTGTATGTACGGTGTAAGTTGTAAGTGTGTGTGTGTGTGTGAGTGCGCGCAACGGAAGTTAAGTCAAAAACAGAACAACAACATTAATAACGCTGGCAGCGGAAGTAATAAAATCCATTTTAACGATGACGACAAAAATTCTATGAAATATACATAAAAAAAATAGTTCAATACTGTGTTCTAGAATTATTAACTTAGTACGTATGAGCGTCGTCGTATGTGTACTTTTTGAGTTACTGTAACTGCAATTGTGGAACGCCCCTAATGTACACCACCTAAACCCCCTTTTCCCGCTGCCCCTCTAACAACTGGCAGCCAATTACGTTGTGCACGAAAGTGAAAACTTTGCGTATAAGCCGGGAGCGTGAAACTAAAGACAAGCTACTAAGGCCCCAAACCCCCTCCTCCCCCTCCACAGTGACAAACATACATTTTACAAGCGGAAAAACGACAATCAATGCGGGTCAATATTTGTCCGGGGCAAACAGCGAACGAACGACAAGCAGCATAAAAAAGGGCACAAAATCAGCTAAAAGGCAAAGCAACGAAAAAAAAAGAACGACAACAAATACACTGAACACACAAACAAAAAAGACAACAAACATACAGGTAACCGAAAACAAAAAATACTCGAAGAAAAAAATACAACAGTTTTGGGTTGATTTTAGTGGACCCACTCACTCACTCACACATAGACACACAATTATCACATCGCCTGTGTATTGCAGCCTTTGATGATGAGCTTCCTGCACATCAAAAGCCAAAAATAGAGCAGTCGAAAAAAGAAAGGCAAACCAGTCGCATTTTGCACATCACACCAACCAACCAACCAACCAACCAGCAAAAAAAAAAAAGGATCGAAATAAGTAAAACGTAACGAACAAACAATCAACGAGCTCTGTGCTGTCAGCCACACATATACTCTTACAAAAATTCGGATATGTCTCTGCATGTGCGTGTGTTTGATAAAATCTGTGGCTCCTGATAGACAGCGGCAGCCCGTTGAGCAGCCACAAAATCCACAAACAGACCTCTCTTTTTCGCCCAACTCTCTCGAGTCCCCAAAAAGCAAACACACCTTGGCTTCTGGTCAGATATTCTGATTTGTTTGCGTTTCTACTTTTGCAGCTTAACAAATTAAGCGCTCAATCGGCAGGTTAACAACAACTAGGCTAACAACATGCATGCGGCCAGTCCAGCCAGTCAGAAAGAAAAAGAACCAAAATATGCCTAAGAATTCTGGCAAAATTATTAGCAGGCATTTTCACAATCGAAGTAAATGCTTTCCGTAGAATTGCATGCCAGTTTTAACAGAACTTTTTTTGTTTTTGCAAAGAAAACAATTATAATTTTGTGAAATGGAATTTTTCAAAAGAAGAAAATATCTTGCCAAATTGATGCATGTTTTATAAGAATATGTTACGAAATATTTTTAATTCAAAATGATAAATTATTGCCTGAACTATGTGCTGTATCTGAAAAGAACTGTTTATAATGTCTACCAACTTTATTATTTTATTAAAAAAGTTAGGAAAAAAACGTGGTTTTTTCAGGAGTTAAATATAGTTAAGTATTTTATTCATAATGTAAGTATATCAAGATCAAAATGCTGTTCTCGACTATTCAAAAACCCATTGAATTGCGTTCTTGTCATAAGTATAATTTGTTGTTGTATTTGTTTAAACCAAACACACTGCAGTCACAAACGTTCATATCGTCCCCGCCCCCGTACCACCAGCACCTACACATTTACTACCTGTGTCACCTACACGTTGCTGCTGCTGCTGTCATTTTTGTTTGCTCTTACCTTATACACGCAGTTCAACCAACATACATGTGCATTTTGTGTGTGTGTGTGTGCTTAGTGTACAAACAAGTGAAGGACTCGAGGAGTACCTGAAGTCAGAGCATTCAGTCCATGTCCGACTCGTTAGTGCTTTCGTCCATATGAAAAGCAAAGTTTTGATGAATTTATTCGCTAAACATGTTTATTATTTGCTGGTAAATCACACAGCAATTTGCCAATTTTAAGAGTTTCATTTTCTGTCTGTGTGTGTGTGTGTGTGTTGTGGGGGAGGGGCTATTTAGCGGCATTTGGCAGTGACGATGTATTCTTGTGTGTGTGCCCAGTTGATTAATGTTCCCCAACAGTCTGTGAAAAGTTCCCTTTGTTTTGTAACAATATAAGATTGAAATATGGTTTGGCATTGATTTGATTCCTAGTTTTTTGACTTTTCATTTTAACATTTTATATATATTTTATTAAATATCATAAGAGCAATTTATCATTATTTTTATATTAGTTTCTGAATTTATACTTATTTTTTGCTTATCTTTGCAATACTTGTTAAATGTTGTGTGAAAATGTCAGAGAATTTCCAAATCAATTTGTTAATCGACTCTTACTCCACTTTGAGCTTTTGGCTTCCGTTTTTAGTGGAATTTGCTGGCGGCGCTGTTTATATTTTAAGCGCTGTAATTAATTTAAAGCCATGTAATTAATAATCAACACCAGCGTGTTGTTGCGGGTGGCAACAGCAAGAGTAACACTGCAACAATAAAAACAAAAATCAACAACAATAATGTTTACAAGTTTTCTGGCAACACCAGCGGCAACAGATAAGCTCTATAATTAACGCTGTGGCCGTTTTAACCCGTTTAATGGTTTTGAAGCGAATTTAACACAACAAAAACTAAGGAGAGTTACAGGATAAGACCAAAACACTTAACTTAAGTATCGATTTTTTATAAATAATTGAGTATAATTTGGAAAAAATGGTAATTTGACTCCCAAAAATCTCAAAAGCAATAGCTCTTAGGACACAATTTGACATAAAATTAAAGAGTATTCAAATCGAGAAAAAAGTTATCCTAAATCGAATTGCCTGCTCAAAAGTTCCAAATAACTTTAGTACTAAAATAAAGTTGAATTGTCGTCACAAAACTAGGGCATAGAGTAACTAGTTAGTTTATTGTGGCGCTGATATAGCAATTGCCACTTGTTTTGTTTGATGATTCCAATCAGACACATCATCAATCACAACGCCGCCGCACGCAACCAAGCAATGAAACTAAGCAAGGGTTGAGGGGCAGTTAATGTTATTGTTGTTGTATTGGCAGCCGTGACGTTGCAACTTGGCGCTTGATGGCTGATTGCTTGGTTGGTTGGTTGGTTGGTTGGTTGGTTGGAAGGCGTGGCAAAGACCACAGTGCTTATGCGTTTGTATATATATATATATATGTATACATATAGTATCCATAATTGGCAATTCATGCAGGAAACAGGCCATTATGCCGCTGTTAACTTATTAGTTGGCATGAAAATTGTGCTTAACGCCTTGCATTTTGCTTAATTCCTGTATCGGCTGCTCGACCATCAGAGTGCTGCGTCATCTTTACAATTGGCTGTCAACGATTGAGTGGCGGATATGTCCAATTTCATACAATAAATACAATGAGGCTTGCAATGTCTGTTAAGATAAATACTGCTTGCTTTTGAACTTACTTTATGGCATGACTAAAGAGCGTCTTATACAACTGCTTGATTGCACTGCTTGCTACTTAAGAGATCTTCTGCATACAATGGGCTTTGTATTTTCACTCAGCTTCTACATGCTATTTGCTTGCCAGGCGGTATGAAAATTAGTCAGGCAACTGTCCAACACACACGCACACACAAGCACACACACACATTTATAACATGGCATGGAAGGTGTCAGTGTCGGCTTGATGGTCATAATAAGCTGCTTAATTGCAAATGCAGCTGCCGCAGGCACTGCAACTCACACACACACACACAATGACATATGCTGTAGCCATAAACACATACATAAGCATTAGCATGTGCCTCTGTGTTTCGGTTAATTACTCTTGAAACCTACGACTACGTCTATCGCTCTAAGCTCTTAAAAAGGCTTTTTAGTCGGAGCTCATGCAATGCCCCTAACCCAAAATTTAATGTTGCCACATTCCGGTCTTTAATCCATTCCAAACATACGTATTTATGATGCCATAAAAAGAAGAAAAAAAAAAAATAATCCACAGCACTTTCATTTCGAAGCACATGCAAATTTGCAACGTTTTTTGCCACACACAAACACATAAAATTACAAGAATTTTATGGTTAATAAAAGAGAGCTGCACACACAATCATGCATAAGAAATTGCAAGAAATTAACTTCTGGGCAATGCGTTGGCATGTGCCTTGTTAAGCTAACTACACTGTGAGAAAACAGCTTGATTATCATTTAAAGTTTGTTGAATGTCTCGTGAATTGCCTTTGAATGTTGGAGATTAAAAACAAATACAAAATCTTATCGAATTTATTCTGTTTTGATATGGAATATTGATAAAGAATGCAACTTTAGTTAACTTCCAAGCAAGTGTGATTTATCTCAGTGTTATGTCGCCCCATTATTGGATTTGGCACCTCGCTCTTGCCTTGTTGCTCGTTTGCCAATTTTGTGACGGTTGCAGTTCAAACACAATAAAAATTATGCGTGCCATAAATCCAGCTGATGAGATTCTTCGCCCAAGCAAATGTCGTTATCGCGTCAAACTTAAGTAGAAGAAGGATGAGGAGGAGTGGGTAGAGTATTACTGTGTGTGTGTGTAAAGTACGCGATGGTGAGCGATAATAATAATTTTCGCCTAATAATGATGCGCGTTATGGCTTCACGCGTTTCAGTTGCCATAACTTTGCATGTTGCCGTCGTTTTCGTCGTTGCTGCTGCTGCTGCTCTGAGACATGACACAGTGCAGCCAAACAAATGACATTCAACCAGGCAGCAGTAGCAGCAGCAGCAGCAGCGGCAGCGGCAAAACTCAATCATAATCTCTTGCGCTGACAGGGGAACATACACTGATATGGAGATGCCATCTCCTGTTGTTGTTGGATGGCTTGGCTTGCTTGCTTGCTGGTGCTGGCTGGTTGTCGTCATGACAACTTACAGTGTGGCATTTGCCAGAGTTGTTCCATTTGCCATATCTGAAGAATGCGAATGCTCGTTGCAATAACTTCTCGTTTCCTTCGACGCCTTCGTGCTTGTGTGTGTGTGATAATCAGCGGCATTGCCTGGCATCGTAAACACTAACCAGGAAGTAGATAAGACACTTGCCGCCGCACTGGCTTAACATACTGCTTAATGTACTACCAACATGCCTCAATCCTACCTCCCACACACACACGTTCTGGCTGTAGCTTAGAGCATGAAAAATATACAACCATTTTTATGTTTGCAATGTTATTGTAAGGCGATGATGCTGTTGCAGCAACAATGTTGCATTGTATTGTGGGTTGTTCTTAAATGAGAATCAGTTTGTTGGGCTGCTTGGCTAAGCAAGCAAGAATTAGGCATTTGATTGGAGCTATGAATAATTTATGTAACCTAGCTGCAAGTGTGTGTGTGTGTGTATGTGTGTGTGTGGCAAACAAAACTGTATCCAAAACTCTGCCAAATAAAACGGAAGCTAAAACCTCTGCATAATTGCCTATAAATGTCTCTTACTCTCTCTATCTTGGTTTCTGGCCAACATATTCAAGAAGTTAAAATGTTTTAGAGCACTTTGTGTGCACATTTCCGGTGCAAGTGCATCATCAACATCATCAACATCATCCAATAGCAGCAGCATGTTGACAAGAAATTGCATAATTATGGCTTGCCGGACAAGCGGTCAGATCAACTCAACCGCAAGTGCTGTCTTTACACGATGACCAGGCAACACCAACAACAACAACTACAGCAACATCGAAGTTGCAACAAAGGATATGCTTTTGGTTTTGCTCTGTAGACGAAGCAAAATAAAAAATGAAAAAAACTAAAACCGAACCAAGTACGGTTCTGGTGCATATGCATATACAATAAAAGGAATGGATAAATGGACAGGAGCAGAGAGAGAGAGAGAGAGAGAGTTGATCAAAAGGAAGTTTAAACAGAGACAAGGATTGGGAGGGTGGAGTACAATTGAATTGCATAACATGAATAGAAATGAATTGGCAGGCAAGCAGGCAGGCAGGAACTAAACATGGAAACTGCAGCATATAGTGGCAATGGCAAACATATCCTGCGGCTTACCTAGCGCAACTCGACTGCCTCTTGACCAGGCCCAAAGGGATAGGAAGGGCCAAAAAGTTAACTGCTTTCACATTTGCATAGACGTTGTTGCCAAGTTCATGTGGCCCTAAACGTCTAATGCGAGACATTTATGCACTTTTGAGTCAACTCTGCGATTGCAAACATTTGCATATACATACGTACACAAAAAACTAGAAATGTCTGCAATTCTATTCTATTTACTTAATCAAATACTAATTATTTGTTATGGGCGAACACTTAAAATCAAGCAATTGATACGACAGAAGACAGCATGCAGCTTTAAATGCGCAACATTCCGGACGTTAAGCCAAGAGCATTTTTACACTCGATTAACTGTGTGTTTAGTTGTGATTATGTGCATACACGTGTCTGTGTGTGCATACAAGTATTGTTTAGGTACTCAGATAATCGCTGTTGCTGCTGCTGCTGCTGCTGCTGCTCTTGTGCACGTGCCATAACAAACACTTTTCGAGTCGCAACGCTAAAAAAGCTGAACATTGTATGACTTGCTATTGGATTTTAATATTGAAGCGCTAGCTAGCATATGTACCTTGTACACAGAAAAAAAAGACGAATATGCTAACAAAAAAGATACAAATAATTATTTTCTTAGATCAATATAAATAATATAACACTTAAATTCTAACTTTTTGTTAACCTACATTTTATTTGCGTTTAGTAGCAATATAAATACTGGTTTTTGCATGCATTTTGTTTACGTGTAAAAAAAGCATTGCCTACTTTGTGGCGCCGTCGAAATGGAAAGTTAAGCACTCGTAGCCGACTTGAAGTGTAGGCAGGGAGCGTTCAAACAGTCTGAAACTCCTGTTACTTCCTTTTTGCAACCCCTTTTTTGTGCTGTACGCACGTCGAAGTTTCTGCTGCTTTTTGCAAATACGCCGACAATAAGACGCAATGCCTTTTGTTCTTTTATTTTGTTGTTTTTTTCGTTCCTTTTCTTTTCTTTGCACACAGTTGCACACAATAATGAAAATGTTGTTGTTTGTGAAAAATTCCAACAGCCTTTCAACCAGCACATAACCACTTCTCTACCCTCTACACACACAGACGTATACGCGCACACACAGCTACATGGCATTACTTCCGCCTCAGCGGTAATAATTTTAAAATCAATACAATTCAATAAAGTTTTATTACTGACGCTGCCAGGGGAACGAGAAGAAGGATAGAGGACAGGACGACTTATTGGCAGAAAGGAGCGTCATGTGAGTAAAGCAATCGCGAGAAATCCGCTTTGGGGGTTTTTTGTTATTGTACATTAAGAGATAAAGAAAGAGGGAATTGCTTTGACTTTAAGTCGCCTTTTTGTCTTAACCGTTTCGCTTAGCGCTGGGGGACAGATTACCCTCAAAAGCTTTTATCTAATACCTTCGTATTAGCCTCCATAAACTTTTGCTCTTTTGTCACTCGGAACAGCAGACGGTACCTCAAATTGCTGGCAATTAGAATATGCACGTTTTATAAGCAAATTTGTGGCGTACGCCATAGTTGAACTTATGGCAACGCCCATTTGTATGCAAATGCCGACACGGACACAGTGTCTCTTACACTCTTCCCATTCCCTGCTTAGCTGCCTGGCTGCTTGGCTGCTTGGCTGCCTGGCCTGGCTGATGAATCAAAGTCATAACGTGGCCACGGGAGTCGCTTCGCTTTTGAGTTTCGCGTTCGCGTTCGCATTCGCGTTACGCATCGTTATGCACAGCGGCAGATGACTGTTATTAAAATCAGTTGTTCTCGTCAGCATCCAAGCATCCCAGCATCCAGACACTGTTCTTGTTGTTGTTGTTGTTGGGGGGCGACAGCTGTGCAATGCTCTTTTTCTCTAGTTTTGTCCAGAGCTCAATTTGAGGGAACGTTGCGCATTCATTTAATGTCTTAATTTTGCACTCATCCAAGTGAAAAATTAAAATGCTTTCTGCTTGCTTTTTTTTTTTTGTTTTGTCAGTTACAGCCATTTCTTTTTGGCCTTATTAACTGCAGCAGGTGAAATGAAGTTGCTGCCGCTGCCGCTGCCCTGCCTATTTAATTATTAATAATAAAGTCCTGGGGGGATTGGTTTGGAGGTGGAACCGTCTCTTGGCCACAATTTGTTAAATTGAAGCTAATAAAATTTAGTGTTACGTTACGCACGCCACCCATTTTATAGCCCACAAATTTCATGGCGATTAAATTTGATAGCAGCGCATGCATTTCACGCCCAATTCCTGCGCATCTTCCATTCTAGCTGCTGCTGCTGCTGCTACTTTTTCTCGGCTCCATTGCGTAATTGTGGCCAAACACTTGCGAAGGCGCTGCTGTGGCTGAGAGCACAAACAATAGAGCTGACTTCCTTTAATGCTCTTGCCAAAATGTAACACGCAGTGAAAAGCTGCAAAAAAAAAAATAGCTAGAAAAGTGTAGAAAAGTTATGAGAACGCAGAGAGAGTAAGTCTCCAGAAATACCCTGTACATATGATCTATTTTATATCAGGAACAATCTTGAATTAGTTGTTGGATGTAGAAGTAGAAGTTGTAGTAGAAGTTAGTTTTATGAATGGTTGTAGAAGTGGAAATAGTAGAAGTAGAAGTAGAAGAATTATTATAAGCAGCAGACGTAGTACCAAAAGAATTGACAGAAGCACAAAAGGTAGAAGAAAGTTAAATTGAATTGATGAATAAAAATATCGGAAGTTAGTAACAGATATGTAATAGTCAGCAGTTAATATTATTTCCATCATAAGTAAAGATACTTTTTAGCTATTCTTCTATAAACCAAGGGTATAATCAGCGAAAAAGAAAACGCTGGCAAAATTAAAGAGCCAAAAACGCGTAAAATGCAAATGTGCGCGCCTTGTTAAGGGTTGTGTGGGGATGGGAAGAGGGGGTGGGGAATTGCTGGTTGGGTTTTTGTGCAAATTATGGTTTAACACCTCATTGAACTCTGCAGCGATGTGAGTGAGTCAAGCGGCAGGCGAGCGAGCGGACGTTGAGCTGCGAATTTCATATTCAAATGAGTTTTCAAAGACTTTTAGCGCACGCTTGTGGGAATAGAGTTAATTATACTAGCACATAGACAAAATATATATAAATTATTGTCGGCTTATTGTTTCCTTAAATTTTATATGCAAATTGTGATACAAAAAAGAAAAAAATATTAATTTGCACTTTAAAGGCGCAATTTCAAACAAAAGTCTTTGACTTATGCAATTTAAGATATGAATGGCTGATCGCCTTCAAGCAAATATTTAAACGATTGATTTGTTTATGCTAGATGTGTGTGTGTTTGTGTGTTTGTACGTATTTGGCCACGAGTCTGTTGCAGTTGAATGCATATGTAAAACCTAATTACAACTAATTACTATTTGCACAACTGACAACCTTTGACCTAATGCAAACACACAAAAACTTTTATGCATGTTTGTGTGTGTGTGTGTGTGTACGTGTGTGTTAGTATTTGTTTGTGTGTGAGTAGTCGCCCGGTCAACAAGCTAAAACAAAGCTTGGAACACAGCCGCCCTGGCAAATAAACAAAACGCTTTGATTAGAAAATTTCATTACACGAAATCGAACGCTTGCCAATTGTGCACACACACACACACACACACACACAGGCGCGCACACACATAAATGCAAATACAATCAGTGGCAATGTAAACAAATAAATGCACAAAGGGCAGTTTCCATTGCCTGCCCAAGCGTCAGTTCATTAAAATACCTCCTGTCTGTAGCTAAGTTCCTTCAATATGTATGTGTGTGTTCGTGTGTGTATTCGTGTGTGTGTGCCTAAAAACGCAATTTAATAACGGCTGTAAATGAGCATATGCAACGGGTGCGTGTGTGCATCGTGTTTTGTGTCAAATTTTATGGCCCAGAGGCGCATTCGAAATGAAATCGACAGGCTCAGCGCTGCCAGCAAAGCCCGAAATTTTGGAATGCATCTCAAATGCTCGAATATTGCACTATTTGACCATAGACGGACTAACTCAATTTATTAACGCACACACACACACACATACACAGGCTGTCACACTCGCATGCCCCTTTGGGGGGAGCAACAATGTTTGGGGTACACAACATGCAGCTTGCAACAACAGCACATGGCTTCAACTGCCGGCTGGCCAGCTAAATTATTACAAATGCATTTGTGCAACAACTTTGGCAGTTTGGCAAAAAGCCGTTGCACACACACACACACACACACGCTGTGATCGTTGCAAACATTTGTGTTTAAGTATCGTCTCTTTTCTTAGGGGGTGTGGTGACGGGGGTGTGGAGTTGGCCAAGAGAGATGCATGATGCAAATATGACGGAATGCCAATGCATGCATCTTTTAAAACTGTTTTTCTGCAATTTTAGTTTATCATGTAAGAATGCCATGTGTGTGTGTGTGTGTTTGTTAGACTGTGTGCGTGTGTGTGTGTTAATAACAAGCTTGCATGATAAAAGGATAAACTGCGTATCAACCTTAATCAACCTTCTTAAACAGTTTGGCAACGTTAAAAAATCTTTGCTCAGATTTCTATAAAAACCCGATTTAAGGATAGTTTATTTAAACATTTTCAATTTACCTCAGACTATTTCAACTTTAAATATGTAATTATAGAATGCAAAATATTTCTATGATAATAATTGATAACGCTTCTAATTTGTATGTCAATAGGAAAGTTTTGCTTGCCATCGTTAAAATTAAACTAGTTTTATTGACATCAGATCGTATCAGTTAGTGAATGCAATTTATAAACAATTTAAAATGCACAACTAAAGTATGTATGTGTGCGTGTGTATGTATGTAGGTATTAGTTGTAAATTGTTTTATAAGCCTTGCAGAGATTTTCAATAAATATATAATTGATGCCCGTTATATATATTTTATTGCGTACGCGAATTGCCCGCAAATATTTCAGCACTCAATTAAAATTGCATTGCAAATAATTGCAGCGCATTTAAAGGCGTTCGGCAAACACACACACACGCACATACACTTAATGCATTTTTGTGGTAATGGCTACAAATTAAGCGTAAATTACATTGCCACTGATATTGATATACCGCAATTCTTAAACGCTGAAATTGGTTGAAAAAGTTTGCGCTTTTTATTTTATGTTTTTAAATGCAAAAATTTGTTGTTTGCATATATAGTGGCAGTAATTTCATTAAGAAACACTAATGAAAATTGCACATTAAACGCGATAAATATTTTGGCGAATGAATGCTTGTGAATTGTGTCAACAAATTTTTAATGTTTTAGTAAGTTTTTGTTCATAGTTGGCTTGCCTTAATGAACTGAATGTGTGTTGACTTTGTGTGTGTACAAATATTGTGCTTGTTAGCCATCTTTTTTATTAACAACTAGCCACATGTAAACAGGGCAAGAAGAAGAATACGTTGGTGTTGTTGGCAACTATTTTGCATTCGCAGCATTTGCCACAGCAGCAGCAGTAGATAACGCCCTCATTTCAGCACTTTGAAAAAGTTTAAATATAAATTAAAAAGTTTTCACAGTTTTTTTTTTTATGTTCTCTTTGTTTTTGTTTTACTTCACGCACAGTAAATATATATATATTTTTTTGCTTTCAGTTTTATTTGGATGCAAAGTAAAAACTTTTTGCCGGACGGACGACATTGAATACGGAAAGTGTTTGGGAGTAGGCGGGCCCAGCTAGCTGCTATCAACAGCATTAGCACATTTTAATCTTTGGCCGTAATCCTTTACCAATTTCCGTTTCAGTTACTTTCACAGCCTTAAGCGATGTATTTGCTAGCGCTTTTGCTACCAAAAATTCTCTATACGCAATACATTATTGTTGCTGTCAAATGAAGTTGTCCCTTTTATAAAATTAATTGCATCCTTTTTGCTGCTAGAAATTTTGGTTGAAGCTACCGAAAAAAGTCGACGACAACATTGTTGTAATATTTTGTGTTAGTAAAATGTGGTCAAAAGTTTTTGGCTGCCATAAAGGCGCAAACAACAAGGTTCACTCTAAACTCTCTCTCTCTCTCTTTCTGTGTGTGTTTGCTGGCAGGCAAGCCGCAAACATTTGACCGTAATGCAAACGCATTTGCTGGCAACTCTCGGAACTCGATGTTCGGTTTTTAGGTTTCTCTGCTGATCATTTGCTTGCTTTGCATTAAGACAAGCTATGATGGCGAAGGGAGGAAGAGTAGCAGTGTGTGGCAGTAGTGTGTGAGGAACATTTGTTCAACATGAAAAGCATTGCATTGCGCTTGCGGCTTGCTTGAGGCAAGCGCCAGTCAACCTTGTTGCAAGCCAACCATGCTAGCAAAAATCTGTAAAATATCTTTTCACTTTGAAAGTGCAGCTAAGCGTGTGTATGTGTGTGTGTGTGGGTGTGTCTAAGGCCACTAAATGTAATCTTTGACTGGTGCCCATATATCTCTTTGGCAAACGGCTTACTTGGCCAGACCCAAAAATTGTGGTTTACAAAAGGAAATTAAGTTCAATAAAAAGCGTATACGTAATTTATTAGGGTTTGCTTTCACCTAACATTCCATCCACTAACCAATTTAATCCTTTTCAACATTTAGTTACAGTTTTCCTTAAGTGGATTACTCAAATAAAGTTTAAACACTTTATAAATTAAAAACTAATAATTTTGACAACTTCTTTGTGCAACAACTGGCTGTCAACAACCAGAGCTGTTCGTCTTTTAAGCCACTTCAGCAGTTGCAAGTTGCCAATTTACAATTGCATACCGATTTCCTCGATCCCCTCACTTATCTCACAGCACATTCGTTCGTTTCAACTTCTGCTGCAACCGGAGCATAATTGCATTTCGTGGACAATTAATTTCTTTTCTATTGCCCATTTCGTCGTAATTTAATTGCAAATTACTTCCCTTTTGTGTTTGTGTGTCCGTTTTGCTGCTTTCACTGCACTTTCCACTCTCTGTCCCTTCTAGCTGTAGTTGTTGCTTCATTTGCCTTTTGCTTATGGCTCCCAAACGATTCGATGGCTCAGTTCGTGCCTAGGCCAGGCTCACAACATTTAAAACATTCAGCACGCAGCTGCTTTTTTTCTCGTTCACTTCTCGACGAGTGCATTTGAAATAAGCAAAAATGTAAAACCAAATTGCAAAACTTCTGCCCAACAAACAGAAAACATTGGCGAAGCCATAAATTTTGTGAAATTAGTACAAGAACTAGCAGCTTGAGCTTGTATTATTAAGTGGCTAGAAAAGTTCGAAAACACTTTAGAAGCATTGTTTCTTTCACTTAAGATATTGATTAAGTTGATAATTGGCTATAGTTTTATATCATTTTTAAGCTCTAAAGTATAAATATTTCTTATATTTTGATCATCCTTATTAAGCATGCTTAACTATTTAAGTGTTGCCAGTGACACGTTTAAGAAAATCGCACACAGCAGGGAACATAAATTCGAAGCGAGATTAAATTAGCGCGAGAGTAGAAATTTATATATATTTTTTTCGAGTTGGCAGTATTCAAATGGAAGTCGCTCAGCATTTTGTTATTGTTCTTGTCGAAGAAGAGAGAAAGAGATGACGAAAGAAGTGAGAACGAAAACAATTCCCAGCCACTTGAGCTGCACATAAAATTTCATTTGACATTTTTGCATAATTGAAGCAAAGTGCAGACTTTCACGAGTATTTTCCAAAAGAAAAGAAAGTTGCGCGCTGAACTACGTTTGCGTTGCTTCCTTTTTGGTCAGCGGCAAGGAGCAGCAGCGACATGAATCCAACAAAGGCGACAAGTTTGCGCTGTGCAAATGAAAGCACGACCCGATGAAAGGCGAGAGGAGGGTGTGGGATGAAGTGGTGCTGCTTGCTTGCTTGCTTTGCCAACAAAGTAGAAAATCCGTAAGAATAACACAAAATTTTGCGCTTACGCTTACAAGGGACTTCAGGTCCGATTCTGTGAATTCTGTGAATCACATTGCTCGGGCTTCGGTCATATTGGTTTTCCTTTTTCTACTCTTGCCTTGATTGGGTTGTAAAGGTGGGCTGAATGAGAGAGAGAGAGAGAGCGAGAGAGATAGCGCTTCATCAGTGGCAATTGTTTAGCTGCGCTTTTGGCATTGAAATTCATTTGAATTTTATGCAAAGCAGCTTGTGAAATGGCATTAAAACAACTGGCACACATAATCTGTGAAAAAAAGAGGTAAAAAAATAGGAGGGTTGGAAATGCACATTTTGTTTTTGCTAGATAATTATCTTAATTGCGAATTTCGTGCAGTGCAGGCAAGCTAATTTAGAATTAAATTCAAGCTGTGATCATGACTGCAATTCATTCTCGTACAACATCTGAGTTTTGCATAATTTGCTAATATGACTCTCGCTCTTTGCGACTCTTTTTTAGCCTTGAGTGTGTTTTAGCCGCAAAATAAATTAAATGCCAATTAATTTCGGAGAAAACTTTGGAACATTAATAAATACAGGAACATTCATTACACCTGCATAAAGTTTTTGGTTATTTCTCATTGGCAATATTATCCAAGAAATACATAGACTACTGCTATTTAGCAAAACTTCCTTGTGGGCTGCATCATTTCTCAAACGCAGGCAAATGAAAGCACTTAATCTTGTGCGCTTGAACTTTGCAAAACTGGCCAACACCAACACCAACAACTACAACTACTACAGCAAGCACTAAGAAACCCAAACACTTTTGTAATTTTAATCAATTCATCTTAATTTCGTTTGAAGTGCACATTAACCTAATGGCCAGAGCGTTGAGGTGGATGTGGGAGAACCAACTCCCTGGTCCAACTATGAGTTCAAACTCGAAGAGTCCACGGCTTACAACTTGCGGCTGACTAACAAGTGCTTTTCCTACCATATTAAAATGTTATCTTCTGCTCAGTAAGCAAAAGGGAGAAGACGAAAATGAGAGAAAGAGAAAGCTTGCAGCAATCATATACATACTATATATAAAAATAGTCAAGTCTTTGGCCCTGCGAGAAAAGCCACTGTGGCTGTGAAGTGTTCTTGTATCTAGGGCTTCTCTCTCTGTGTGGCAAAGGTGATGTTTCATTTTCACATTACACATTTATCTTGTTTAGCCCTGGCGTGGGGTGGATGCCTTCTGGCCGGCCCAGCCTTTCCCCATTCTGCCCAAAATGCGTAAATATATTTAACTAAATGTAAGTGCTGGACTGATTGTCTGCCTGTATCTGTGTGTGTGTGTGTGTGTGAGTGTTGGAGCTGTAAATTTATGTGAAACACTTCTGCTTATTAATGAGAGAGAACGCGTGAAATAAGCGCCAAAGTGCTACTCGAGTGCTTGGGAGAGAGAGAGAGAGCGGGAGCCCTTTGGGCTTGATGCTGCAATACAAATTTGCGGCTGTTGCTGATTTTAGCATCTCTGCTTCAGCTGAGTACTTTAAGTAAAAAGTGTTGGCGGATGTGGATGCGGATGCATTTGCAAGGAATAACAAATCATCTTTTGATTAACTCATGCGTGTCAATTTGACGTAAACCAAATATTTGTTCAGCACACACACACACACGCACACTCAGTTGCATACGTTTCGTTCTGAGAAAGAAAAACCCGATTGCATGCCAAGGAAATTGCAGTCAACAACTAACAAGGCGAGCGAACATTGGCTACGTATTTGCCTTGCGTCTGGCTCCAAACTGCTTGCAAAGATACTTACTTATACATACAAACACATACATACATACATCTATATATATATTTATGCAAATGCTGCATAAACTAAATTTTCCATACATATACGTATGTGTCTACACATTTCCTGTTGCGTGTGTGTGTGTGTGTGTTGCAACATAAGAAAAAACGAAAGAAAATCTCGTATTTTTACGCTTCATTGCTGTAGAAAATGGTAAGAATTTTGCATTTGATAGAGCTGCACTTATATATACTCTGATTTATTTGATATTTGTTGAACCACAACACATTTAAAGAGTTTATTTTTATTTTTATTTTGGAATTGCACGCAAGCAAATCAAGATGGTGTTCTTAATTAAATTTGTTATTGATATGTAAATTTGAGATAAGTTAAGTTTTAATTGGCTATTTCATACATCACTTATACTCTTTGATAAAGTGTGAATTAAAGGGCAGTAAAAAGATGCGAGAGGAAATTGGCAATAAATATACTTGACTTAATGGCTAAAAGGAATGTGTTGCCCAAAAAACAAATTCTTGCCTTTATGAGTGTTTTAAGAATTTACAAATATTTTGTTCAACAATAAAACACAACTGGAAGAGCTTAACCTTCTAAAAAGATCTGTTGATTGATAAAAGATTTCCAATCATTCTTAGCTCTTTCTGTTGCCTTATATATTATAAATAAATATATTTAAAAGGTATCTGTTGCAAGGAAAATTTCTCAAAGCTAATCATCAGTTCAATAACTTTGTCGCTGTGCTAATTTGTTGTAGCTATGTGTTGAGAACGGAAATTGGCATCAGCTTGGCCAGCCAAGTTGATTGGCAGCCTCATCATCATCGTTTGGTCGCCAGACTGTGGACACAAAACCTTAAACATTGAGAAGCTGCGTTATGATGTCCTTGAGGCTTCAGGGGAAATTGTAGTACATTACAATTGTTTGTCACAGTGATGAAAATCAAATTAAATATGCACTGATTAGATTCTAGGGATAAGAAACAGCAAGCATTAATGGCATAAGCCAAGAAAGTTGACTGCTAATGGAAAGGGAAAGGGAATCTGAGTGAGGAAAAGAAGCAAGAAGCAGACACGCGACGGAGCTAACATCAAATCTAAATGAGGTTATAATTAAAAAAGTTTTCTTATTTGCTGCCAGCAGTAGAAACAGCAGCAGCAGCAGCAGCAGCCAACAGCCAGCTGCAAATGAAGAAACAAGTAATTCGCCTAATAACGAGCTTATATAATTAGCTCATAAACAAAAAAAAAAAAAAAAAGAAACAACAACCAGCAACAGCAAGCAACGAAAAGCAAGCACGGCAATTGCAGCCAAATAACAACAAGCACCCAGAAAATTGTACAAGTCGAAATGTAATGAAAAAGTTACGGATACAAAATCAAAACAAAAAGAAAAAAAAAGAAAGTTCATAAAATTCGAAGGTAAAAGCGCCAAAAGCTGACGTTGCCTGTCAGTTTAAGAAGCTGGCTTGTCTCTGCTTTCTGGATTTCTATCTACTTAATGAAAGTTGTCTTCAATAAAAAGCATGGCTTTCAAAATCCTAAACATATGTGTAACAGACATGGACATGCGACTAGGGAACCTTTCTTTGCAAGCTCAAAGGCTTGACACTAGATCTGGCACTTGTAGGGTCTGCTACTATATGATAAAGTTTTGCGATAGGGCAGAATTTGACAAATGATCTATTAAGTAACTTAGGAAATCGGGTCAGTTTTGACTAAGTTATGGAAGTCGAAGGATTTAACTGTTGCCCAAGTCGACTTATTGGCATAAAAATGTAACATGGATTTGGACCAAAAATCGAATTTTATTTAAATGTAATTATTTAAATGCAGTTTTATTCTAAGGGTCAAACCATGACTTTTAAGATATTGCTTTTGAAAATCGTGTCAGTTTTGCCGAAGTTATGGAAGTCGAAAGATTTGACTGTTGGCCAAGTCGACTTTTTGGCATAAAAACTTAACATGGATTTTGACCAAAAATCGAATTTTATTTAAGTGTAATTTCTTAAATGCAGCTTTATTCAAGATGCCAAACCATGACTTTAAAGATATTGCTTTTGAAAATCGGGTCAGTTTTGACGAAGTTATGAAAGTCGAAAGATTTGCCAAATGATGATGTCGAGTTTTTGGCATAAAATTTGAACATGCAAAATGAGCAAAAATCGAATTTTATTTAAATGAAATTTCTTAAACGTATTTTTATTCTAGTAGTCAAACCATGACTTTTAAGACATTGCTTTTGAAAATCGGGTCAGTTTTGCCGAAGTTATGGAAGTTGAAAGATTTGCCAAATGATGATGTCGAGTTTTTGGCATAAAATTTGAACATGCAAAATGACCAAAAATCGAGTTTATGTTAAATGAAATTTCTTAAATGCAGTTTTATTCCAGTAGTCAAACCATGACTTTTGAGATATTGCTTTTGAAAATCGGGTCAGTTTTGCCGAAGTTATGAAAGTCGAAAGATTTGCCAAATGATGATGTCGAGTTTTTGGCGTAAAATTTGAACATGCAAAATGACCAAAAATCGAATTTTATTTAAATGAAATTTCTTAAATGCAGTTTTATTCTAGGAGTCAAACCATGACTTTTGAGATATTGCTTTTGAAAATCGGGTCAGTTTTGCCGAAGTTATGAAAGTCGAAAGATTTGCCAAATGATGATGTCGAGTTTTTGGCATAAAATTTGAACATGCAAAATGACCAAAAATCGAATTTTATTTAAATGAAATTTCTTAAACGCAGTTTTATTCTAGATGCCAAACCATGACTTTTAAGACATTGCTTTTGAAAATCGGGTCAGTTTTGCCGAAGTTATGAAAGTCGAAAGATTTGCCAAATGATGATGTCGAGTTTTTGGCGTAAAATTTGAACATGCAAAATGACCAAAATCGAATTTTATTTAAATGAAATTTCTTAAATGCAGTTTTATTCTAGATGCCAAACCATGACTTTAAAGACATTGCTTTTGAAAATCGGGTCAGTTTTGCCGAAGTTATGAAAGTCGAAAGATTTGCCAAATGATTATGTCGAGTTTTTGGCATAAAACTTGAACATGCAAAATGACCAAAAATCGAATTTTATTTAAATGAAATTTCTTAAATGCAGTTTTATTCTAGATGCCAAACCATGTCTTTTAAGACATTGCTTTTGAAAATCGGGTCAGTTTTGCCGAAGTTATGAAAGTCGAAAGATTTGCCAAATGATGATGTCGAGTTTTTGGCATAAAACTTGAACATGCAAAATGACCAAAAATCGAATTTTATTTAAATGAAATTTCTTAAATGCAGTTTTATTCTAGATGCCAAACCATGTCTTTTAAGACATTGCTTTTGAAAATCGGGTCAGTTTTGCCGAAGTTATGAAAGTCGAAAGATTTGCCAAATGATGATGTCGAGTTTTTGGCGTAAAATTTGAACATGCAAAATGACCAAAAATCGAATTTTATTTAAATGAAATTTCTTAAATGCAGTTTTATTCTAGATGCCAAACCATGACTTTAAAGACATTGCTTTTGAAAATCGGGTCAGTTTTGCCGAAGTTATGAAAGTCGAAAGATTTGCCAAATGATGATGTCGAGTTTTTGGCGTAAAATTTGAACATGCAAAATGACCAAAAATCGAGTTTATTTAAATGTAATTTCTTAAACGCAGTTTTATTCTTGATGCCAAACCATGACTTTAAAGACATTGCTTTTGAAAATCGGGTCAGTTTTGCCGAAGTTATGAAAGTCGAAAGATTTGCCAAATGATGATGTCGAGTTTTTGGCATAAGATTTGAACATGCAAAATGACCAAAAATCGAATTTTATTTAAATGTAATTATTTAAATGCAGTTTTATTCTAGGGGTCAAACCATGACTTTTAAGATATTGCTTTTGAAAATCGGGTCAGTTTTGCCGAAGTTATGAAAGTCGAAAGATTTGCCAAATGATGATGTCGAGTTTTTGGCATAAAATTTGAACATGCAAAATGACCAAAAATCTAGTTTATTTAAATGAAATTTCTTAAACGCAGTTTTATTCTTGATGCCAAACCATGACTTTAAAGACATTGCTTTTGAAAATCGGGTCAGTTTTGCCGAAGTTATGAAAGTCGAAAGATTTGCCAAATGATGATGTCGAGTTTTTGGCATAAGATTTGAACATGCAAAATGACCAAAAATCGAATTTTATTTAAATGAAATTTCTTAAATGCAGTTTTATTCTAGATGCCAAACCATGACTTTTAAGACATTGCTTTTGAAAATCGGGTCAGTTTTGCCGAAGTTATGAAAGTCGAAAGATTTGCCAAATGATGATGTCGAGTTTTTGGCATAAAACTTGAACATGCAAAATGACCAAAAATCGAATTTTATTTAAATGAAATTTCTTAAATGCAGTTTTAGTCTAGTAGTCAAACCATGACTTTTGAGATATTGCTTTTGAAAATCGGGTCAGTTTTGCCGAAGTTATGAAAGTCGAAAGATTTGCCAAATGATTATGTCGAGTTTTTGGCGTAAAATTTGAACATGCAAAATGACCAAAAATCGAGTTTATTTAAATGAAATTTCTTAAACGCAGTTTTATTCTTGATGCCAAACCATGACTTTAAAGACATTGCTTTTGAAAATCGGGTCAGTTTTGCCGAAGTTATGAAAGTCGAAAGATTTGCCAAATGATGATGTCGAGTTTTTGGCATAAGATTTGAACATGCAAAATGACCAAAATCGAATTTTATTTAAATGTAATTATATAAATGCAGTTTTATTCTAGGGGTCAAACCATGACTTTTAAGATATTGCTTTTGAAAATCAGGTCAGTTTTGCCGAAGTTATGAAAGTCGAAAGATTTGCCAAATGATGATGTCGAGTTTTTGGCGTAAAATTTGAACATGCAAAATGACCAAAAATCGAATTTTATTTAAATGAAATTTCTTAAATGCAGTTTTATTCTAGATGCCAAACCATGACTTTTAAGACATTGCTTTTGAAAATCGGGTCAGTTTTGCCGAAGTTATGAAAGTCGAAAGATTTGCCAAATGATGATGTCGAGTTTTTGGCATAAGATTTGAACATGCAAAATGACCAAAAATCGAATTTTATTTAAATGAAATTTCTTAAATGCAGTTTTATTCTAGATGCCAAACCATGTCTTTTAAGACATTGCTTTTGAAAATCGGGTCAGTTTTGCCGAAGTTATGAAAGTCGAAAGATTTGCCAAATGATGATGTCGAGTTTTTGGCATAAAACTTGAACATGCAAAATGACCAAAAATCGAATTTTATTTAAATGAAATTTCTTAAATGCAGTTTTATTCTAGATGCCAAACCATGTCTTTTAAGACATTGCTTTTGAAAATCGGGTCAGTTTTGCCGAAGTTATGAAAGTCGAAAGATTTGCCAAATGATGATGTCGAGTTTTTGGCGTAAAATTTGAACATGCAAAATGACCAAAAATCGAATTTTATTTAAATGAAATTTCTTAAATGCAGTTTTATTCTAGATGCCAAACCATGACTTTAAAGACATTGCTTTTGAAAATCGGGTCAGTTTTGCCGAAGTTATGAAAGTCGAAAGATTTGCCAAATGATGATGTCGAGTTTTTGGCGTAAAATTTGAACATGCAAAATGACCAAAAATCGAGTTTATTTAAATGTAATTTCTTAAACGCAGTTTTATTCTTGATGCCAAACCATGACTTTAAAGACATTGCTTTTGAAAATCGGGTCAGTTTTGCCGAAGTTATGAAAGTCGAAAGATTTGCCAAATGATGATGTCGAGTTTTTGGCATAAGATTTGAACATGCAAAATGACCAAAAATCGAATTTTATTTAAATGTAATTATTTAAATGCAGTTTTATTCTAGGGGTCAAACCATGACTTTTAAGATATTGCTTTTGAAAATCGGGTCAGTTTTGCCGAAGTTATGAAAGTCGAAAGATTTGCCAAATGATGATGTCGAGTTTTTGGCATAAAATTTGAACATGCAAAATGACCAAAAATCGAGTTTATTTAAATGAAATTTCTTAAACGCAGTTTTATTCTTGATGCCAAACCATGACTTTAAAGACATTGCTTTTGAAAATCGGGTCAGTTTTGCCGAAGTTATGAAAGTCGAAAGATTTGCCAAATGATGATGTCGAGTTTTTGGCATAAGATTTGAACATGCAAAATGACCAAAATCGAATTTTATTTAAATGAAATTTCTTAAATGCAGTTTTATTCTAGATGCCAAACCATGACTTTTAAGACATTGCTTTTGAAAATCGGGTCAGTTTTGCCGAAGTTATGAAAGTCGAAAGATTTGCCAAATGATGATGTCGAGTTTTTGGCATAAAACTTGAACATGCAAAATGACCAAAAATCGAATTTTATTTAAATGAAATTTCTTAAATGCAGTTTTAGTCTAGTAGTCAAACCATGAGTTTTGAGATATTGCTTTTGAAAATCGGGTCAGTTTTGCCGAAGTTATGAAAGTCGAAAGATTTGCCAAATGATTATGTCGAGTTTTTGGCGTAAAATTTGAACATGCAAAATGACCAAAATCGAGTTTATTTAAATGAAATTTCTTAAACGCAGTTTTATTCTTGATGCCAAACCATGACTTTAAAGACATTGCTTTTGAAAATCGGGTCAGTTTTGCCGAAGTTATGAAAGTCGAAAGATTTGCCAAATGATGATGTCGAGTTTTTGGCATAAGATTTGAACATGCAAAATGACCAAAAATCGAATTTTATTTAAATGTAATTATTTAAATGCAGTTTTATTCTAGGGGTCAAACCATGACTTTTAAGATATTGCTTTTGAAAATCAGGTCAGTTTTGCCGAAGTTATGAAAGTCGAAAGATTTGCCAAATGATGATGTCGAGTTTTTGGCATAAAATTTGAACATGCAAAATGACCAAAAATCGAATTTTATTTAAATGAAATTTCTTAAATGCAGTTTTATTCTAGATGCCAAACCATGACTTTTAAGACATTGCTTTTGAAAATCGGGTCAGTTTTGCCGAAGTTATGAAAGTCGAAAGATTTGCCAAATGATGATGTCGAGTTTTTGGCATAAGATTTGAACATGCAAAATGACCAAAAATCGAATTTTATTTAAATGAAATTATTTAAATGCAGTTTTATTCTAGGGGTCAAACCATGACTTTTAAGATATTGCTTTTGAAAATCGGGTCAGTTTTGCCGAAGTTATGAAAGTCGAAAGATTTGCCAAATGATGATGTCGAGTTTTTGGCATAAAACTTGAACATGCAAAATGACCAAAAATCGAATTTTATTTAAATGAAATTTCTTAAATGCAGTTTTATTCTAGATGCCAAACCATGTCTTTTAAGACATTTCTTTTGAAAATCGGGTCAGTTTTGCCGAAGTTATGAAAGTCGAAAGATTTGCCAAATGATGATGTCGAGTTTTTGGCATAAAATTTGAACATGCAAAATGACCAAAAATCGAGTTTATTTAAATGAAATTTCTTAAACGCAGTTTTATTCTTGATGCCAAACCATGACTTTAAGACATTGCTTTTGAAAATCGGGTCAGTTTTGCCGAAGTTATGAAAGTCGAAAGATTTGCCAAATGATGATGTCGAGTTTTTGGCATAAGATTTGAACATGCAAAATGACCAAAAATCGAATTTTATTTAAATGAAATTTCTTAAATGCAGTTTTATTCTAGATGCCAAACCATGACTTTTAAGACATTGCTTTTGAAAATCGGGTCAGTTTTGCCGAAGTTATGAAAGTCGAAAGATTTGCCAAATGATGATGTCGAGTTTTTGGCATAAAACTTGAACATGCAAAATGACCAAAAATCGAATTTTATTTAAATGAAATTTCTTAAATGCAGTTTTAGTCTAGTAGTCAAACCATGACTTTTGAGATATTGCTTTTGAAAATCGGGTCAGTTTTGCCGAAGTTATGAAAGTCGAAAGATTTGCCAAATGATGATGTCGAGTTTTTGGCGTAAAATTTGAACATGCAAAATGACCAAAATCGAGTTTATTTAAATGAAATTTCTTAAACGCAGTTTTATTCTTGATGCCAAACCATGACTTTAAAGACATTGCTTTTGAAAATCGGGTCAGTTTTGCCGAAGTTATGAAAGTCGAAAGATTTGCCAAATGATGATGTCGAGTTTTTGGCATAAGATTTGAACATGCAAAATGACCAAAAATCGAATTTTATTTAAATGAAATTTCTTAAATGCAGTTTTATTCTAGTAGTCAAACCATGACTTTTGAGATATTGCTTTTGAAAATCGGGTCAGTTTTGCCGAAGTTATGAAAGTCGAAAGATTTGCCAAATGATGATGTCGAGTTTTTGGCATAAAATTTGAACATGCAAAATGACCAAAAATCGAGTTTATTTAAATGAAATTTCTTAAACGCAGTTTTATTCTAGATGCCAAACCATGACTTTAAGACATTGCTTTTGAAAATCGGGTCAGTTTTGCCGAAGTTATGAAAGTCGAAAGATTTGCCAAATGATGATGTCGAGTTTTTGGCATAAGATTTGAACATGCAAAATGACCAAAAATCGAATTTTATTTAAATGTAATTATTTAAATGCAGTTTTATTCTAGGGGTCAAACCATGACTTTTAAGATATTGCTTTTGAAAATCAGGTCAGTTTTGCCGAAGTTATGAAAGTCGAAAGATTTGCCAAATGATGATGTCGAGTTTTTGGCATAAAATTTGAACATGCAAAATGACCAAAAATCGAATTTTATTTAAATGAAATTTCTTAAATGCAGTTTTATTCTAGATGCCAAACCATGACTTTTAAGACATTGCTTTTGAAAATCGGGTCAGTTTTGCCGAAGTTATGAAAGTCGAAAGATTTGCCAAATGATGATGTCGAGTTTTTGGCATAAGATTTGAACATGCAAAATGACCAAAAATCGAATTTTATTTAAATGTAATTATTTAAATGCAGTTTTATTCTAGAGGTCAAACCATGACTTTTAAGATATTGCTTTTGAAAATCGGGTCAGTTTTGCCGAAGTTATGAAAGTCGAAAGATTTGCCAAATGATGATGTCGAGTTTTTGGCATAAAACTTGAACATGCAAAATGACCAAAAATCGAATTTTATTTAAATGAAATTTCTTAAATGCAGTTTTAGTCTAGTAGTCAAACCATGACTTTTGAGATATTGCTTTTGAAAATCGGGTCATTTTTGAGGAAGTTATGGAAGTCGAAAGATTTGCCAAATGATGATGTCGAGTTTTTGGCATAAAATTTGAACATGCAAAATGACCAAAAATCGAATTTTATTTAAATGAAATTTCTTAAATGCAGTTTTATTCTAGATGCCAAACCATGACTTTAAAGACATTGCTTTTGAAAATCGGGTCAGTTTTGCCGAAGTTATGAAAGTCGAAAGATTTGCCAAATGATAATGTCGAGTTTTTGGCATAAAATTTGAACATGCAAAATGAGCAAAAATCGAATTTATGTTAAATGAAATTTCTTAAATGCAATTTTATTCTAGATGCCAAACCATGACTTTTAAGACATTGCTTTTGAAAATCGGGTCAGTTTTGCCGAAGTTATGAAAGTCGAAAGATTTGCCAAATGATAATGTCGAGTTTTTGGCATAAAATTTGAACATGCAAAATGACCAAAAATCGAATTATATTTAAATGAAATTTCTTAAATGCAGTTTTATTCTAGTAGTCAAACCATGACTTTTGAGATATTGCTTTTGAAAATCGGGTCAGTTTTGCCGAAGTTATGGAAGTCGAAAGATTTGCCAAATGATGATGTCGAGTTTTTGGCATAAAATTTGAACATGCAAAATGACCAAAAATCGAATTTTATTTAAATGAAATTTCTTAAATGCAGTTTTATTCTAGATGCCAAACCATGTCTTTTAAGACATTGCTTTTGAAAATCGGGTCAGTTTTGCCGAAGTTATGAAAGTCGAAAGATTTGCCAAATGATAATGTCGAGTTTTTGGCATAAAATTTGAACATGCAAAATGAGCAAAAATCGAATTTATGTTAAATGAAATTTCTTAAATGCAATTTTATTCTAGATGCAAAACCATGACTTTTAAGACATTGCTTTTGAAAATCGGGTCAGTTTTGCCGAAGTTATGAAAGTCGAAAGATTTGCCAAATGATAATGTCGAGTTTTTGGCATAAAATTTGAACATGCAAAATGAGCAAAAATCGAATTTATGTTAAATGAAATTTCTTAAATGCAATTTTATTCTAGATGCAAAACCATGACTTTTAAGACATTGCTTTTGAAAATCGGGTCACTTTTGCCGAAGTTATGGAAGTTGAAAGATTTGCCAAATGATGATGTCGAGTTTTTGGCATAAAATTTGAACATGCAAAATGACCAAAAATCGAATTATATTTAAATGAAATTTCTTAAATGCAGTTTTATTCTAGATGCCAAACCATGTCTTTTAAGACATTGCTTTTGAAAATCGGGTCAGTTTTGCCGAAGTTATGAAAGTCGAAAGATTTGCCAAATGATGATGTCGAGTTTTTGGCATAAAATTTGAACATGCAAAATGACCAAAAATCGAATTTTATTTAAATGAAATTTCTTAAATGCTGTTTTATTCTAGATGCCAAACCATGAGTTTTAAGACATTGCTTTTGAAAATCGGCTCTGTTTTGCCGAAGTTATGAAAGTCGAAAGATTTGCCAAATGATGATATCGAGTTTTTGGCATAAAATTTGAACATGCAAAATGACCAAAAATCGAATTTTATTTAAATGAAATTTCTTAAATGCAGTTTTATTCTAGTAGTCAAACCATGACTTTTGAGATATTGCTTTTGAAAATCGGCTCTGTTTTGCCGAAGTTATGGAAGTCGAAAGATTGTACGAATTCCTAAGTCGACTTTTTTGGCATAAAACTTTAACATGCAAAATGACCAAAAATCGAACTTCATTTAAATGTATTTATTTAAACGAAGTTTTGTTCTAGTAGTCAAACCATGTTTTTTGAGATATTGCTTTTGAAAATCGGGTCAGTTTTGCCGAAGTTATGGAAGTCGAAAGATTGTACCAATGCCTAAGTCGACTTTTTTGGCATAAAACTTTAACATGCATTTTGACCAAAAATCGAACTTCATTTAAATGTATTTATTTAAACGCAGTTTTATTCTAGATGCCAAACCATGACTTTTGAGACATTGCTTTTGAAAATCGGGTCAGTTTTGCCGAAGTTATGAAAGTCGAAAGATTTGCCAAATGATGATGTCGAGTTTTTGGCATAAAATTTGAACATGCAAAATGACCAAAAATCGAATTTTATTTAAATGAAATTTCTTAAATGCAGTTTTATTCTAGATGCCAAACCATGACTTTTAAGACATTGCTTTTGAAAATCGGGTCAGTTTTGCCGAAGTTATGAAAGTCGAAAGATTTGCCAAATGATGATGTCGAGTTTTTGGCGTAAAATTTGAACATGCAAAATGACCAAAAATCGAATTTTATTTAAATGAAATTTCTTAAACGCAGTTTTATTCTAGATGCCAAACCATGACTTTTGAGATATTGCTTTTGAAAATCGGGTCAGTTTTGCCGAAGTTATGAAAGTCGAAAGATTTGCCAAATGATGATGTCGAGTTTTTGGCATAAAATTTGAACATGCAAAATGACCAAAAATCGAATTTTATTAAAATGAAATTTCTTAAATACAGTTTTATTCTAGTAGTCAAACCATGGCTTTTAAGACATTGCTTTTGAAAATCGTGTCAGTTTTGCCGAAGTTATGGAAGTCGAAAGATTTGACCAATCCTCAAGTCGATTTATTGGCATATAACTATAACATGCATTTTGACTAAAAATCGGTTTTCTAACTTAAAATGCAGTTTTATTTTAGAAGTCAAACCACGACTTTTAAGATATTGCCTTTGAAATCGGGTCCTGCGCGGAGATATGTCGTTTCTTAGCGTCATTGTTCCGCCGTACCAAAAACGACATATCTCCGCTCGGACATACCTCGTCTCAAAACATAATATCTCCGCCGAAAGAAACACAACAGCAAAATGTACTGGGCGGAGACATGTCGTGAGACATATGAAGCTATGCCGTCATAGCGATTCAGCTAGCGAAGCTGATTTACAATTTTATATGTACATATGTAAACTGATTTCTTCTATGCCTTTAATGTCTCACAAGTATATTAATATAAAATATATTAATGTTTTAGTTTTTTTATTATGTTTAAATCGTATTTATAATCTTGGCCGTGTGATTTGAAGTCTTATTTTACAGAAGAACTTTACATCCACAGTTCGCCGGCACATATTTCCAGCACCATTTTCTTGCGGAAATAGTTAATGTCGGCCTGGGAGAATGTTAACGGCATGTTGCGTGTTATATACTCAGCGAACATGCAACTGAATACGCCACAGTCTGTGTCATTTGACTGCTGTGGCAGATCTTTGACATTTTCAAGGACAAAATCGCTGGTATTAAACGGCATCTTTAGTTTGTCTAACGATTCCTGCTCTAGGTATTTCTTTAGGACATTCATTAACTTCGAATTTGATTGTTTCTGTGAATCGTAGTAGCGTATCGTTCTGTTTTTCAGGTGTATTATGGCCATACACCAATGGCTGTTATCTATATGAACCGGCACCAGAATAATATCTTTGCTGAATATGTTTATTTTGCGAGTCCAGCGCCGCACATTGCAATATCCTTGTATCAGGCGCTGCACAAAATATGTGTTCATTGCATAGACTTTGGGCAACGAGTTATTCCGCTCCGAACGATCGGTCAGTAGGTTCATATAAAAGTTAATTACCGTATCATTAAGCCAGCAATTCTCAATCAGTGACGAAATATCTTGGCGTGTTATGTTGAGATTAAATTTGAAAATGTGCACCTCTTCCTGCTTGCCATTGATCAGCTTATCATACCGCTTAAGATGATCTCTGGTTAATTTTATAAGTTTTTGATTTGTATTTTCTTCTGTTATAGGCTCTACCTTCTGCTCCTCTGCCAAATTATCCAACACATTCATTTTTAGCGATAGATTAGGACGCCTTGCTAAAGATTGTTCATTCTTCTTCTTAACTACCTCGTCAGCATAATGAAAGACTAGTTGCTTTGCACGATTCGCCTGCTGTCGAACACGATTCC
The DNA here is from genome assembly GCA_030179655.1 of Scaptomyza flava. Lineage (NCBI taxonomy): Eukaryota > Metazoa > Arthropoda > Insecta > Diptera > Drosophilidae > Scaptomyza > Scaptomyza flava. The sequence goes on along the minus strand of JARNME010000404.1, from coordinate 83,615,225 downwards.
AATTGGACTTGAAAAAATTTGTAAAACTTTTCTTATAAAAGTTAGACGAGTTGTTGCGTTTCATGCTCGCTTTATAGCGTACAAATGATTGGGATTTCTTTCTTGAGACTTCCGATTCGAAGACGTTTGGAGGCTTGTCAAACTTTTCGGGCTCATAGGTAATGGATCCAAATGGCGATGGCCTCTCACCTTCAAAAGATATCGTCTGTTTTTGCGAATCATTCGCTGATAGAGTTTTGATAGTATTAAGGTACGGGTTGGCCATGTTAATGTTGCCAATACGCCCATTGAATGGTGCATTCGATGACAAGTAATTGCGAGAAGAGCTAAAATTATTCAGATTGTTTGCAATGCCATTTGTAGCATGACGCACAACATCGGCGCACGGCAGATTTGATCTTCTTGCCGCCTGGTTGTGACGATATTCTAATATTTGATGCATATAATGCTGGTTATTAATGTTGAATTGTTTATTATTTTGAGCACTGTAAATTGAGAGACTCATCGTTCTTTGATTGCTGTTAACTTTCAATATTTATTTTAAATGAACAGCACTTACTTTAGATCACAATTGTACCACAATATTATAAAATCATTAATATGTTTTTAGTTCCTACAATGACAGATTTTCAAATGGCTTAGGGTTTAAATTAAATAGAAATGTTGACCTGAAATAAATTAATAATTCCTGATGATTTGAACAATGAATGGATACACAAATAAGTACTACAGATACTACGTTTATGCTTGCTGTTTCATGATTTTTTAAAATCACGCTTTTTAAAATACGCCTGTTTATGCTATTTTATAAAAATCATGATTTTTCTGAAGGGTGGAGCCACCTATGCAGCTTCATATGAAAAAGGTGGCAGCACATCAGCACAAACAGCTGATAAACCGAAAGCCAAAACGTTAAACGAATTAAATCTTCAAAATGTTAAATGAAAATGCAAATTTTTTTTAATTCAACGGCAAACGCGAACATCAGAGATGGTTCGTTGTCTTTTAAAGTCAAGAATGGAGCTGCTGTTCGCAGCAATTTAATTAGTGCGGAACAGCTGATTTCACACAGTAGCGTTGCCAGACTGTTTACACAAAAAATCATGTTTTTTCCAAAAAATCATAGTCAAAATACGTGTGTAGAAAAAATAACGATTTTGTGTTTATGCTAGTATTTTTTTAAAAAAGCATGATCTGAATTCATGCTTTTTTGCAAGCATAAACGTAGTAAGAGATACAAAAATGTTGCATGTTCATATCGCAACTTTTCTCAAAAATGTTCAAAACTTAAGTTGAGCAAATGTAATTTGTATAAATAACCTTTTTTCACAATCAATTTCTATTCATCCATACTATTTGTATGGCCAAGACTGTTTTTAGTTGTTTTTGCTTTTAAATGCCAAATTAACCATAAAGCTGCAATTGTTGTTAATTAGTTGAACCCCCCTCCCTCCAAAAGAAGCGAGTAATAAAGATCGAGAATAAAAATTCAGGACGTTGGCTTAACATTTTTTGTTTTTGCAATGGGACACGTAGACTTTTAAATGGCGCTCACGTTGTGCAATTTTAATTACAAAATTGCGCAAATACTCGTAATTGAGCGTCAGAAGAGAGTCAGTCACATTAGTAGCCACAAACATTGCTGTCAGCGATCGAGCGTATCAAATGGACACACACAAACACACTCGTCGGTCCAGTTTCAGTCCCTGCACGACACCATAACGTTGTTCCCGTTGATGGTGGTTGAGATGGTTGCGAGGCGGTGGTTTCTAGTGTCCAGGACCTTGATGCATGGAACCGGAGACAGTGCACGGCCAGCAAACACTTCCGGTGACATTTCAATTACCCACCACAACCATCTCCAAAACGTGCAACCTCTAACAATGTCATTGCCAATGGCCAGCTGCTGACTAACAACTGCACCACCATTGGACGCGAACAAGGACGTGGACGCGGACGTGGACGCGGACGTGGACGAGTCCGAACCACGGGTAGTAACAATTTTTTGATTAATGTGTCTGCTGCAAATTACAAAGGGCAGACAATAACCAAATGCACACGCACTTTCAGCAAACTCCAGCAACGTTTCCATATCCAACGCCAACTCCAGTTCGAACTGCGTTCAAGTATCCGGATCTGTGTACAGTATTAAATGGCTGCCCGCTGTGCGCGTCCAAATGAAATAAACATGGCTACTAATGTAATATATTGTATGCATTTTAACATTTTCACATTTTCACACTGTAAACTGTAAACTCATACCTAAAATTTATACATATTGGCAGTGGAGTGAATTTTTGCAATTTACTTTATTAATTTTGTTGCCAGACCGCGAAAACTCTCTCTCTCTCTCCCCCTGTCTCACTCTTTCTCGGACTTAGTTGGTTTTTTGGAAAGTGGCAAAGCCGCAGTCAAAATCATTTTTCTAATTAAATTCAAGCCAAAGTTTTTGGCAAGCGTATGAAAACAAAAATGTTCTTTGGCTTTGCGAAGAAAACTTTAAAATTCAATTAAAAATTATGCAATGCCAGCGCGACAATTCAGACAGACAGATATAGACAGAGTGAGCAAGAGAGAAAGAGAGCGAAAGATAGATATAAGTACTCCTCTATATATGAATATCTGTGTGTGTGTGTATGTGTGTGTGAAGTGAGAATGGGGCATGAAAATGAAATACAAGCGCAAAGTAGACACCGAGTTGATGGCGTTCATGATAATGACAAACAAAATGAGAACAAGTTTCTCCTCTCTCTCGCTCTCATTTTGCTCGTTTTTGCATTTATATTTCGTGTAAAATTTTACTTAAAATTACTGCTAAAGAAAATTTTGCACATAATTTGATTAAAAAGTTACACGCATTTGCAACAGAAGCAGACGCGCTGCAGCAACTTTGTAGCAAATGCTGCTGCTGTAGCGTTAAAAAATAAAAACTAAACAAAAAATATGAAATGTTGCAGCACCCACACCACACCACACCCACCCACTTGCGAAATCTCAGTTGACTACAGTTTGTTGCTGTTGCTGTAGTTTTTTTGGTGGTCTCTCAACTTTCAATGCGGTTGAAACAAGTTTCAAGCGAACTACGTTTTAGCCTAGCCAAGGTGTCACGAACTTTCAAACAGATCACAAATTGTATGAGTCTGGGATTGAAAAGCATAAAAACAATTATAAATAATAATTCTTAAATGGGTAGAAGGAAAAAAGTATATAAAATTAAACTTTGCTTTTGCTGCTCAACTTTAGCTAGGATTTTTTGTTTCGTTTTGCTATGCTCTAAAATTAAAAAGCTGTATAAACTTTTGCCAGGCTAATCAAATATTTGCAGCCAGAGCAATGTTGGCGACGCACTCGTGCGAAGGAGCGTACAGAAAAGGACTTAAATCCTTTTTAGACACGTGTGTTCAGAGTACCGTTAATTTGACAGAAACACCAAGCTCAAACGTGCGTAAGTGCGCCAGTGTGTGAGTGTGTGTGTGTGTGTGTGTGAGTGACATGCAAATCTTATTTGTCAGTCCAAAACATATATACAACAATAGCAACCAAAAAGTGTAAAATACTTACAAGAGCAAGAGATTGCGTCTGAAGTGGGTTTTTTAATTGAAAATTATTAAAAAAAAGTTGTAAATCCTTTGAATAAAACAATGATGATGTGGGGAGAAAGGGAGAGGCGGAGCACACTTGACGCCTGGCTTGGCTTATTAAAGTTAGCTTTTTTGGGGCCAAAAGGTGTAGCCACATTTAACGAGATTCATGTTGTTTAATTAAATTAAACTGTTGGA